>CM024762.1:93582868-93782868 GCA_014218235.1 Colocasia esculenta | reverse complement strand
GTCAAGAGTGCTTTGTAAAAGATTCAATATCATTCTTAAAACTACATTGTAGTCACTAGCTTGTGGTGTCACAATGTTTCTCTTCTTGATGTTATGGGGGCTGCCATCGGCTTGTGGTGACACCCTCCCAGTTGTATTTGTATCTTTTTCTCTTGATTAATTAATTTATTTCCTTGGTTGACCGACTAAAAAAAATCATATCCATGATTTTCTATACCACATGCACACACTTGTAACCCTCCAATATGACTTGACTAGGCATGAAAACATCTCGCGATTTATTTCAATTATATACTTCAATTGCCCTATTTTTTTAAATTGGACTTATCTTCGTTTCTCGCGATGTTTTGGGAAGACTGTTACTAACGCCCCACTATTCTGGAATTCCTCTAGAACGTCGAGCACTTGTTTCTATATACACACTTTTCTCTTGACTTGGACGAACTCTCCATCGGATACTCCTTCTGCCAGACTAGTGAATCCTTGTTCAAGGCCTCCGTAAGACTCCTCTGTCCATGGATTCCCACATGGTCGACGAGTTGGTTGTACCATAATGCCTATGATACCCTTTAGGGATTAGTATGATCCAAACGGCCTTAGAATGCTCTCTCGCTCTTATCTTGAATCACGTCGGACCTCTGGATTTGTGTATAATATGGCCAGTGGAAGGGTAGTGAATTCCACCTGACTGCGAACACCAATTGCGCATGTTGTGCAACTGTTACTATCACCCGTTTACTCGACGTTTTATGTGCAATGTCCCTACTCGCTTTTCTATTCACACTCTCTCTACTATCTCGTCTATTGATCTAGTACTCTTATCTATTTCTTGGTACTCTCTATTGGCCATTGACTGATTGTTTAAAGATAAACAATATAACCAATGCCTTACAATATATACCCGATCTGGTCCTGAGAGGTGTGCCCAAAAGTACTATTTGCCCGCGGGAGTTAAATGATCAGAGTGTTTGGCATTACACTCGAGTGCTATCTATCTCGACTATCTAAATGACAATCAAAAGTGCTATACTATACTCGTTGTGCTATTGTGATACATTGTGCTATTTGTGGTATGGCCATTCTGCTCTGTGCTATATTTGGAAACTTGTGCTATTTCAATCACGTGCTATTGTGCTATCTCTTACGTTACTTGACTCTCTCACTCTATCTTTCGTTACTCCATCATTTAATACATTAATCATTTAAAGCCTACTTGATCCTGAGATTTAAGTCCTACAGGGCATTATCGCGCACCCTGCATTATTGGTTATGTGTTCTCAGGTGAGACCGAGGACGATACTTACACTCAAGAGGACGGAAACGACCAAGAGTGAAGTCAAGAGCACCCTAGCGTCATAGTATTATGTTAGAGTT
Organism: Colocasia esculenta; assembly: GCA_014218235.1. Taxonomy (NCBI): domain Eukaryota; kingdom Viridiplantae; phylum Streptophyta; class Magnoliopsida; order Alismatales; family Araceae; genus Colocasia; species Colocasia esculenta. The sequence continues at coordinate 93,781,494 of CM024762.1, read as the reverse complement.
GAAGTTTAGTCTTTTGCTTTATTCAATGTAATTGGGCCCTATAGAATGACTATGATATTAGTGGTTGTAAGTAGACATTTGAAGAATTATTAATGAGATGCATTTGTGTTAATATTTATTCTTGTTCAATGGTTTGATGTCTATCACTTGCTCTGTACCTCTTTACTTCCAACTGCCTCGCGTTCCGATATTCCGAGTCGAGGTGTGACAGTTGTTCTTGATCTCAGGAACAAAAACCCCTTATTTTCCCCAATTTCTATCATGCTATTCTTGTCAATTTCATGCTTGAAGTTCTGTCGCGAACATATACCCGACCTATCATATTCACCTCAATTCTTTGTTCATACTTTATCTCATGCTATGAAATTTTTTTGTACATGCCACATGATGTTTGGAAGATGTTGATATTCATTTCCCCAATTTCTATCGAGCATTCTATGAGAATTCCTTCACTCTTGATCATTGTGTCATGTAATTGGTTCATTATGTATGAACCTAATCATACCATGTTGTAACTCTAATGACAACCTAATTACTCTTTACCTTTTAATCTCCCACAAGTCTAGTTTCGTTTACGTTCCGTTTAAAATCCCAAATAGTGATCAGATCAGCGTGTCGTTCATTCCGACACGACCAGGTGGGTTAAATTGACGTAAGCGAACTGACGAAATCCGATTTGGATTCCCGGATTGGGTTGGCAGTTGAAATGACGGATCTAAAAAAAACCCAAGTCTAAAGGGTCAAAACACACAACCCGAGGGTCCAAAATGCCAAATAAAGCTCAGATCGGCATGTCGTTTGCTCCGACACGACCGGGTGGGTTAAATTGACGTGTGCAAATGGAAGGAATCCGATTTGGATTCCCAGATTGGGTTGGGCGTTGAAATGACGGATCTAAAAAAACTCAAGTCTAAAGGGTCAAAACACACAACCCGAGGGTCCAAAATCCCAAATACTGATCAGATCGGCGTGCCGTTCACTCCGACACGACCGGGTGGGTTAAATTGACGTGTGCAAATTGACGGAATCCAATTTGGATTCCCGGATTGGGTTGGGTGTTGAAATGACGGATCTAAAAAAACCCAAGTCTAAAGGGTCAAAACACACAACCTGGGGGTCCAAAATCCCAAATAGTGATCAGATCGGCGTGCCGTTCATTCCGACACGACATGGTGGGTTAAATTGACGTGTGCGAACTGACGGAATACGTTTTGGCTTCCCGGATTGGGTTGGGCGTTGAAATGACGGATCTAAAAAAACCCAAGTCTAAAGGGTCAAAACACACAACCCGGAGGTCCAAAATCTCAAATAGTGATCAGATCGGCTTGTCGTTCATTTCGACACGACCGGGAGGGTAAAATTGACGTGTTCGAACTGACGGAATACGATTTGAATTCCCGGATTGGGTTGGGCGTTGAAATGATGGATCTAAAAAAACCCAAGTCTAAAGGGTCAAAACACACAACCCGGGGTCCAAAATTCTCAAATACTGATCAGATCGGCGTGTCGTTCACTCCGACACGACCGGGTGGGTTAAATTGACGTGTGCAAACTGACAGAATCCAATTTGGATTCCCGGATTGGGTTGGGCATTAAAATGACGGATCTAAAAAAACCCAAGTCTAAAGGGCCAAACCACACAACCCGGGGGTCCAAAATCCCAAATAGTGATCAGATCGGTGTACCGTTTGCTCCGACATGACCGGGTGGGTTAAATTGACGTGTGCAAACAGACGGAACACGATTTGGCGTCCCGAAGTGGGTTGGGCGATCAAATGACGGATCTAAAAAAATCCAAGTCTAAAGGGTCAAAACACACAACCCGGGGGTCCAAAATCCCAAATAGTGATCAGATCGGTGTGTCGTTCGCTCCGACACGACCGGGTGGGTTAAATTGGCGTGTGAAACTGACGGAATCCGATTTGAATTCCCGGATTGGGTTGGGCGTTGAAATGACGGATCTAAAAAAACCCAAGTCTAAAGGGTCAAAACACACAACCCGGGAATCCAAAATCCCAAATAGTGATCAGATCGGCGTGCCGTTCATTTTGACACGACCGGGTGAGTTAAATTGACGTGTTCGAACTGACGGAATATGATTTGGCTTCTCGGATTGGGTTGGGCGTTGAAATGATCGATATAAAAAAACCCAAGTCTAAAGGGTCAAAGCACACAACCTGGGGGGTCCACAATCCCAAATAGTGATCAGATCGGCGTGTCGTTTGCTCCGACACGACCGGGTGGGTTAAATTGACGTGTGCGAACTGACGGAATCCGATTTCGATTCCCGGATTGGGTTGGCAGTTGAAATGACGGATCTAAAAAAAACCCAAGTCTAAAGGGTCATAACACACAACCCGCGGGTCCAAAATCCCAAATAGTGATCAGATCGACATGTTGTTCACTCCGACACGACCGAGTCGGTTAAATTGACGTGTGCGAACTGAAGGAATCCGATTTGGATTCCCGGATTGGGTTGGGCGTTGAAATGACGGATCTAAAAAAACCCAAGTCTAAAGGGTCAAAACACACAACCCGGGGGTCCAAAATCCCAAATAGTGATCACATCGGCGTGCCGTTCATTCCGACACGACCGGGTGGGTTAAATTGACGTGTGCGAACTGACGGAATCCGATTTGGATTCCCGGATTGGGTTGGCAGTTGAAATGACTGATCTAAAAAAACCCAAGTCTAAAGGGTCAAAACACACAACCCGAGGGTCCAAAATGCCAAATAAAGATCAGATCGGCATGCCGTTTGCTCCGACACGACCGGGTGGGTTAAATTGACGTGTGCAAATGGAAGGAATCCGATTTGGATTCCCAGATTGGGTTGGGCGTTGAAATGACGGATCTAAAAAAACTCAAGTCTAAAGGGTCAAAACACACAACCCGAGGGTCCAAAATCCCAAATACTGATCAGATCGGCGTGCCGTTCACTCCGACACGACCAGGTGGGTTAAATTGACATGTGCAAATTGACGGAATCCAATTTGGATTCCCGGATTGGGTTGGGTGTTGAAATGATGGATCTAAAAAAACCCAAGTCTAAAGGGTCAAAACACACAACCTGGGGGTCCAAAATCCCAAATAGAGATCAGATCGGCGTGCCGTTCATTCCGACACGACAGGGTGGGTTAAATTGACGTGTGCGAACTGACGGAATACGTTTTGGCTTCCCGGATTGGGTTGGGCATTGAAATGACGGATCTAAAAAAACCCAAGTCTAAAGGGTCAAAACACACAACCCGGAGGTCCAAAATCCCAAATAGTGATCAGATCGGCTTGTCGTTCATTTCGACACGACCGGGAGGGTAAAATTGACGTGTTCGAACTGACGGAATACATTTGAATTCCCGGATTGGGTGGGCGTTGAAATGATGGATCTAAAAAAACCCAAGTCTAAAGGGTCAAAACACACAACCCGGGGTCCAAAATTCCCAAATACTGATCAGATCGGCGTGTCGTTCACTCCGACACGACCGGGTGGGTTAAATTGACGTGTGCAAACTGACAGAATCCAATTTGGATTCCCGGATTGGGTTGGGCGTTAAAATGACGGATCTAAAAAAACCCAAGTCTAAAGGGCCAAACCACACAACCCGGGGGTCCAAAATCCCAAATAGTGATCAGATCGGTGTACCGTTTGCTCCGACATGACCGGGTGGGTTAAATTGACGTGTGCAAACAGACGGAATACGATTTGGCGTCCCGGAGTGGGTTGGGCGATGAAATGACGGATCTAAAAAAATCCAAGTCTAAAGGGTCAAAACACACAACCCGGGGGTCCAAAATCCCAAATAGTGATCAGATCGGTGTGTCGTTCGCTCCGACACGACCGGGTGGGTTGCGTGTGCAAACTGACGGAATCCGATTTGAATTCCCGGATTGGGTTGGGCGTTGAAATGACGGATCTAAAAAACCCAAGTCTAAAGGGTCAAAACACACAACCCGGGGGTCCAAAATCCCAAATAGTGATCAGATCGGCGTGTGTTCATTTTGACACGACCGGGTGAGTTAAATTGACGTGTTCGAACTGACGGAATATGATTTGGCTTCTCGGATTGGGTTGGGCGTTGAAATGATGGATATAAAAAAACCCAAGTCTAAAGGGTCAAACCACACAACCTGGGGGGTCCACAATCCCAAATAGTGATCAGATCGGCGTGTCGTTTGCTCCGACACGACCGGGTGGGTTAAATTGACGTGTGCGAACTGACGGAATCCGATTTCGATTCCCGGATTGGGTTGGCAGTTGAAATGACGGATCTAAAAAAAACCAAGTCTAAAGGGTCATAACACACAACCCGCGGGTCCAAAATCCCAAATAGTGATCAGATCGACATGTTGTTCACTCCGACACGACCGAGTCGGTTAAATTGACGTGTGCGAACTGAAGGAATCCGATTTGGATTCCCGGATTGGGTTGGGCGTTGAAATGACGGATCTAAAAAAACCCAAGTCTAAAGGGTCAAAACACACAACCCGGGGGTCCAAAATCCCAAATAGTGATCACATCGGCGTGCCGTTCATTCCGACACGACGGGTGGGTTAAATTGACGTGTGCGAACTGACGGAATCCGATTTGGATTCCGATTGGGTTGGCAGTTGAAATGACTGATCTAAAAAAACCCAAGTCTAAAGGGTCAAAACACACAACCGGGGTCCAAAATCCCAAATAGATCAGATCGGCGTGCCGTTTGCTCCGACACGACCGGGTGGGTTAAATTGACGTGTGCAAATGGAAGGAATCCGATTTGGATTCCCAGATTGGGTTGGGCGTTGAAATGACGGATCTAAAAAAACTCAAGTCTAAAGGGTCAAAACACACAACCCGGGGGTCCAAAATCCCAAATACTGATCAGATCGGCGTGCCGTTCACTCCGACACGACCGGGTGGGTTAAATTGACGTGTGCAAATTGACGGAATCCAATTTGGATTCCCGGATTGGGTTGGGTGTTGAAATGACGGATCTAAAAAAACCCAAGTCTAAAGGGTCAAAACACACAACCTGGGGGTCAAAATCCCAAATAGTGATCAGATCGGCGTGCCGTTCATTCCGACACGACAGGGTGGGTTAAATTGACGTGTGCGAACTGACGGAATACGTTTTGGCTTCCCGGATTGGGTTGGGCGTTGAAATGACGGATCTAAAAAAACCAAAGTCTAAAGGGTCAAAACACACAACCCGGAGGTCCAAAATCCCAAATAGTGATCAGATCGGCTTGTCGTTCATTTCGACACGACCGGGAGGGTAAAATTGACGTGTTCGAACTGACGGAATACGATTTGAATTCCCGGATTGGGTTGGGCGTTGAAATGATGGATCTAAAAAAACCAAGTCTAAAGGGTCAAAACACACAACCCGGGGTCCAAATTCCCAAATACTGATCAGATCGGCGTGTCGTTCACTCCGACACGACCGGGTGGGTTAAATTGACGTGTGCAAACTGACAGAATCCAATTTGGATTCCCGGATTGGGTTGGGCGTTAAAATGACGGATCTAAAAAAACCCAAGTCTAAAGGGCCAAACCACACAACCCGGGGGTCCAAAATCCCAAATAGTGATCAGATCGGTGTACCGTTTGCTCCGACATGACCGGGTGGGTTAAATTGACGTGTGCAAACAGACGGAATAAGATTTGGCGTCCCGGAGTGGGTTGGGCGATGAAATGACGGATCTAAAAAAATCCAAGTCTAAAGGGTCAAAACACACAACCCGGGGGTCCAAAATCCCAAATAGTGATCAGATCGGTGTGTCGTTCGCTCCGACACGACCGGGTGGGTTAAATTGACGTGTGCAAACTGACGGAATCCGATTTGAATTCCCGGATTGGGTTGGGCGTTGAAATGACGGATCTAAAAAAACCCAAGTCTAAAGGGTCAAAACACACAACCCGGGGGTCCAAAATCCCAAATAGTGATCAGATCGGCGTGCCGTTCATTTTGACACGACCGGGTGAGTTAAATTGACGTGTTCGAACTGACGGAATATGATTTGGCTTCTCGGATTCGGTTGGGCGTTGAAATGATGGATATAAAAAAACCCAAGTCTAAAGGGTCAAAGCACACAACCTGGGGGGTCCACAAACCCAAATAGTGATCAGATCGGCGTGTCGTTTGCTCCGACACGACCGGGTGGGTTAAATTGACGTGTGCGAACTGACGGAATCTGATTTCGATTCCCGGATTGGGTTGGCAGTTGAAATGACGGATCTAAAAAAAACCCAAGGCTAAAGGGTAATAACACACAACCCGCGGGTCCAAAATCCCAAATAGTGATCAGATCGACATGCTGTTCACTCCGACACGACCGAGTCGGTTAATTGACGTGTGCGAACTGAAGGAATCCTATTTGGATTCCCGGATTGGGTTGGGCGTTGAAATGACGGATCTAAAAAAAACCCAAGTCTAAAGGGTCAAAACACACAACCCGGGGGTCCAAAATCCCATATAGTGATCACATCGGCGTGCCGTTCATTCCGACACGACCGGGTGGGTTAAATTGACGTGTGCGAACTGACGGAATCCGATTTGGATTCCCGGATTGGGTTGGCAGTTGAAATGACTGATCTAAAAAAACTCAGTCTAAAGGGTCAAAAAACACAACCCGGGGGTCCAAAATCCCAAATAGTGATCAGATCGGCGTGCCGTTTGCTCCGACACGACCGGGTGGGTGAAATTCACGTGTGCGAATGTAAGGAATCCGATTTGGATTCCCGGATTGGGTTGGGCGTTGAAATGACGGATCTAAAAAAAGTCAAGTCTAAATGGTCAAAACACACAACCCGGGGGTCCAAATCCCAAATACTGATCAGATCGGCGTGCCGTTCACTCCGACACGACCGGGTGTGTCACGCCCCAACGCGGAATATCGGAGCGCGTAGGCAGTTGCAAGAAAAGGTATAGAGCGTATACTAGACATCAAACCATTGCACACTGAATAATACTAAAGCAAATATTCTCATTAATAATTTTCCAATGTCTAGTTACAACCACTAATATCAGAGCCATTCTAAAGGGCCCAATTATATTGCAACAGAAGGAAATAACTAACTACAACTCTAAGATAACATAATGACTCAAGGGTACTCCTGGCTTCACTCTTGGTCATTCCCTTCCTCGTGAGTGTATGTGTCATCTTCGGTCTCACCTGAGAACACAACATCAAATAACGTAGGGTGAGCGATAACGCCCAGTAGGACTTAAATCTCAGGCTCAAGCAGGCTTTAAATAATTAACGCATTTAATGGCAGAGTATCTAAAGATAGCAGGTACAAGAGAGTCAAAATATAGCAAGAGATAGCACAACAGCGCGAGATCGAGTATAGTTTCCAAAAAGAGCACAAGTATCGAGTATAGCACGAATAGCAGGATGGCCATAGCACAACTAGCACAAGTATAACGATAGCACGACGAGTATAGCACTTGTTTGTCATTCTAGACAACGAGAGAGTATAGCACCTTTTATGTTTTGATTGTCATATAGATAGTCGAGATAGATAGCACTTGAGTGTAATGCCAAACACTCTGATCATTTAACTCCCATGGGCACTAGCACTTTCGGGCGCACATCCCAGGACCAGATCGGGCCCTTTATATATTGCCAAGCATTGGTTATATTGTTTATCTTTAGACAATCATTCAATGGCCAATATAGAGTACCAAGAAATAGATAAGAGCACTAGATGAATAGATGAGCTAGTAGAGTGAACGTGAATAGGTGAGCGAGTAGAGTATAGATGAGAGCTAGTGGACATTGCACGTAATACATTGAGTAATCAGGCGATAGTAACAGTTGCACAACACGCGCACTTGGTGTTGGCAGTCAGGTGGAACTCACGATCTTTCCGCTGGCCATGTTATGCACAAGTCCAGAGGTCCGACGTGACTCAAAGTAAGAGCGAACTTCTAATAGTCGTTTGGATCATATCGATCCCTAAAGGTGTAATGGGTGTTAGGGTACAACCGGCTCGTTGACCATGTGGGAATCCATGATCAGAGGAGACTTACAGAGGCCTTGTGTAAGAGTTCACTAGTCTGGAGACATACCCATGTACGGGTCGCGACAGGGTCAGGACAGAACGCGACACGGCCTAAAACGGGTCGCGACAGGGCTTGCAGATCGGGTTCTGAGAAGGCGACGGCTCACCTATTGCCTTCTTGAATGCGACAGATAGGCTGTCGCAATCGCAGCCCAGAAAGCGACATATCGAGGTGTCGCCTTCTGGCTGTCTGCGCCTGACCCTAACAGGAGTCAGACCAGACATTGGATTGCGGACCAGAGCATTTAAATTTCGATACAGGGTTGTTCAGAAATCCATAACTAATTATATACGCGATGAAAAATCATGAAATCAGTTGCAAATTAAACTAGACATGTAAGGGTACTTCCAGTAAATCGGAATTAGAGAGAGAGCATGGTTTGAACATGGTTTGAAAACGAACAGGACGAGTAACATAGAACATAGAGAGCAAGACTGATTTAATCGAGCAACTGCTCAATGAAGATAAAGTGGATTCATGAAAAGTACCTCAAGAAAGAGTCCATATGGACCATCAAGCTCAAAGCATATCACTCTTCGGCTTGGAAATCTATTCTAAAACAACGTCAATGGTTAATGAGTCACATTATTTACCAAGTTGGTGAGAGAAGCAAGATGAGTTTCTTCTTTGATCCTTGGATTCATGGCAAGAGTATTCATATGATCTTGGGGGACAGACTTCGACAACACCTTGGCCTTCAAAAACATACCACCTGTGATACCTTTATTCATGAGAACTGCTGGATTTTACCGCCAAGGACTTCTATTGATATGTTTGATATTTACCCACTGATTCAAAGCATTGATATTTGCCAGAGTGACGCCATCGTTTGGAAAAATGGAAGTTTAGTGTTAAAGAAGCTTGGAATCTATTAGGGAGCAGCATCAACTGTGGGATGGCGGACTGGGTTTGGAAGGGGCCTACAATCCAAAGATTTTCCCTAACTTGCTGGCAGGCGATCTTGCATAAACTTCCAACCATCAACAACTTGAGGAGAAGAGGTTTCCAATTTCCAAGTAGATGTATTCTTTGTTGTCAATCAGAAGAATCTGAAGATCATCTATTCTTTCAATGCCTTATTCCAATAAAGTCTGGGCTGAGATTCTCCACAGGCTTAATATTCAAAGACGCCCTCGGGATTCCATTTTGCAGGAAATGAAATCTCTCAGAAATAGCTTCAGGAAAGATGGATTCGCTACCAATCTAGCCAGACTCCTGTTTCGGGCCTCCATCTGGTGGCTTTGGAGAGAAAGGTGTACCAGAACATTTGAAGGTGTTTCCACTTCTACCATTCACACGACTCTCTCTATCATTCAAGATGTTCGGTCTTGCATTGAAGCGACCACTTATAATCAAACTTTGACTGGTCGGTCTAAGTCTCTTTGTAGCAGATTTAATATTAATTTACATCCTACTTCGTAGTTGTCTCTTCTGGGTTCTGCCTGTGTTGGAGATAGTCACTGGCTTGTAGTGTCATCTCCTCTTTTCTTACTTTGGTCTATTGAGCTGCTTAGTTCAATCCCTATGTAATTTGTTTCCTTATTATTTATTCATTCCCTTTGGTTGACCGACCAAAAAAAAAAATGCTCAATGAAATTTAGGCTTTTTAGGGGCAAATGATCCCTAACAACATGAAGTATCTACAGTAAAACTTTCGTAGTATGGGATCAAGTCTACATAGAGATCAAGAGTTAAGAAGAGGGCTCGGGGTCAAGAGAGTTGCAGAACTTCTAAATTCAAGAAGAAATTATTGGCTTGATGAAAAATTATGAAAATTGAGGGTTTTGTTCCTGAGGATGGAACAATCTACAGACGAAATTTTAGGATTGTGCTTGTGAGAATGCCTACCTTTGACTCGATTTGTCTTCTAGGGCTTAGAACACCAAGAACGAAGAAGAAGAAGCTTCAAGAACACCTTCTTCCCACGAGATCCTCTCCTCTTTGACCTCTTCTCCAAGTCCAACAACCTTTGGCAACGAGCTAGGGTTGGCCAAGAGGGTTTAGGAGGTGTATTTATATAAATACAAGTTCCTATTCCTACTACTACTCTAATTCCCCTTTAATTACGAAATTTCCTTCCTTGCTTTCCAAACTCTATTTAGACTTGGAAAGATCCAAATTCGTGCTAACCCATATGGGGTAGGTTTAGGAATCCAATTCCAACTCCAACTTCCTATTTAATGCATTAAATACCCTTTTCTATTTAGGTAATAATTTAGTTACGAATTTAGGGTATTTTCCTATTATTCTCCCTTTGTAAATTCATCTTTTTGACCCAATAAATTTAGAGGATCCATTAACCAAGCTCATTACTCTTTTCCATTTAATGGGTTTGTTTAATGCTCTTTTCATTTAAATATCCATTTAGCTAGGTTTAATTCTTTATTTAAAATTTTATTTTTTACAAAAAAATTCAGGTTGCTACAGGGTGGGTTAAATTGACGTGTGTAAACTGAGGGAATCCAATTTGGATTCCCGGATTGGGTTGGGCGTTGAAATGATGGATCTAAAAAAACCCAAGTCTAAAGGGTCAAAACATACAACCTGGGGGTCCAAAATCCCAATTAGTGATCAGATCGGTGTCCCGTTTATTCTGACACGACAGGGTGGGTTATATTGACGTGTGCGAACTGACGGAATAACGTTTTGGCTTCCCGGATTGGGTTGGGCGTTGAAATGACGGATCTAAAAAAACCCAAGTCTAAAGGGTCAAACACACAACCCAGGGGTCCAAAATCCCAAATAGTGATCAGATCGGCGTGTCGTTCATTTGACACGACTGGAGGGTAAAATTGACGTGTTCGAACTGACCGGAATACGATTTGAATTCCCGATTGGGTTGGGCGTTGAAATGATGGATCTAAAAAAACCCAAGTCTAAAGGGTCAAACACACAACCCGGGGTTCAAAATTCCCAATACTGATCAGATTGGCATGCCGTTCACTCCGACACGACCGGGTGGGTTAAATTGACGTGTGCAAATGACGGAATCCAATTTGGATTCCAGGATTGGGTTGGGCGTTAAAATGACGGATCTAAAAAAACCCAAGTCTAAAGGGCCAAAACACACAACCTGGGTGTCCAAAATCCCAAATAGTGATCAGATCGGTGTATCGTTTGCTCCGACACGACGGTGGGTTAAATGATGTGTGCAAACAGACGGAATAATTTGGCTTCCGGATTGGGTTGGGCGATGAAATGACGGATCTAAAAAATCAAGTCTAAAGGGTCAGAACACACAACCCGGGGTCCAAATCCCAAATAGTGATCAGATCGGTGTGTCGTTCGCTCCGACACGACCGGGTGGGGTTAATTGACGTGTGCAAACTGACGGAATCCAATTTGAATTCCCGGATGGGTTGGGCGTTGAAATGACGGATTTAAAAAACCCAAGTCTTAAGGGTCAAAAACACAACCCGGGGGTCCAAAATCCCAAATATTGATCAGATCGGCGTGCCGTTCATTTTGACACACGACCGGGTGAGTTAAATTGACGTGTTCGAACTGACGGAATATGATTGGCTTCTCGGACTGGGTTGGGCGTTGAAATGACGATCTAAAAAAAACCCAAGTCTAAAGGGTCCAAACACACAACCCGGGGGGTCCACAATCCCAAATAATGATCAGATCGGCGTGCCGTTTGCTCCGACACGACCGGGTGGTTAAATTGACGTGTGCGACTGAAGGAATCCGATTTCGATTCCCGGATTGGGTTGGAAGTTGAAATGACGGATCTAAAAAAAACCCAAGTCTAAAGGGTCATAACACACAACCCGCGGGTCCGAATCCCAAATACTTATCAGATCGACATGCTGTTCACTCCGACCACCGAGTGGGTTAAATTGACGTGTGCGAACTGAAGGAATCTGATTTGGATTCTCGGATTGGGTTGGGCTTGAAATGACGGATCTAAAAAACCCAAGTCTAAACGGTCAAACACACAACCCGGGGTCCAAAATCCCAAATAGTGATCACAATCGGTGTACCGTTCATTCCGACACGACCGGTGGGGGTAAATTGTCGTGTGCGAACTGACGGAATCCGATTTGGCTTCCCGATTGGTTGGGCGTTGAAATGACGGATCTAAAAAAAACCCAAGACTAAAGGGTCAAACACACCACCCGGGGTCCAAAATCCCAAATAGTGATCTGATCGGCATGGTCGTTCATTTCGACACGACCCGTTGTGTTAAATTAACGTGTTCGAACTGACGGAATACGATTTGAATTCCCGATTGGGTTGGACGTTGAAATGACAGATCTAAAAACTCAAGTCTAAAGGATCAAAACCACAACCCGGGGGTCCAAATTCCCAAATACTGATCAATTCGCGTGCCGTTCACTCCGACACGACCGGGTGGGCTGAATTGACGTATGCAAACTGACGGAATCCAATTTGTTTTCCCAGATTGGGTTGGGCGTTGAAATGACGGATCTTAAAAAACCCAGTCTAAAGGGTCAAAACACCAACTCGGGGGTCCAAAATCCAAAATAGTGATCAGATCGGTGTGTCGTTTGCTCCGACACGACCGGTGGGTTAATTCACATGTGCGAATTGAAGGAATCCGATTTTGGATTCCCGTATTGGTTGGGCGTGTGAATTGACGGATCTAAAAAATACCCAAGTCTAAAGGGTCAAAACATACAACCCGGGGGTCAAATCCAAATAGTGATTAGATCGGCGTGTCGTTCGTTCCGACACGACCGGGTGGGTTAAATTGACGTATGCAAATTGACGGAATACGATTTGGCTTCCGGATTGGGTTGGGCGTTGAAATGACGGATCTAAAAAAACCCAAGTCTAAAGGGTCAAAACACAAACCCGGGGTCCAAAAATCTCAAATAGTGATCAGATCGTGTGTCGTTCACTGCGACACGACCGGGTGGGTTAAATTGACGTGTGCAAACTAACGGAATCCTATTTGAATTTCCGGATTGAGTTGGGCTTTGAAATGACGGATCTAAAAAAACCCAAGTCTAAATAGTCAAAACACACACAACCCAGGGGTCCAAAATCCTAATAGTGATCAGATGGGCGTGCCGTTCATTTTGCCACGACCAGTGAGTTAAATTGACGTGTTCGAACTGACGAATATGAATTGGCTTCTGAGATTGAGCTGGGCGTTGAAATGACGGATCTAAAAAAACCCAAGTCTAAAGGTCAAAAAACACAACCCGGGGGGTCCACAATCCCAAATAGTGATCAGATCGGCGTGCCGTTTACTCCGACACGACCGGTGGGTTAAATTGATGTGGCGAACTGACGGAATCCGATTTCGATTCCCGATTGGTTGGCAGTTGAAATGATAGATCTAAAAAAAACCCAAGTATAAAGGGTCAAAACACACAACCCGCGGGTCCAAAATCCCAAATAGTGATAGATCGTCATGCCGTCACATCTGACACGACCGAGTGGTTAAATTGACGTGTACGAACTGAAGGAATCCGATTTGGATTCCCAGATTGGGTTGGGCGCTGAAATGACGGATCTAAAAAATTCAAGTCTAAAGGGTCAAAACACACAACCCAGGGGTCCCAAATCCCAATAGTGATCAGATCGGCGTGCCGTTCATTTTGACACAATCGGGTGAGTTAATTTCGTGTTCGAACTGACGGAATATGATTTGGCTTCTCGATTGGATTGGGCGTTGAACTGACGGATCTAAGAACCCAAGTCTAAAGGTCAAAACACACAACCCGGGGGTCGAAAATCCCAAATAGTGATCAGATCGGCGAGCCGTTTCATCCGACACGACCGGGTGGGTTAAACTGACTGTGTGAACTGACGGAATCTGATTTGGATTCCGGATTGGGTTGGCTGTTTGAAATGACGGATCTAAACAAATCCAAGTCTAAAGGGTCAACACACCAACCCGGGGGTCCAAAATCCCAAATAGTGTTCAGATCGGCGTGCCATTCATTCCGACACGACTGGGTGGGTTAAAGTGACGTGTGCGAATTGACGGAATCCGATTGGATTCCCCGGATTGGGTGGCAGTTGAAATGACGGATCTAAAAAAACCCGTCTAAAGGGTCAAAACCACAATTCGGGGTTCCAAAATCCGAAATAGTGATTAGATCGACGTGCCGTTCATTCCGACACGACTGGATGGGTTAAATTGACGTGTGCAAACTGACGGAATACGATTTGGCTTCCTGGATGGGTTGGGCGTTTGAAATGACGGATCTAAAAAAAACACATGTCTAAAGGGTCAAAACACACAACCCGAGGTTCCAAATCCCAAATAGTGATCAGATTGGTGTGTCTTCACTCCGACACGACCGGGTGGTTAAATTGACGTGTGCAAACTGACGAATCCGATTTGAATTCCCGGATTGGGTTGGGCGTTGAAATGACGGATCTAAAAAAAACCCAGTCTAAAGGGTCAAAACACACAACCCGGGGTCCCAAAATCCGAATAGTGGACAGATTCGGCGTGCCGTTCATTTTGACAAGACCGGGCGAGTTAAATTGACGTGTTCGAACTGACGGAATTATGATTGGCTTCTCGGATTGGGTTGGGCGTTGAAATGACGGATCTAAAAAAACCCGTCTAAAGGGTGAAAACACACAACCCGGGGTCCACATCCCATATAGTGATCAGATCGCTGTGTCGTTTGCTCGACACGACCGGGTTGGTTAAATTGACGTGTGCGAACTGACGGAATCCGATTTCGATTCCTGGATTGGGTTGGCAGTTGAAATGATGGATCTAAAAAAAACCCAAATAGTGATCAGATCGACATGCCGTTCACTCCGACACGACCGAGTGGGTTAAATTGACGTGTGCGAAATGAAGGAATCCGATTTGGATTCCCAGATTGGGTTGGCGTTGAAATGACGGATCTAAAAAAACCCATGTCTAAAGGGTCAAAACACACAACCCAGTGGTCCAAAATCCCGAATAGTGATCAGATCGGCGTGCCGTTCGTTCCGACACGACCGGGAGGGTTAAATTGACGTGTGCGAATGGAAGGAATCTGATTTGGATTCCCGGATTGGGTTGGGCATTGAAATGACGGATCTAAAAAAGGTCAAGTCTAAAGGGTCAAAACACACACAACCCGGGGTCAAAATCCCAAATACTGATCAGATCGGTGTGCCGTTCACTCCGACACGACTGGGTGGGTTAAATTGATGTGTGCAAACTAACGGAATCCGATTTGGATTCCCGGATTGGGTTGGGCGTTGAAATGACGGATCTAAAAAAAACCCAAGTCTAAAGGGTCAAAACACACACCCGGGGTTCAAAATCCCAAATAATGATCAGATCGGCGTGCCGTTCGTTCCGACACGACCGGGTGGGTTGACGTATGTGAACTGACGGAATATGTTTGGCTTCTTGTACTGGGTTGGGCGTTGAAATGACGGATCTAAAAAAGGTCAAGTCTAAAGGGTCAAAACACACAACCCGGGGGTCCAAAATCCCAAATACTGATCAGATCGGTGTGCCGTTCACTCCGACACGATTGGGTGGGTTAAATTGATGTGTGCAAACTAACGGAATCCGATTTGGATTCCCGGATTGGGTTGGCAGTTGAAATTACGGATCTAAAAAAACCCAAGTCTAAAAGGGTCAAAACACACAACTCGGGGGGTCCAAAATCCCAAATAGTGATCAGATCGGTGTGTCGTGTGGAATCAATGGGTGAGGAATAGATTTCTTAAGAAGAAGCTACTGCAAACTAACGGAATCCGATTTGGATTCCCGGATTGGTTGGCAGTTGAAATTACGGATCTAAAAAACCCAAGTCTAAAGGGTCAAAACACACACTCGGGGGTCCAAAATCCCAAATAGTGATCAGATCGGTGGTGTCGTGTGGAATCAATGGGTGAGGAATAGATTTCTTAAGAAGCTACCATCTGGTCCGTTCAGGCTCATTCTTATCACTCTCAAGCTTGGAAGGTATGATACAGGCTAGAGACTGGATAAGACCTCATGTGTACTTCAGAATTGGAAATGGAATACTACCAATCTTTGGGATATCCATGGATTGATGGGGACTCATTCACTCTTTGGGCGGTCGGTATATAGATCTCTGATTGGCTTCCTCTGAATGCAACGGTTAGCTACTTCTTAAGGATGGTCAATGGCATCTACCTCCCCCACTTCTACCGAAATGTTAGATCTTTGCCTAGGATTCTCAGAATTCCCATCTCTGCTGATTGTGAAGACTGCATTGTTTTGAAGCATAATCATCAGCAATAAGCACATCTATGATTTGAGGAGACCCATCTATCCTAAAGTTCCTTGTCCAACATTGTCTGAAAAGGCCTACAGTCAGAAAAATCGTTTTTGCTTGGCAGGGTTTATGAGGGGTATTTCTTCTTTTGACAATCTTCAAAAGCGAGGCATGCAAGACCAAATATATTGTTCTATGTCATTGCCAAAGTGAGGATATTAATCATCTTTCTTCTCGTGCAATTATAGCTCTTGGATTTGGATGCAGCTCTTGCACAGATTGGACATCCAACCACACCCAACAGATTCAGTTACTCAGGAAAGTGAAAGTTTGATCAGGTAACTTCAGTCTAAAGGTGCTGGTAGAAGTGTGGCCTTTCTACTTTTCGGTTGCTCTTTGGTGGATTTGGAAGGAACGCTGTTTGAGGATCTTTGAATCCAAGAACCGAAGTAGAATCCAAGTTCTTCTTTCATTCTTACTGATATTCGCAGCATTACTGAGTTCATATTCAGAAGGCTACCTCTTCTCCAAAATACCATAGATTCTAAGAAACTTCAATATTCGGAGAACTTAAGTGCTGGTTTTTTTTTCTTTGAAGTTTCTTTCTTCTTTTGGGATTCTAGTCTTCTATAAATCCATAGCTATTGGCTTGTGATCAGGATGGATTACCTTGTACTATTCTTCCTTCTATTTATATAAATCCCGTATTACTTACCAAAAAAAAAGATCGGTGTTCGTTTGCTCTGACCATGACCGGTGGGTTAAAACTCACGTGTGCGAATGGAAGGATCCGATTTGGATTCCCAGATTGGGTTGGGCGTTGAAGATGGAACTAAAAAAACTCAGATCGACATGCCGTTCATTTGAACACGACCCGGTGGGTTAAATTGACGTGCTCGAACTGCCGAATATGATTGGCTTCTTGGAATGGGTTGGCAGTTGAAATGACGGATCTAAAAAAACCCAAGTCTAAAGGGTCAAAAACCACATCCCGGTGGTTCAAAATCCCAAATAGTGATCAGATCGATGTGTCGTTCATTCCGACACGACCAGGTGGGTGAAACTCACGTGTGCGAACTGATGGAATCTGATTTGGATTCTCGGATTGGGTTGGGCTTTGAAATGACAGATCTAAAAAAAACCAAGTCTATAGGTCAAAACACACAACCCGTGGGTCCAAAATCTCAAAATGTGATCAGATCGGTGTGACGTTTGCTCCAACTCGACTGGGTGGGTTAAATTGACGTGTGCGACCTGACGGAATACGATTTGGTTTCCCGGATTGGGTTGGGCGTTGAAATGACGGATCTAAACACTTTTTTTTTGTAAGTCAACTAAGTGAATTATATAAATAGAAAGAATGATACAAGAGAGGGACTATTAAGGTTCAAGAACCTAATAGTCTAGAATAGTAAAATGCAAATGGAGATTGACACCACAACCCGTGCCAAGTCTCCAGAAAACAACAAAGAAACGTGACACCACAAGGAAATGGTGACTACAAGATTTGTTTAACTGATATGAATCTCCACAACGGACTTTAGACGACACGGACCAATAAAGTCTGCATGTAAGGCTTCGCCTCCAACAACTCCTACATCATTCATAATAAGAGAGTAGTATGAATATATGGAGTTTTGATGTCTTCAAAAGTTCTACTGCATCTCTCTTTCCAAATCCACCATACGAGGCTCTAAATAGAAGACGAGCCAAAGAAGTGCCAAACCATCTTTCTTGAAGCTAACTCTCAAAGCATGCATCTCAGCCAGGATGGAATGTCGGGAAGCCTTGTAATATTCTATCTGTGAAGCATCTCTCCCCAAACAGATTGGGCCTAAGGACAAGCGAAGGAAATATGGTCTTCACATTCCTCCGCATTGTAGCATAGCACACACCTACTAGGATCTAAAAAACTCAAGTCTAAAGGGTCAAAACACAAACCCGGGGGTCCAAATCCCAATAGTGATCAGATCGCCGTGCCCTTCATCCGACACTCCCTAGGGTGGGTTAAATGACGTGTGCGAATTGATGGAATAGGATTTGGATTCCCAGATTGGGTTGGGCGTTGAAATGACGGATCTAAAAAAACCTTTTTTTTTTTTGGTAAGTATAATGTTCTCACTCCACCACTCTCAACAAGAGGAACCTCAGGAATAACACCTCATGACCACACAGGTTGTTGACTATGAGTAACCTCAGCTAGATGCCATGACCACACAAGCTGTGGCTATGCAATGGACAAAAACAGAACTAATTGAAAAGAGATGTTAAATCGGAACAAATGTCCTTTTCTCTTTGTGGTACAACTAACTAAGCTAGTAGTCTCCATGCAAAGCTTTAGGTCTAGAAGAATCCCAATAAGCAATGCATCATAGATCTTGTCTTGTTTTCAAATGTTCTTAGACATCTTTCTCTCCATATCACCAAACCGTAGTCTTGAGAGCAATGGGCCAGCTTCCAAGTAATGTTGAGTGAGGAAAACTTTGATTGAGCTTTGCATTTCCTCTCCAAGGAATCCTCAGGTTGTCTCCCAAAATTGAACCTGCATAGATTTGCTTCCAAATCCATTTGGAATAACACATTGGAAGAAAAGGTGGTCATGTGATTCTTCTTTAAGTTTACAAAGAATGCATTGATTCACCATATGAAAACCCTTAACTTCAAGTTTTGTCTTGCGTTGGGAGCTTTTTCATTTCAGCTTGCCATAAGCAAATATTAAATTTCTGAGCCGCAGGTTTGACCCCAGTCCATCTATAGTGGGACTTTTCAGGTCTGGATATTTCTGATAATCGGCCAAAGGGAGAACATTTGATGAGAGGTAGCACAAGGAAGGTTCCATTGGTCATTGTGAATAATCTGGTCATTCTCATATTGTTATCAGCTCCCAAATCTTGTCTGATCCTGTCTCCATACAACGGAAGATACTTTGCCCATCAATCCACGGGTCGTACCACATATGAAGCAAGAACCATCAGCTATTTTGTAAGTGATATGAGATTGCATCCACTCACGTTCTTTGAGGACACCTTTCAAGCACTAGAATAGTGCGCTTTACATTGATAAGCCAGATAGTTGTTCAGCAGGTACTTGTTGTAATCCACTCAATCCATATAGAGTCCCTTTTTTGAATAATATCCCACAGGAGTTTTATAGAAGCAGCTCTATTCCAGTCATGAAGTCTTCTTAACCCCAGACCACCTTCATTTTTCGGCCTGCAAATGTCCTTCCATTTCACCATGTGCAAAGTCTTACATCAGAAATACCATTCAAAAGAAGTCCGTAGGGAATCCAATAAGTTTAATGAGGCCCTTAGGGAGAATAAAAAGCTGAAGTCCAGTAGATAGAATAAGAATGAAGCACAGATCTGATTAGTTCCAGTCTTCCAGCCTTGGACAGAAGCCTGTTCTTCCAAGCACTTAGGCGGCCTTTAATTTTCTCCAAGAGAGGGGTGCAGTGAACTTTTTGATGGAAGTGGATATGAGAGGAAGTCCAAGATAAGGAACCGGAAACTTACCTTCACTCACTCATAGCAATCAGAAATCGATCTCTTTGATTCACATGACCTCCAATAAACAGTTACTCTTTTGCTTGTTCATAGTGAGACCCGAACAGATTGAGAAATGTTGGAGAATTTTCATGAGATTATCAGCTGAATCAAAGTCATTCTTCAAGAATATAATGAGGTCATCAGCAAAACAACATGAGAAATGTGCATATTACCAGCAACAGGCACTTTTATGTCTCCTCTAAGAACAGCTTCATCCAATAAACAAGAGAGACCTTCCATTGCAATAGTAAGAGATATGGGGATAAAGGGTCTCCTTGACGAACCACATTTTTTTCCATGAAAGAACCCGGCCGATGATCCATTGAATAAAATAGAGTAGTTGGGTTATGAATGCAACTTCTTATCCACATGATCCATTTATCCGGAAATCCCATTTCCTTCATCAAATAATAGATAACTCCCTATTCAGAGAGTCAAAAGCCTTTTTCAGATCAGCTTTGAGGCAAAGTGTATTACTTTAGATTTGGAATGAAGATCCGGACTAAGTCATTTGTAAGGAGTGTCATGGATTCCTCTACCTTTGATGAAAGCGGCCTGATTTGGGCTGATGAGCTTGTGGGGACCTTTTGCAATCTATTAGCAGGATCTTAGAGATAACTTTATAGATGAAGTTGCAGAGAGATATTGGTCTGTATTGGTCAGAGAATCCGCACCCTCAGTTTTTGGTATAAGAGCAATGAAAGTACAGTTCATCTGGTTAAGAAGTCTTCCAGAGTGGAAAAAGTGTTTGACAGCCGAAATCACCTGCTCTCCCACAATGTCCCAAGTGCATTGATAGAACTCAGCCGGGGAATCATCCGGACCAGGACTTTTGCCTTTCGGGGCTTGGAATACAACTTTATATCTCATCATCAGTAATGTCTTGAACAAGGAGCTGACTATCAATATCCTCCAGAATTCGCCTCGGCTTGATAAGAGTCATATTTCCATTCTGAGTAGGTTGGTTTAAGAGATTAGAAAAGAATTGAACTGAATGTTGTCTAACCTTGTCCATATCCTCAATGATATTACCATCAAGTCCGTGCATCCTTATTGTGTTGATAGATTCCTGGCTTTGAAAGCAGCATGAAAGAAACCAGTATTCTATCTCCCAACGAGAGCCAGTGTTGCTTGGATTTCTGTTTGTAGAAAGACTCCTCCATGTCCATAGCTTTATGATAGTTATGCCTAGTTTGATTCTCTTCTTCGATGATAGTGTGGTCCTGTTGATTCTGCATCAACTTTCCTTGAATTTTAGCAAGCTCCTCCCTCCAATGCTTTAAAGAGTTATGCACATTTCCAAAATGTTCTTTGTTCCATTTCCTTAAAGGCTTCTTTTACAAGTTTTAGTTTCTTGCACAGAATAAAAGTAGGAGAGCCATAAAACTGATGGTTCCAAGCATCCCTTACAATATCTTTGAAATCATTATGCTGCGCCCAAATGTTAAAAAACTGAACGGTTTCGGCCCAAAGTTGATCACTTGAGAAGTGTTAACTACTAACATAGAGTGATCAGAGAAGAAGGTCGGCCATAGTCCACATAGCCATCAGAAGATTCCATCCTCCAATTATCATTCATAAGACAACGATCAAGCTTTGCAGAAATTATTCTATTCCCTGATGAGCAATTATGCCAAGAAAGAGTATTCCCCACAGATTTAACATCCATCAAGCCAGCTTGATTTATCATAGTATCAAAAGCCTTAAGAATATGATCCGGGAACGGGTTACCTCCCACTTTTTCAGAAGCATATCTGACACAATTAAAGTCACCCACAGTGATCCAAGGAGAAGTGCCAATAGAACTCGAAATATGAATAATGTTCTCCCACAAGGAAAGTCTGTCCGATTGGTAATTCGAAGCATAGATGGCTGATATGTGAAAAACTCTTCTTGGTTGCCTTATTAGTTCCATGGGATGAATCATTTGTTTACTCATGTCAAGAAATTGAAGGAATAGTTTTCAGGTTCCACATAAACCATATCCGCCCATTAGAGATTTGACTGTTGTGAATAAGATCAGCTTCAGGCCAAATTTGAGCTTTGCAATATCAACATTAGCTAATTGATCTTGTTTCCAGAATTATGACAATATCACAATTTTTGACGTAATAATTCTCCTAAGCTCCTTACGCCTAGTAGCCTTATTGATACCTCTCACGTTCCAGCTGCAAATCTTCATCAATAATTGAAAAATAGGAGAAGCACACTAGGATCTAATGTGCAAATAATTCCCTGCCCCTCCTGGCCGAATATCTTGCTTTTCATCTTAGTAGCATTTCCTTGTTGAGATGTCCCATGACCAGCTTTCCTTCTTTATCCACTTCATCCCCGCATGCAAGAAATGAATTTGCTATATTCTTGCTGATGAGTCATGGCCTTCTCATTATTCTCTCTGTAGCTTTCTTTTATTCTCTCCTTTTCCTTCATACATTGCTCAAATAGAGATCATCCTTGGGTTAAGGAAACTGGCGAAGGTATGCATGTGAATGGTAAAATATCTCCTTGCGTGGTGCATGTGGGAGGTAAGATGACCTCCCTGCTAACAAAAGAAACTCCAGCCATACTATCTTGAACCAGCTGCGATCCTTCCTTCCCTTTGTCAAGATTAGATGTTGTACTGCTAGATTTTGAATCCCTGCTAATAGTGGTAAGAGAGCCATTTTTCCTTGAGAGAATCCAGCATTAGACCTTCCTCAGCTTGTTCTCTGCAACTTCCTCCAAAAGAAGGATTCGCATCTTGCTTGTCTTGCTGCATTTCCTTACTTATCCCTGCCTCTTCTCAACCACGGTTTCTCTGTATTCAACAACAGCCATATCATTTCCTTCTAGCTCATTCCTTATAGTAGCAAGAATAGAAAATTGGTTACGTTGTGGAGAAAACTGCGCATTCTTGCTCTTTTGAATGTTTTTTTTTTTTTTTGGTCGGTCAACCAAGAGAATGAATTAATTAATAAAGCAAATTACAGAAGGATTGAGTTGAAAATAACTCAATAGAAAAAAATAAGGAAAAGAGATGACACTACAAGCCAGTGACTATCTCATTAAAGAAAGAAAAGCAAACCCATAGAATACTACTACAGAAGTATTTAACTTGATATGAATCTGTTACACAAGACTTTAGACCGACCAGTTAGGTGTACTTGAAGGTAGAAGCTTCAAGACAGGACCGAACATCCTCAATGATAGAAAGTGATATGTGGATGGCCGAAGTGCATATGCCATCAAAACGTTCTAATACATCTTTCTCGCCAGATCCACCAAATGGAAGCTCGGAAAAGAAGGCGAGCCAAAGAAGTACCAAACCATCCTTTCTAAAGCTGTTCCGAAGAGAACGCAATCCTGCAAATGGAGAGGCGAGGAGCCCTTTGAATATTCAATCTATGCAGGATCTCCCCCAAACCTTATTGGAGTAAGAGCACTGAAAGAAAAGATGCTCCTCAGATTCATCAGAGCAGCAACAAGAATACAACGGCTAGGAATTGGAAACTTCTTTTTCAAATATTTATGGTAGGCAATTTATGCAAGATTGCCTGCCAGCAAGTAATAGAAAATCTCTGAATGGTAGGCCTCTTCCACACCCAATCTGCCCAACTGACTGTTGGTATTGCTCCCTTATTTGATTCCACACCTCCTTCACAGAAAATTTACCATGATTCCAGATAATGGCGTCACTATGATTCAAAGGAACACTTTGAATCAAAGGGAATATTTCAAACATATCAATGGATGTCTGCGGAGGTAAGTTCCACCGATTATCATGAATGAAAGACATACAAGTAATATCTCTGTGAAGACCAAGATGCTGTCTAAGTCTGTCACCCATAATCATGAAGATACTCTTACCTTGAACCCACGGATCAAAGAAGAAACTCAGCTGACTTCTCATACCAACTTTGAAAGTCAAATGTTCAATAATCCAATTGCGCTGCTTCAAAATGGACTTCCAAGCAGAGGAAAAATAAGTCTTAATCTTGATAGTCCATATGGACTCTTTTTTTAGGTACCTTTCATGAACCCATTTTATCCAAAGAGAGTCTTGTTTCTGCAAAACGTCCCAAAGATTTTTTGAAGCACAAGCTTTGTTCCAGTCCACCAACCGACGAATACCAAGACCACCCTCGTTCTTAGGCTTACAAATATCTTTCCAACTTACCATATGCATTGACTTTTCAGTGGAAAGACCCTGCCAATAAAATTTACACAGAATATGCTCGATTTCTTGAAGGATGGCAGTAGGTAGGAGAAAGGAAACAGACCAGTAGATAGAGAAGGAAGATAGAACAGACTTTATGAGCTCCAGTCTTCCTGCCCTAGAAAGAAGTCTTGTTCTCCAGGACTCAATGCGCTGCTGAATCTTCTGAATAATTGGCTGGCAATGCTTCTTCTTAAGAGAAGTACTAACAAGCGGCAATCCTAGATACGGGGTTGGGAGTTCACCAATAGGAATGTTGAGAATTCCATGAATAACTTTTTTGTTCTTCACCTTCCCTCCAATGTAAAGTCTGCTTTTATCAGAGTTCAATAGCAAACCCGAATAATGGTAGAATTTTTGAAGAAGCTCGTTAATGACCATAGCAGATGGCACATCATCCTTGAAAAATATGATCAAGTCATCTGCAAAGATAAAATGGGAGATCGAAATATTGCCAGCCGTAGGAACTTTAATAGACTTATCCTGCACAGCATCTTCAATAAGACAAGAGAATCCCTCCATAACTATAGTAAAGAGATAAGGTGAGAGAGGATCTCCTTGGCGAATGCCGTTTGAACTTTTGAAGAATCCTTCCGGACTGCCATTAACAAGAACCGAAAACTTTGAGGTTTCCAGACAGCATTTGATCCAATGAATCCACACCTCAGGAAAATGCATTTGATTCATCATGTAGTAAATAAAATCCCAAGAAACCGAATCAAAAGCCTTACAGAGATCTGCTTTGAGGCAAATACGAGAACCTTTGTGCTTAGAATGTAAATCTTTTGCTAAATCATTAGCAAGAAGAATGTTACTCTGAATTCTTCTTCCCGGAATGAAGGCAGCTTGATGAGGACTAATAATAGATGGTAGCACAACCTTCATACGATCCGCCATCAACTTAGTGATCACCTTATAAATAAAGTTGCACAAAGAGATAGGACGAAATTGATCCAAAGAATCAGCATTTTTCGATTTAGGAATCAGTGCAATAAAAGTAGAGTTGACTTGATTTTCCCAATCCCCTTTCTCAAAGAAAGACAGAATAGCTTTGGAGACCAAGTCCCCAACAATACCCCAGCAGCTGGTAAAGAATTCAGAGGTAAACCCATCAGGTCCCGGACTTTTGTCTTTCGGAGAGCTAAAAACGACCTGACGAACATCCTCCATAGTGAAAGGAGCAGTAATCTTAGCAACATCATCCTCATGAAGAAATTTACGAACATTAACAATAGGCTGGTGCTTAACATGCGGTTGATTGAGAAGATTAGTGTAGAAAGAAAGAGCATGGCCCCGGATATCCTCATCTGAAGTAAGAATAGACCCATCATTTGCCTTACATTGCTTTATGGAATTATGGACTCTTCGAGATTTAATAGCAGCATAAAAAAATTTTGTGTTAGAATCTCCAAGAGTCAGCCATTGTTGCTTGGATTTCTGCTTAGCAAACATCTCCTCAATATCCAAAGCGTTGAAGTAGGAAGAACGACATCTTTTCTCATGGTCTTGAAGATGAATGTCCTGCGGATTGTCCAGTAACTCTTTCTGGGCATGCATAAGCTCTTCATGAGCAGTGGAAGTGTTTTTATTAATGTCCCCAAATTCCTTCTTATTCCATTCTCTCAAGGCATTCTTGACAAGTTTAAGCTTCTTACAGAGTTGGAAAAGAAGAGAGCCTTTAACATTAGTGTTCCAAGCATGACTAACCACATTGTGGAAATTAGGATGCGAAGTCCACATGTTAAAAAACTTGAATGGTCTAGGCCTTGAAGAGGTGTACTGGTGCCTTATGTTCAGATTTACAAACATCATTGAATGGTCCGACACAGACATATTGCCATAAGCTAGCTGAGCTTCTTCATACTTGTTCATCCATGAAGAATTGATCAGAACTCTGTCCAGGCGGGCGGAGATATTTTGTAATCCTTTCTTCATATTACTCCAGGAAAGGAAATTACCAATGTGGGGCATATCTAGGAGATTAGCATCCTCAATGAAACCATTAAAATCTTCAAGATTAGAAGGCGAGACAGACCTTCCACCTTTTTTCTCCTCTGGAAATCTTATAGTATTGAAATCGCCCATGATAGTCCAAGGGTCATAGATATTATGGGAAAGTAGAAGAAGCTCTTGCCAAAGCATACGTCTCTCATGTATAAAATTAGAACCATATACAGCAGTGAGAAAGAAAGTATCATTAGTCCTCAAATCTGAACATTTGACATGAATATATTGAGAGGTTTCTGAAACAAGAGAGATAGTGATCAGATTTGGATTCCAAAGAACCCATATTCGACCCCTACAAGAACTATTATAATTATGAAGCGCATCTGAAGTTGGCCAAAGGTAATCCTTGATAGAAGAAAAATTATCTTGCCTAATCTTGGTCTCACATAGAACCACCATATCACAATTATAATTCTGAAGCTCTTTCTTAATAGCCAACCTCTTAACCTTTTTGTTCATTCCCCTAACATTCCAAATAAGAATCTTCATGGATGTTTCTTTGAGGGGTAAGATCTCAACCGAGGTTTAACACCATCTACATTCTTCAGTTTTGCAATGTCGAACATGGAATCATTACTGACATTACCTTGAATAGAATTGACAGTATAATTCTTTCCTTTATCCTGGACAGAATTCTTAGGAACGGCAGGAGTCACAACTTCCATAGAACCCTTCTTTCCTGTAATAGATATGATCTCAGAAGGAGTATCAGCCACCGTGAGACAAGTCGGCTTTACACTGATATTAACATCCATTAATTCCGGGATTGCACCAGCAATATGTAAAATCTGAGATAGATTGGTAGAAGGATCCCGAATGCTGGTGAACTCCTTAACGGGAGAGTCATTGCATGGAGGCGGTGAGGATACCGCCCTCTTATTGCCAGAAATAATTGGAAGAGTTTCTAAACTTCGGAGGCTAGAATCTTCACAGTTTTCAACAGAATCTCCAGGTCTTTGATTTTCTCCATTACTTACCCTTGGAACAGATCGCTTTATCTCGCTATTTCCAGAAAGAGCTAAATCTTTTGAGATCTCGGGAATAGAAGCACCCGGATTTATACCACATACAGTGATCACCGTAGGTACACTCCCTTGAGGATTCGGTATCAAATTTTCCTTACCAGTGTCAGAAAGACTACACTTCTTAGAACTCGGATTTACGCAATCACCAAGATTAGAAGGAATCTTGTTAGTAGCCACCGAACTATCATAATCCACAGTTTTATCCAGCCCATGAATAGCTTTATTTGATGAGTAGGAATAATTTGTCTCCATAGAAATCTGATCTTGCAGGATTTCAAACTGGTTGGCCAAACTGACAACAGTGTGAGAGATCTGACTGCTATTCTGTTTGGGATCACTACTAGCCACAATAGATCTTGGAAGAACTTTAGCCACCGTAGCTTCGTTAGCATTAAGGTTAACCTTGATAGAAGCCGGATTTATGCTAGGCTGACAAGACTCAATCTCTTTGGAAATATGAAAGTTCTCAGATTCCCCTCGCAGAGGATGATCACAAGTGCCTCTGGTCCCAGCAGCAACAGGCCTCCATTGCTGGAACACTCCTTTAGCCTTAATAGAAGACAGAACTTCCGAAGAACAAGTACCCTCTTGATGTCCAAATGAGGAGCAGATAGAACATGGTTTAGGTCTCCATTCATAATTGACATCAATATCTTCAGTGTCTCCCGAGTCATGTAAAACAGTGATGGATGAAGGGAATGCGAAATCCGAAGATATGAGGACGCAAACCCGGGCATAAGATAACCTTTTCCTGTCAGCAGTAAGCTTATCCATGAATAAAGGAGTTCCAAGAACACTAGTCAACTTACTCAATGAAGTGTGAGACCAAAGATGAAGAGGGAGATTCGGGAAGGAGACCCAAAGAGGTATAGACGAGAGCATAGCCTTCTCCATCTTGATATCCCGGTTCCAGCGCTGGATAATAAAAGGATGTCCTCGAATATGCCAAAAACCTTCAAGAACAGTGAGCATATCCTCTTCCAGGGAGAAGCAACAAACAAAGAATCCTCCCCTTCTCATATGAAGATCGTAAGTGGCCTTAGGCTTCCACTGCTTATCTATGAACGATTTAAGAGGAGAATAAACCGGGGTCATACCAACTATATAACCTACCAGAGTATATCGCCAGGAAAGCATCAGATCATCGGAGTCCGCTTCTAAGAAAGAGGCCACTGATCGGTCACCGAGAGTAGCTGGGGCGATATAGTCAAGTCGAAGCCCAGCTTTTGGAACGGAAGAGGACACTCCAGAGAAGAGTTCATTCCAAGCCTTTTTTGATGTGGAGACAGAAGGCACAATATCTTTAGACTTACCACGAGACTTACCACGAGAGCGACCACGAGACCGGCTACGAGCACGATGCAGGGCAGGAACACCTTGTGAGGAACCACTCAAGAGAACTGGTTCGCTCGCGGTATCCACAAGCGCACAGGTGGGGTTCAAGCCTTTCCCCGACGGAGGAAGACCATGCTCCCCTTGTGTACCTCCCAAGCCGATCACCATGGCTGGTCCTCCAAGCAGTGATCCCCTCCCCACCACCTCCGGGTGGGAGGAAGAAGACCGCCCACCCACCGCCGGAAGGCGGGTGGGAACCCGGGCCCTCTCAGGAAGAACCACTTTTCCCAGAGCTTCTCTCTCTAGAGCAGTCTAGAGAGAGGGCATAGTCTGCATTGGGTACTTGCTCTTTTGAATGTTATGAATTGGTTTTGACAACCGCTTGATTCACTACTTGCTTCTTCTTGTAAACCAGATTAACAGCTTTCTCTCCTACTGAATGATTGCATTGGGTACATTGACCTGAGAGATGGCCAAAGGTACCACAAGCGGCACACCTTCTTGGCTTCCATGAGTACGAAACATTGAGAGTATGCATAGATCCGTCCAACTCCTTGTAATTTACTGTGGAAGGTAACTCGACTTCTGAAGACACCATGACGCAGGCTCTGGCATACGAAAGTCTCCGTCTTTCAGCAGTAAGCTTGTCCATGAAGAGAGGCTCTCCTATAGTGCTGCATATCTTTGAGATAAACTTCTTTGACCAAAGATGAATTGGTAAGCTATGAATTGCAATCCACACAGGAATGTTCTTGAGGCTCTCCAATTCCATTCTCACTCCTTCTCCCACCTTCTAAGAATCATTGGGTGCCCCCTTATTGACCAGAACCCGTCCAAGATGCGCCTTACATCATCTTCACTATCAAAGCTTACACAAGAAAAATCCATTTTCTAGCAAGTGCAAGTCGAACCCCACCACACCCCATCTATTTTTTATGAAAGAAGAGAGAGGCATGAATGAAGTTTTAAGGTCAACTACATACCCAACAAGAGTTCGGTCCCAAGCTCCTTGGAGTTCTTCTAAATCCTCCACTTCACAAACAGCTACCTTCTTGTCTTCATGAAGCAAAGTTGGCGCGATGAAGGAAAGCTCATGAGGAGTCTCCTGCACACGGAGAGGAGAAAAGGCTTGCCCAAGTTTTGGGCGCTGTTGAGACTTCCACAGGACCCCGCGATCGAGATCTCCAAGAGGACCGCGAGACGGATCGACCTCTTCTAACTGATTTCTCCTGCTCCGAAGCGATCTCCTTAGACTGCGCCCTCGAACCAGCCGGAGGAAGAACCGAAGCACCACCTCCATCCATCGCCATCACCATCACCCCAGCAGAACACCACCCTCAGAAAGTAGACCCCGGATGGAGGAGTTCCAACCGGTGGCTGTCCTCCAAGGAATCACTTCGTCAGAGAGACGAAGGGATTCGCAAAGAGAACCAACCTCACCTCCGGGGGAGCCCTCCCTCCTACCGCCGGAAGGGCGGTGGAGGAGGCAAGGAACTCCCCAAACGCCTCCCACTCCCCAGAGCTCTCTCTAGAGAGATAGAGAGAGCCGCAAAAATATTACTTTTGTTCAAACCCCTCACATTCCAAGATAAAATCTTCATTAATAAGTCTGAGAGAGAGATGATCTAAAAAAAAAAAAAAAACCCAAGTCTAAAGGGTCAAAACACACAACCCGGGGGTCCACAATCCCAAATAGTGATCATACGGGCGTGACGTTAGATCCGACACGACGGGTGGGTTAAATTGACGTGTGCGAACTGACGGAATCTGATTTGGATTACCGATTTGCGTTGGGCGTTGAAATGATGGATCTAAAAAAACCCAAGTCTAAAGGGTCAAACACACAACCCGGGGTCCAAATCCCAAATAGTGATCAGATCTGCGTGCCGTTCGTTCCGACACGACGGGGTGGGTTAAATTGACGTGTGCGAACTGACGGAATATGATTTGGCTTCCCGGAATGGTTGGGCGTTGAAATGATGGATCTAAAAAAACCCAAATCTAAAGGGTCAAAACACACAACCCGGGAGTCCAAAATCCCAAATAGTGATTAGATCGGCTTGTCGTTCATTTCGACACGACCGGGTGGGTTAAATTGACGTGTGCGAACTAAAGGAATCCGATTTGGATTCCCGGATGGGTTGGGCGTTGAAATAAAAGATCTAAAAAAACCCAAGTCTAAAGAGTCAAAACACACAACCTGGGGGTCCACAATCCCAAATAGAGATCAGATGGGCGTGTCGTTCACCCGACCCGACCGGGTGGGTTTAATTGACGTGTGCAAACTGACGGAATTCGATTTGGATTATCGTTGGGTTGGGCGTTGAAATGACGGATCTAAAAAAACCCTAGTCTAAAGGGTCAGAAAAAACAACCGGGGGTCCAAAATCCCAAATAGTGATCAGATCAATGTGTTGTTATATCCAACACGACCGAGTGGGTTAAATTGGGGTGTGCGAACTAACGGAATCCGATTTGGATTTCCGGATTGGGTTGGGCGTTCAAATGACGGATCTAAAAAAACTCAGGTCTAAAGAGTCAAAACACAGAACCTGGGGTCCAAAATCCCAAATAGTGATCAGTTCGGCGTGTCGTTCACTTCGACACGACCGGGTGGGTTAAATTGACGTATGCGAACTGAAGGAATATGATTTGGCTTCTTGGATTGGGTTGGGCATTGAAATGACGGATCTAAAAAAACCCAAGTCTAAAGGGAGAAAATGCACAACCCGGGGGTCCACAATCCCAAATAGTGATCAGATGGGCGTGTCGTTCACTCCGACACAACCGGGTGGTTAAATTGACGTGTGGAAACTGACGGAATCCGATTTGGAATACCGGTTTGGATTAGGCGTTGAAATGACGGATCTAAAAAAACTCAAGTCTAAAGGGTCAAAACACACAACCCAGGGGTCCAAAATCTCGAATAGTGATCATATCGGTGTGTCGTTTGCTCAAACACGACTGGGTGGGTTAAATTGAGGTGTTCGAACTGACGGAATATGATTTGGCTTCTTGGATTGGATTGGGCGTTGAAATGACGGATCTAAAAAAACCCAAGTCTATGGGTCAAAACACACAACCCGGGGGTCCAAAATCTCAAATAGTGATCAGATCGGTGTGCCGTTTTCTCCGACACGACCGGGTGGGTTAAATTGACGTGTGAGAACTGACAGAATATGATTTAGATTCCCGATTGGGTTGGGCGTTGAAATGACGGATCTAAAAAAACTTTTTTTTTGGTTGGTCAACCAAGTGAATTATATAAATAGAAAGAATGATACAAGAGAGGGACTATTAAGGTTCGAGAACCTAATTGTCTAGAATAGTAAAACGCAAAGAGAGGTTGACACCACAAACCGGTGCCAAGTCTCCAGAAAACAACAAAGAAACGTGACACCACAAGGAAATGGTGACTACAAGGATTTGTTTAACTGAATATTGAACCTCTCACAAAGGACTTTACACCGACCAGATAAAGTCTGCATGTAAGGCTTCACCTCCAAACAACTCCGGACATCATTCATAATAGATAGAGTAGTATGAATATATGGAGTTTTGATGTCTTCAAAGGTTCTACTGAATCTATCTTTCCAAATCCACCATATGGAGGCTCTAAATAGAAGGCGAGCCAAAGAAGTGCCAAAACCATCTTTCTTGAAGCTAACTCTCAAAGCATGCATCTCAGCCAGGATGGAATGCCGGGGAAGCCTTGTAATATTCATTCTATGAAGCATCTCACCCCAAACAGATTGGGAGTAAGGACAAGCGAAGAAAATATGGTCTTCACATTCCTCAGCATTGTAGCATAGCACACCTACTAGGATCTAGAAAAACACAAGTATAAAGGGTCAAAACACACAACCCGGGTTTCCAAAATCACAAATAGTGATCAGATCGGCGTGCCCTTCATTCTGACACGACCGAGTGGGTTAAATTGACGTGTGCGAACTGATGGAATACGATTTGGATTCCCGGATTGGGTTGGGCGTTGAAATGACGGATCTAAAAAAAACCCAAGTCTAAAGGGTCAAAACACACAACCCGGGGGTCCACAATCCCAAATAGTGATCAGATGGGCGTGTCGTTAGATCCGACACGACCGGGTGGGTTAAATTGACGTGTGCGAACTGACGGAATCTGATTTGGATTACCGGTTTGGGTTGGGCGTTGAAATGACGGATCTAAAAAAACACAAGTCTAAAGGGTCAAAACACACAACCGGGGGTCCAAAATCCCAAATAGTGATCAGATTGGCGTGTCGTTCGTTCCGACACGACCGGGTGGGTTAAATTGACGTGTGCGAACTGACGGAATATGATTTGGCTTCCCGGATTGGGTTGGGCGTTGAAATGAGGGATCTAAAAAAGTCCAAGTCTAATGGGTCAAAACACACAACCCGGGAGTCCAAATCCAAAATAGTTATCAGATCGGCGTGCTGTTCATTTCGACATGACCCGGTGGGTAAAATTGACGTGTTCGAACTGACGGAATACGATTTGGCTTCTTGGATTGGGTTGGGCATTGAAATGACAGATCTAAAAAAAACTCAAGTCTAAAGGGTCAAAACACACACCGGGGGTCCAAAATCCCAAATAGTTATCAGATCGGCGTGTCGTTTGTTCCGACACGACTAGGTGGGCTGAATTGACGTGTGCGAACTGACGAAATCTGATTTGGATTCCCGGATTGGGTTGGGCGTTGAAATGATGGATCTAAAAAACCCAAGTCTAAAGGGTCAAGACACACAACCCGGGTGTCCACAATCCCAAATAGTGATCAGATGGGCGTGACGTTAGATCCGACACGACCGGGTGGGTTAAATTGATGTGTGTGAACTGACGGAATCTGATTTGGATTACCGGTTTGGGTAGAGCGTTGAAATGACGGATCTAAAAAAACCCAAGTCTAAAGGGTCAAGACACACAACCCAGGGGTCCAAAATCCCAAATAGTGAATAGATCGGCATGTCGTTCGTTCCGACACGACCGGGTGGGTTAAATTGACGTGTGCGAACTGACGGAATATGATTTGGCTTCCCGGATAGGGTTGGGCGTTGAAATGACAGATCTAAAAAAACCCAAGTCTAAAGGGTCAAAACACACAACCCAGGGGTCCAAATCCCAAATAGTGATCAGATCAGCGTGCCGTTCATTTCGACATGACCCGATGGGTTAAATTGACGTGTTCAAACTGACGGAATATGATTTGGCTTCTTGGATTGGGTTGGGCGTTGAAATGATGGATCTAAAAAACCCAAGTCTAAAGGGTCAAAACACACAACCCGGGGGTCCAAAATCCCAAATAGTGATCAGATCAGCGTGCCGTTCGTTCCGACACGACCAGGTGGGTTAAATTGACGTGTGCGAACTGACGGAATCTGATTTGGATTCCTGGATTGGGTTGGGCGTTGAAATGACGGATCTAAAAAAACCCAAGTCTAAAGGGTCAAAACACACAACCCGGGGTCCACAATCCCAAATAGTGATCAGATGGGCGTGTCGTTCACTCCGACACGACCGGGTGGGTTAAATTGACGTGTGCGAACTAACGTAATCCGATTTGGAATCCCGGATTGGGTTGGCAGTTGAAATGACGGATCTAAAAAACCCAAGTCTAAAGGGTCAAAACACACAACCCGGGGGTCCAAAATCCTAAATAGTGATCAGATCGGCATGTCGTTCACTCCGACACGACCGGGTGGGTTAAATTGACGTGTGCGAACTAAAGATATCCGATTTGGATTCCCGGATTGGGTTGGGCGTTGAAATGATAGATGTAAAAAAACCCAAGTCTAAAGGGTCAAAACACACAACCCGGGGTCCACAATTCCAAATAGTGATCAGATGGGCGTATCGTTCACCCCGACACTACCGGGTGGGTTAAATTGACGTGTGCAATCTGACGGAATCCGATTTGGATTTCCAGTTTGGGTTGGGCGTTGAAATTACGGATCTAAAAAAACCCAAGTCTAAAGGGTCAAAAAAAACAACCCGGGGTCCAAAATCCCAAATAGTGATTAGATCAATGTGTTGTTATATCTGACATGACCGAGTGGGTTAAATTGAGGTGTGCGAACTGACGGAATCCGATTTGGATTCCAGGATTGGGTTGGGCATTGAAATGACGGATCTAAAAAAACTCAAGTCTAAAGAGTCAAAACACACAACCCGGGGTCCAAAATCTAAATAGTGATCAGATCGGCGTGCCGTTTGCTCCGACACGACTGGGTGGGTTAAATTGACGTATGCAAACTGACGGAATCCGATTTGGATTCCCAGATTGGGTTGGCAGTTGAAATGACAGATCTAAAAAAACCCAAGTCTAAAGGGTCAAAACACACAACCCGGGGTCCAAAATCCCAAATAGTGATCAGATCGGCATGTCGTTCACTCCAACATGACCGGGTGGATTAAATTGACGTGTGCGAACTGAAGGAATATGATTTGGCTTCCCGGATTGGGTTGGGCGTTGAAATGACGGATCTAAAAAAACCCAAGTCTAAAGGGTCAAAACACACAACCTGGGGGTCCACAATCCCAAATAGTGATCAGATGGGCGTGTCGTTCACTCCGACACGACCGGGTGGGTTAAATTGACGTGTGGAAACTGATGGAATCCGATATGGATTACCTGTTTGGGTTGGGCGTTGAAATGACGGATGTAAAAAAACCCAAGTCTAAAGGGTCAAAACACACAACCCGAGGGTCCAAAATGTCAAATAGTGATCATATCGGTGTGCCGTTTGCTCCAACACGACTGGGTGGGTTAAATTGACGTGTTCGAACTGACGGAATATGATTGGCTTCTTGGATTGGGTTAGGAGATGAAATGATGGATCTAAAAAAACCCAAGTCTATGGCTCAAAACACACAACCCGGGGGTCCATAATCTCAAATAGTGATCAGATCGGTGTGTCGTTTGCTCCGACACCACCGGGTGGGTTAAATTGACGTGTGTGAACTGACGGAATACGATTTCGATTCCCAGATTGGGTTGGGCGTTGAAATGACGGATCTAAAAAACATTTTTTTTTGGTCGGTCAACCAAGTGAATTATATAAATAGAAAGAATGATACAAGAGAGGGACTATTAAGGTTCAATAACCTAATAGTCTAGAATAGTAAAACGCAAAGGGAGATTGACACCACAAACCGGTCCCAAGTCTCCAGAAAACAACAAAGAAACATGACACCACAAGGAAATGGTGACTACAAAGATTTGTTTAACTGAATATTGAACCACTCACAAAGGACTTTACACCGACCAGATAAAGTCTGCATGTAAGGCTTCGCCTCCAAACAACTCCGGACATCATTCATAATAGATAGAGTAGTATGAATATATGGAGTTTTGATGTCTTCAAAGGTTCTACTGCATCTCTCTTTCCAAATCCACCATATGGAGGCTCTAAATAGAAGGCGAGCCAAAGAAGTTCCAAACCATCTTTCTTGAAGCTAACTCTCAAAGCATGGATCTCAGCCAGGATGGAATGCCGGGGAAGCCTTGTAATATTCATTCTGTGAAGCATCTCACCCCAATAGATTGGGAGTAAGGACAAGCAAAGAAAATATGGTCTTCACATTCCTCAGCATTGTAGCATAGCACACACCTACTAGGATCTAAAAAAACTCAAGTCTAAAGGGTCAAAACACACAACCCGGGTGTCCAAAATCCCAAATAGTGATCAGATCGGCGTGCCCTTCATTCCGACACGACTGGGTGGGTTAAATTGACGTGTGCGAACTGATGGAATACGATTTGGATTCCCGGATTGGGTTGGGCGTTGAAATGACGGATCTGTAAAAAACCCGTCTAAAGGGTCAAAACACACAACCCGGGGGTCCACAATCCCAAATAGTGATCAGATGGGCATGCCGTTAGATCCGACACGACCGGGTGGGTTAAATTGACGTGTGCGAACTGACGGAATCTGATTTGGATTACCGGTTTGGGTTGGGCGTTGAAATGATGGATCTAAAAAAACCCAAGTCTAAAGGGTCAAAACACACAACCCGGGGGTCCAAAATCCCAAATAGTGATCAGATCGGCGTGCCGATCGTTCCGACACGACCGGGTGGGTTAAATTGACGTGTGCGAACTGACGGAATATGATTTGGCTTCCCGGATTATGTTGGAAGTTGAAATGACGGATCTAAAAAAACCCAAGTCTAATGGGTCAAAACACACACCCGGGGGTCCAAATCCCAAATAGTGATCAGATCGGCGTGCCGTTCATTTCGACATGACCCGGTGGGTAAAATTGACATGTTCGAACTGACGGAATATGATTTGGCTTCTTGCATTGGGTTGGGCATTGAAATGACGGATCTAAAAAAACCCAAGTCTATTTTTTTTGGTAAGTAATACCGGAGTTTTGTATTGAATTATCAAATCAAATTATTGTACAAAGGAGGATCCATGCTACCACAGCCCAGTAGCTATGAACCCATAGATAGGGTAAGAACCCATGAAGAGGCAAAAATAAAATCCTCAAACAAAGGAGTAACAGACTACACCTTAATCAAGCCGTATACTAAAATTTCTGAAAATTCTCTTGGATCTGAGAGAAGTAGCAAGCGCCTGAGTGGTAGCCTCAGTAATGGTGCGAACATCTGCAAGAATGGAGAGTAGAACTTGCACCTTACTTCTATTTTTGGAGTCAAAAATCCTGGTACACCTTTCCTTCCAAATCCACCAAAGCGCAGCTCTAAAGGTTGCAAAGGCAACACAAGTGCCATCTCCAGGATTATGGAAACTCGAAACTAAAGCTTCACTTTCAGCAAATAAAGTATTTAGAGGCCTCCGATGAATATCCAACCGATGCAAAAGTTGCATCCAGATCCATGCACTGTATGAGCATTGAAAGAAGAGGTGATTGACATGCTCATCACTTGACTTACATAGAATGCAAATATTAGGACCACAAAAACTCCTTTTTGCAGAATATCAAAAGTTGGGATACCACCCATGAGAACTTGCCAAGCATGAAGGGAATACTTCTGAATAGTAGGTCGTTTCCAGACAAGATGAACCCAATGAATCTTCGGATAAACAACTCTTTTCAGATCATGAATATATTTGCTGGTAATTGGCTTATTTTGCTGTCTCCACCCAATAGAATCATCACAGTTAGCATGTAAGGGAATGCTAAGAATACGAGGCCACAGAAGGAGCATCTCACTTGAAGTTGGCGTTGGAAGGCACCATCTCCCATCTTGAATGAAGAAACTGACAGTTGCATTAGCAGGTAGACCAAGCAGAAATCTGATATAATCTCCCCCATAGGAATTAATTGATTCCCCATCTATCCAAGGGTCAGTCCACAAGTTGATTGTATTCCCTTTACCAATCTTATAGATTACCTGGGTTGTCATCCAGTCTCTGGCCTGAAGAATACCCTTCCAGGCATGTGAATGATAATTTTGCAGTTTAGCAGACCAAATAGAGCTGTGTCTGAGATATTTACTTCTCACCCAATCAGTCCATAAAGTATCCTCATGCGACAAGATCCTCCAAAATTGCATAGAGAGCATTGCAGAATTCCAGATAGAAAGGCGCCTAAGACCCAGCCCACCTTCATCTTTAGGCCTACACAACCAGTCCCACTTAACCAGATGGAAAGGCTTGTAGTCACCCGAACCATGCCAGAAGAAGTTTCTCAGTAATCTTTCGACATCACCAATCAGTCTTTTAGGCAAGATGAAAGAGACCGCCCAGTAAATAGCATAAGAATTCAAAACTGACCTGATCAATTCCACCCTTCCAGCTTTAGAAAGCATTCTGGTTTTCCAAGAAGCAATGCGCTTAGAGATTTTCTGGAGGATTGGCGCACAGTGCATGCTGGTCAAAGTAGTAGAAAATAAAGGCAATCCAAGGTATGTAGAAGGTAAAACTCCCTCCTGCACTCCCAAAGCATGAAGCAATGCACTTTTGTGGCGGATGGCAGCCCCAACAAAGACCTTACTCTTTGCAACATTTAATTGCAACCCAGAGTATTTATGGAAGGCCTTGAGTAAATCAGAAAGACAATGGCCCGAAGAAACATTAGGCTTTAAGAAGAGCAGCAGGTCGTCTGCAAAAATAAGATGAGATAACTTAACCGATCCAGAAGAAGGCACAAGCAATGAACCATCCGACACCTTCTCATCAATAAGGATAGACAGACCCTCCATGGCTATGCAGAATAGGTAAGGAGATAATGGGTCTCCCTGCCTAATTCCATTAGAAGAACCAAAGAAACCAACAGGACTTCCATTTAGTAACACAGAGAAAGATGCAGTGTTAATAAGAATCGCAGTCCAGTCCACCCACTGAGGAGGAAATCCCATTCTCCTAAGTAGAAGAAGAATGAATTCCCTATTAACCGAATCAAAAGCTTTCCGAAGATCCACTTTCATACAAATAAGTTTACCCCGATGCTTGGAATGAATATCCCTGACCATGTCATTTGCAAGAAGAATGCTATCTTGGATTTTGCGGCCCTTGATAAAGGCAGATTGGTGCTTGCTAATAAGGGAAGGCATGAACCTTTGCATACGATTAGCCATCAGCTTTGCAATAATCTTGTACAGGAAATTGCACAGGGATATAGGTCTGAACTGATCAAAGGAATCTGCCATATCATTCTTTGGAATAAGGGAGATAAAGTTATGATTTACCTGACGAAATCAAAGGATAACTGGTTAACCATGGGAGACTCCAATACAAAATTTTTTTATGCCTCTATTGCATCTAGAAGGGCCAGGAACACCATTAAAAAGTGCAAAGATGATACTGGAAACCTCATTGATGATTTGCAGAAAGTTCAAGATCATACTATCAAATTCTATCATGCTCTTTTGAATCAGAAGCAGCACAATTCTAGCACCAATTTTGAGAACATCAAGCAGCTTAAAGATGAGGATATTGATCATCTGAACAAGCCGATTACCAGTGAAGAGATTAGAAATGCGGTCTTTAACTCTCCTAAGAACAAAAGCCCGGGTCCGGATGGATTTCCTGCTGAGTTCTATCAAGTGACTTGGCATGTTACTGGATCTGATGTCATCAAGGCTTGCCATCACTTTTTCTACACTGGCCAGCTTCATCGCCAAATCAATTGCACCTTCATAGCTTTGATTCCTAAGAATGATACTGCTGATTGTATGGACAATTATAGACCTATATCACTTTGCAATTTCCTTTATAAAATTATTTCCAAAGTGATGGCTGACAGGATGCAGAAGGTCATGGGCAATATCATCAGTCTCAATCAGGCGGCTTTCATTAAAGGGAGAAGTATTCATCACAACGTTCTGCTAGCAAATGACTTGGCAAGAGACATGCACTCTGCTAGCAAAGGCAATAAAATCATTTTTAAGGCTGACTTACGGAAGGCTTTTGATTCTGTTAACAGATCTCTCATCTATCATCTGATGAATAAAATGAAATTCCCAATCATCTTTATTCAATGGATAAAGAATTGCCTTGAAACTCCAAAATTTTCTATCTTGTTTAATGGCTCTCCCATTGGGTTCTTCAGTACCAGTAATGGTATTAGACAAGGAGACCCACTATCTCCTTATCTTTTTACCATTGTTATGGAAGGTCTTACTTGTTTGCTGGATCAGGCGGTTATCAGTGGTCAAATTAAAGTTCCTTGTGCTGCCAACACTTATATCTCCCACACCATTTTTGCGGATGACTTAATCATCTTCGCGCAGAATGACCTCCAATCCATCCACCATCTTGCTTCTATCCTCAAAAACTTTGGGGATGCTTCGGGTCTCCACCTCAATCATTCAAAGAGCAAAGTTTACATTGGTGCTGGTATCAAGGATAAACAAAGCATTATTAACTGTTTACAGGTGGAGGAAGGTTCTTTTCCCTGCCCTTACCTTGGCTTACCTCTTATCTCTATGGGTATTAAGAAGAATCATTGTCAGCCTATTCTTCAGAAAATCCAAATCAGATTGAAGGCCTGGAAGACGAGATTCCTGTCTAAGGCTGGCAGACTTGAGCTGATCCGTTCTGTTTTACAGTCTTATGCTATGTATTGGTCTCATGCTTT
Organism: Colocasia esculenta; assembly: GCA_014218235.1. Taxonomy (NCBI): domain Eukaryota; kingdom Viridiplantae; phylum Streptophyta; class Magnoliopsida; order Alismatales; family Araceae; genus Colocasia; species Colocasia esculenta. The sequence continues at coordinate 93,741,103 of CM024762.1, read as the reverse complement.
CCTTCTCCCTTCTGGTCTAACTCAGGAAATTGATAGACTTCTCTGCAACTTCTTTTGGAACGGGCATGGGGATGGTAAAGCAATGCATATGGTTAGTTGGACCAATATCTGTACTCCAAAAGAGGAAGGCGGGCTAGCTCTGAGAAATTTGCAGGATTGGAACAAGGCTTGTATGGTTAATCAGTTATGGGATATCTTGCAAAATAAAGAGAGTCTTTGGATCAGGTGGATTCACAGTAAGTACCTCTCTAAGTACAATATCTGGTTGTGCAAATCTAGATCTTACCATTCTGCTGCTTGGAAAGGTGTTCTTAAAGCTAGGGACTGGATTTGTAATCACATATCATACAACATCTCCAATGGTATGAAGACTAGCATGTGGTATGATCCTTGGTTAAATGGGAAAAGCATCCATCAAATATCTGGTGACAGAATTCGGCAGGATCTTGGGGCTTCTAAGGATCTTAGTGTCTCTCATTTTATTCATGATACTCATTGGAATCTTCCTCAACCTATAAGTCCTGAAATGTTCACTCTCTGGCCGCAGATTAATGCAATTACTCTTTATAATAACCAGGATGATGAGATTCGCTGGAACCATGAAAAAGGCAGATTTAGTGTGAAGTCGGCTTGGAATCAAATCAGGAATAAAATGCCCACTTGGACTTATTATGCCTGGGTCTGGGACCGACCAACTGCTCCCAAACACTCTCTTTGTATATGGCAAGCTCTTCTCAGAAAACTTCCCACCATAGACAATCTTCAGAGAAAAGGTTACTACTTTGTTAATAGATGCACCTTCTGTCTATGCAAAAATGAAAGCATTGACCATCTCTATTTCGAATGCTCTTTCACTCACTGGATCTGGCAGGAAATCCTTAACAGATTCGAGTTTAGCAGGAAACCTCATCCAAGTATTCTTTCTGAAATGCATGCTTTAGTGAATGACTTTCCTGGTAAAGGTACCCTTACTAGGTTGGTTAAAACTGTTTTGAGATGTACTATCTGGTGGATTTGGAGGGAAAGATGCTTACGCATTTTTGAAGATAAGAATAGAGACAAGGCGGTAATTCTCATTGACATTCTCTATGACTCTAGAACTTTGATGGAGAAGGATCTTCAATATACGGGTCTTACTGTGAAGGATAAAAGGGTTCTCAAAAGATTTAACTTCACATATTAATGAGCTCGGTCATTGGGTTATGCATTCTTTCTACTATCTGCATTTCTAGTTATTGTTTTGCCTTAACACTAACGGTTGTTCTCTAGCTGTGATCTTTGTATCTTTCAGGTTGGTTGGTGCTGAAATAGGGTGCTAAAGGCTTTAGACTTCTTTTCATTATTATCATAGACTACGGGCTGTGTAGTCATGATGCTTTGGCCTTTTGTCTTTTCCTCTAAGGGTGATTCAGGTGGAGTGGGAACATTGTTCCTCCTTGAGGGATGGTGCACTCTCCCAGAATCCCTGCGGAGTCTTGGCTATATTCTACGGTTTGTGTAGATATAGCTTCTTGTACATTCTATCTTCATCCAATATAATTATGTTTACCTATCAAAAAAAAAGACGAAGCCAACGACCACCATTGAAAAAATAATGCACAGCAGCCAAAACGTCTTTCCCAATGATGCTCCAACAAATCTGATAGAAGTCAGAAGGGAACCCATCCGGGCCAGGACTTTTGTTTTTAGGGGCATTCATAACAACATTAGTAATCTCTTCATCAGTAAAGGGCCTCATAAGGAAAGCTCTATCTTCTTCCAAAGAACTCTACGGGGCTGAAAGTCCGGAATCTCATAATGCTGCTCTTGATTAAGAAGTCCAGTGAAGTAATCAGTTGCATGATTCTTGAGCTGCTGCAAATCTGAAGTCTCTTGACCATCAGGTAGCCTACACTTGCGAATAGTATTGATCATACGCCTTCCTTTGATACTAGCATAGAAAAACTTAGTATTGTCATTATTTTGCACTAACCAGTGCTGCTTTGCCCTTTGCTTAGCATAAGCTCCTTCCATGTTTAAGCAAGTGAGATAGGCATCCCGGGCATGATTTTCCTTCTGGATCAACTCATCTTTCATAGGGTCACTAGCTAACTCCAATTGAGCTTGATGTAATAGTTCAGAAGCATAGGAGACCTTTTGCTGAATGGGACCAAATTCATCACGGTTCCATACTTTAAGAGCCATTTTAACCGCCCGAAGCTTCTTGCACAGCACAAAGATTGGTGTCCCCTGAAAGTTGGAACTCCAAGCCTGATGAACAATGGAACGAAATGAATTATGCTGAGCCCACATATTGTAGAATCTGAAAGGTTTGGGGCCACCTGCCACCTTATCTTCTGTAAAAACAGTTAGCTGGGCATGATCAGAAAGGATTGGATCACCATAATGAACATAGCTATCCGGAAACATATCCATCCAATGATGGTTGATGAGGGCTCGATCCAATCTACAAACAATTCGCCTGGCTCCAACTGACCGGTTACACCAAGAGAAGGTGTTGCCCACACTCTTCAGATCCAAGAGAGAGGAAGTATCAATACAGGTGTTAAAGTCTCTCAACACCGAAGGAGTCAAGACCCTCCCACCAATCTTCTCCTGAGGGTAGCGAACACTATTGAAGTCCCCAACAACCAGCCAAGGAATAATGATAGAAGCTGACAAATGCATAATATCCTGCCATAAGGACTGTCTTTCATAAGAGAGATTAGAGCCATAGACTGAAGTTAAATGAAATATCCTTCCAGAAGAAATCTCAGTGCATTCCATATGAATTAACTGATCTGAAGCTTTAACACAAGTGATGTGAATTGAAACATCATTCCATAGTACCCAAATTCGACCTCCAGAGTGCTCATTATAATTATGCAGCATATTAAGGTGAGGGGCAATGGAAAGTCTCCTACTAACCATGTTATCCATCCGAACTTTGGTTTCAATTAAGATAACAATGTCAGCCTTGGATTGCAAAATAGCTTTTTTAACACTAACTCTATGAGCTTTCTTGTTAAGACCCCGAACATTCCAGGAGATAATCTTCATTAATGAGATTGGGAGAGAGAGCGAATCCGAGCTTGTAGCTTATCCATCTTGTGTTCCAAGGGATATGAGGAATGTCCAGTACGTCCCTCATCCGGACCCACGTCTGCATGGCGTTGCATGGAAACCTCCACGCCATCTTCCAAAGCACTAGAATTTCCCTTATGACTTTCTACATTAGCCGATTGCAAGGAATGGGAAGGGCTAGAAATATCTACCTTGCTGCGCACCTCTCTAGGTAATCCGCCACCCAGCCTTGACACTAACAGTTATCTCCAAGCTTCGATCTATTTTCCTATTTTGTCTTTCAGATTGGAGGTGTAGCCGCTCACCTGAATCGGAGAAGGAATGTTCTATTACCTTATTGTCATCATAGGCTACGGGTTGTGTAGTCATGATTTTCTCGGTCCATTATGTATTAATCTAGGGGCGGCTTCTGGTGGAGTGAGAACACTATTCCTCTTTGAGGGATGGTGCACTCTCCCAGACCCCCTTCGGTTATTTGGCCATAATCTACAACCTGTGTAGATATGGCTTCTTGTACATTCTACCCTTTTGCAATATAATTTTGTTTACCTATCAAAAAAAAAAAATCCGCCACCCAGCCTTCCCTGATGAGTACTTGATTTAAGCAGATGGTCTTCATTAGAAGGAAGGATATTATTCACCATACCACGGTTTGCACCAGAAGAAGAAGGAAGCAAGGTATCCTTTGGAATGTGCAACCTGGTAGCGCTAGCTGCCTTCCCATACAAGGAACTATCCTTTTGATGACCTCCGCCTCCCTTTTGCAACATAATACCATGATTAGGAAGACTATCCAAATTATGATGGTGCAAAGAATCTTCAGTGATCCCACTTCCATGAGGATGATTTCGGTTGCCTTCTCCCATAGATCCTTCTAAATCTTCCAAAACCGAAAACCGGTTGTTAGCATGCAAGGACTCTCGCGGATTAACATCAAGCACTGAACGAATGAAGGCTTGATTGCCTTCTAGACGATGAAGCTTCTGCTGCAACGACCCCTTAGCTGAGTCAACTCCCCTAACTGAATCACCCAACTCAGGAGACTGAGTTGGTTCATGAGCTTCTGCTACAACCACCAGAACGTGGGATGATTCAACCTCAGAAATCTTCTTCCTCCAGACCTTCTAGTGCTTGATACCTTCGGCCTTCAAGCGACACTCACCGTTGGCATGTCCGAAGGACCTGCAATCAGTGCAAACAACAGGCTTCCATTCGTACTGCACGTGGATAGAAGCAAAGGAACCGTCAGCATCCATGACCGATAGCTCAGCAGGAAACTCCGCATCGACATCCATCATAACACACGCCCGAGCAAAAAGTAGTCGCTTCCTAGATGCTGTCAAGGAATCCATATGGAGGGGACGCCCCAAGAGACTCACGATCTTGCTTAGACCCTTAGCAGTCCACCACTTTAGAGGGAGACCAGGAAACTTGACCCAGACCGGGATCGAAGTAAGAGACTCCTTCTCCATCTCAAGATCAGCTGACCATCTCCGAAGGACGAGAGGGTGACCTTTAACACACCAAAACCCATCAAGCGCCCTGAGCAGGTCTTCTTCAAGATTAAAGACTACCAGAAAGAAGCCTCCTTCACGCATGAGCAACTCCACTTCTCCCTTCGGTTTCCAAAGATTAAGAATAAAGGATCTGAGAGCAGAATAAATAGGTTTCATACCTATGCAATATCCCATGAGAGCTAATCGCCAAGACTCCTCCAGCTCCTTGACATCATCTCCTTCGAACACAGCTACCCTCCGATCAGGAAGAATAACCGGTTCAATGAACTCAAGAACTCCTTCTTTAGCATGATCGCTAACACCAGCATGAGGGCCAAACAGAGCAGACCAAGGCCTTCTGTTCTGAGAGACTCTAGAACGAGAACGAGACCTCCCAGAGCGAGCAGCATGCTCGATCCGACGACCTCTAGGGGTGGAGATGGAGGGGTTACCTAGTGGGAGAGCATCCTCAGGAAGAGGAGTTCTGCCCGCGGTCACCACAGAGCCGTTGGGGACACTCGGAGGGAGAGCCTCCATGTGCCCCCCAGGGGCAAGCCCCACCGCACCACCAAGCAGAGCGCAAACCCAGAGATTCTCTCTCTAGAATCGCCTAGAGAGAGAAAAAACTATTTTTTTAAAAAAAAAAAAAAAAAACCCAAGTCTAAAGGGTCAAAACACACAACCTGGGGGTCCAAAATCCCAAATAGTGATCAGATCGGGGTGTCGTTCGTTCCGACACGACCAGGTGGGTTAAATTGACGTGTGCGAACTGACGGAATCTGATTTGGATTCCCGGATTGGGTTGGGCGTTGAAATGACGGATCTAAAAAACCCCAAGTCTAAAGGGTATAAACACACAACCTGGGGGTCCACAATCCCAAATAGTGATCAGATGGGTGTGACGTTAGATCCGACACGACCGGGTGGGTTAAATTGACGTGTGCAAACTGACGGAATCTGATATGGATTACCGGTTTGGGTTGGGCGTTGAAATGACGGATCTAAAAAAACCCAAGTCTAAATGGTCAAAAGACACAACCCAGGGGTCCAAAATCCCAAATAGTGATCAGATCGGCATGTCGTTCGTTCCGAAACGACCGGGTGGGTTAAATTGACGTGTGCGAACTGACGGAATATGATTTGGCTTCCCGGATTGGGTTGGGCGTTGAAATGATGGATCTAAAAAAACCAAAGTCTAAAGGGTCAAAACATTCAACCCGGGGGTCCAAATCCCAAATAGTGATCAGATAAGTGTGCCGTTCATTTCGACATGACCCGGTGGGTTAAATTGACGTGTTTAAACTGACGAAATATGATTTGGCTTCTTGGATTGGGTTGGGCGTTGAAATGACAGATCTAAAAAAACCCAAGTCTAAAGGGTCAAAACACACAACTCGGGGGTCCAAAATCCCAAATAGTGATCAGATCAGCGTGTCGTTCGTTTCGACACGACCAGGTGGGTTAAATTCACGTGTGCGAACTGACAGAATCTGATTTGGATTCCCAGATTGGGTTGTGCGTTGAAATGACGGATCTAAAAAAACCCAAGTCTAAAGGGTCAAAACACACAACCCGGGGGTCCACAATCCTAAATAGTGATCAGATGGGCATGTCGTTTACTCCGACACGACTGGGTGGGTTAAATTGACGTGTGCGAACTAACGGAATCCGATATGGAATCCCGGATTGGGTTGGCAGTTGAAATGACGGATCTAAAAAAACCCAAGTCTAAAGGGTAAAAACACACAACCCAGGGGTCCAAAATCCCAAATAGTGATCAGATCGGCATGTCGTTCACTCCGACACGACCGGGTGGGTTAAATTGACGTGTGCGAACTAAAGGATTCCGATTTGGATTCTCGGATTGGGTTGGGCGTTGAAATGACAGATCTAAAAAAACCCAAGTCTAAAGGGTCAAAACACACAACCTGGGGGTCCATAATCCCAAATAGTGATCAGATGGGCGTATCGTTCACCCCGACACGACCGGGTGGGTTTAATTGACGTGTGCAAACTGACGAAATCCGATTTGGATTACCGGTTTGGGTTGGGCGTTGAAATGACGGATCTAAAAAACCCAAGTCTAAATGGTCAAAAAAAAACAACCCGGGGTCCAAAATCCCAAATAGTGATCAGATCAATGTGTTGTTATATCCGACACGACTGAGGGTTAAATTGAGGTGTTCGAACTGACGGAATCCGATTTGGATTCCCGGATTGGGTTGGGCGTTGAAATGATGGATCTAAAAAAACTCAATTCTAAAGAGTCAAAACACACAACCCGGGGTCCAAAATCCCAAATAGTGATCAGATCGGCGAGCCGTTTGCTCCAACACGACTGGGTGGGTTAAATTGACGTGTGCAAACTGACGGAATCCGATTTGGATTCCCGGATTGGGTTGGCAGTTGAAATGACAGATCTAAAAAAACCCAAGTCTAAAGGGTCAAAACACACAACCCGGGGGTCCAAAATCTCAAATAGTAATCAGATCGGCATGTCGTTCACTCCGACACGACCGGGTGGGTTAAATTGAGGTGTGCAAACTGAAGGAATATGATTTGGCTTCCCGGATTGGGTTGGGCGTTGAAATGACGGATCTAAAAAAACTCGTCTAAATGGTCAAAACACACAACTTGGGGGTCCACAATCCCAAATAGTGATCAGATGGGCGTGTCGTTCACTCTGACACGACCGGGTGGGTTAAATTGACGTGTGGAAACTGACGGAATCCGATTTGGATTACCGGTTTGGGTTGGGCGTTGAAATGACGGATCTAAAAAAACCCAAGTCTAAATTGTCAAAACACACAACCCGTGGGTCCAAAATCTCAAATACTGATCATATCGGTGTGCCGTTTGCTCAGACACGACCGGGTGGGTTATATTGACGTGTTCGAACTGACGGAATATGATTTGGCTTCTTGGATTGGGTTGGGCGTTGAAATGACGGATGTAAAAAAACCCAAGTCTATGGGTCAAAACACACAACCCGGGGGTCCGAAATCTCAAATAGTGATCAGATCGGTGTGCCGTTTGCTCCGACACGACCGGGTGGGTTAAATTGACGTGAGCGAACTGACGGAATACAATTTAGATTCCTGGATTGGGTTGGCGTTGAAATGACAGATCTAAAAAAAAAAAATTTTTTTTTGGTCGGTCAACCAAGTGAATTATATATATAGAAAGAATGATACAAGAGAGGGACTATTAAGGTTCAATAACCTAATAGTCTAGAATAGTAAAACGCAAATGGAGATTGACACCACAAACCGGTGCCAAGTCTCCAAAAAACAACAAAGAAACGTGACACCACAAGGAAATGGTGACTACAAGATTTGTTTAACTGAATATTGAACCTCTCACAAAAGACTTTACACCGACCAGATAAAGTCTGCATGTAAGGCTTCGCCTCCAAACAACTCCGGACATCATTCATAATAGATAGAGTAGTATGAATATATGGAGTTTTGATGTCTTCAAAGGTTCTACTGCATCTCTCTTTCCAAATCCACCATATGGAGGCTCTAAATAGAAGGCGAGCCAAAGAAGTGCCAAACCATCTTTCTTGAAGCTAACTCTCAAAGCATGCATCTCAGCCAGGATGGAATGCCGGGGAAGTCTTTTAATATTCATTCTGTGAAGCATCTCTCCCCAAACAGATTGGGAGTAAGGACAAGCGAAGAAAATATGCTCTTCACATTCCTCAGCATTGTAGCATAGCACAGACCTAGTAGGATCTAAAAAAACTAAAGTCTAAAGGGTCAAAACACACAACCCGGGTGTCCAAAATCCCAAATAGTGATCAGATCGGCGTGCCCTTCATTCCGACACGACTGGGTGGGTTAAATTGACATGTGCGAACTGATGGAATACGATTTGGATTCCCGGATTGGGTTGGGCATTGAAATGACGGATCTAAAAAAAACACATCTAAAGGGTCAAAACACACAACCCGGGGGTCCACAATCCCAAATAGTGATCAGATTGGCGTGCCCTTAGATCCGACACGACCGGGTGGGTTAAATTGACGTGTGCGAACTAACGGAATCTGATTTGGATTACCGGTTTGGGTTGGGCGTTGAAATGACGGATCTAAAGAAACCCAAGTCTAAAGGGTCAAAACACACAACCCGGGGGTCCAAAACCCCAAATAGTGATCAGATCGGCGTGCCGTTCATTCCGACACGACCGGGTGGGTTCAATTGACGTGTGCGAACTGACGGAATATGATTTGGCTTCCCGGATTGAGTTGGGTGTTGAAATGACGGATCTAAAAAACCCCAAGTCTAAGTCAAAACAAACCCAAGTCTAAGTCAAAACACACAACCCGGGTGTCCAAATCCCAAATAGTGATCAGATCCGTGTGCCGTTCATTTCGACATGACCCGGTGGGTAAAATTGACGTGTTCGAACTGACGGAATACGATTTGGCTTCTTGGATTGGGTTGGGCGTTGAAATGTCAGATATAAAAAAACCCAAGTCTAAAGGGTCAAAACACACAACCCGGGGTCCACAATCCCAAATAGTGATCAGATGGGTGTGTCGTTCACTCCGATACGACCGGGTAGGTTAAGTTGACGTGTGCGAACTGACGGAATCTGATTTGGAATCCCTGATTGGGTTGGCAGTTGAAATGACGGATCTAAAAAAACCCAAGTCTAAAGGGTCAAAACACACAACCCGGGGGTCCAAAATCCCAAATAGCGATCAGATCGGCATGTCGTTCACTCCGCACGACCGGGTGGGTTAAATTGACGTGTGCGAACTGAAGGAATCCGATTTGCATTCCCGGATTGGGTTGGGCATTGAAATGACGGATCTAAAAAAACCCAAGTCTAAAGGGTCAAAACACACAACCCGGGGGTCCACAATCCCAAATAGTGATCAGATGGGCGTGTCATTCACTTCGACACGACCGAGTGGGTTAAATTGACGTGTGCAAACTGACGGAATCCAATTTGGATTACCGATTTGGATTGGGCGTTGAAATGACGGATCTAAAAAAACCCAAGTCTAAAGGGTCAAAAAAAACAACCCGGGGGTCCAAAATCCCAAATAGTGATCAGATCAATGTGTTGTTATATCCAACACGACCGAGTGGGTTAAATTGGGGTGTGCGAACTGACAGAATCCGATTTGGATTCTCGGATTGGGTTGGGCGTTGAAATGACGGATCTAAAAAAAGTTAAGTCTAAAGTGTCAAAACATACAACCCGGGGTCCAAAATCCGAAATAGTGATCAAATCGGCGTGCCCTTTGATCTGACATGACCGGGTGGGTTAAACTGACGTGTGTGATCTGACAGAATCTGATTTGGATTACCGGATTGGGTTGGCAGTTGAAATGACGGATCTAAAAAAACCTAAGTCTAAAGGGTCATAACACACAACCAGCGGGTCCAAAATCCCAAATAGTGATCAGATCGGCGTGCCGTTCATTCCGACACGACCGGGTGGGTTAAATTGACGTGTGCGAATTGACGGAATTCGATTTGGATTCCCGGATTGGGTTGGCAGTTCAAATGACAGATCTAAAAAAACCCAAATATAAAGGGTCAAAACACACAACCCGGGGGTCGAAAATCCCAAATAGTGATCAGATCGACGTGTCGTTCATTCCGACACGACCGGGTGGGTTAAATTGACGTGTGCAAACTAACGGAATACGATTTGGCTTCCCGGATTGGGTTGGGCGTTGAAATGACGGATCTAAAAAAACCCAAGTCTAAAGGGTCAAAACACACAACCCGGGGTTCCAAAATCCCAAATAGTGATCAGATGGATGTGCCTTTTGTTCCGACACGACCGGGTGGGTTAAATTGACGTGTGCGAACTGACGGAATATGATTTGACTTTCTAGATTGGGTTGGGCGTTGAAATGACGGATCTAAAAAAATCCAATTCTATAGGGTCAAAACACACAACCCGGGGGTCCAAATCCCAAATAGTGATCAGATCGACCTGTCGTTCATTTCGACATGACCCGTTGGGTTAAATTGACATGCTCGAACAGACGGAATATGATTTGGCTTCTTGGATTGGGTTGGTAGTTGAAATAACGGATCTAAAAAAACCCAATTCTAAAGGGTCAAAACACACAACCCGGGGGTCCAAAATTCCAAATAGTGATCAGATCGATGTTGTGTTCATTCCGACACGACCAGGTGGGTGAAACTCACGTGTGCGAACTGACGGAATCTGATTTGGATTCCCGGATTGGGTTGGACGTTAAAATGACGGATCTAAAAAAACCCAGGTCTAAAGGGTCAAAACAAAGAACCCGGGGGTCCAAAATCTCAAATAGTGATCAGATCGGTGTGTCGTTTGCTTTGACACGACTGGGTTGGTTAAATTGACGTGTGCAAACTGACGGAATACGATTTGGATTCCCAGATTGGGTTGGGCGTTGAAATGACGGATCTAAAAAAACTCAAGTCTAAAGGGTCAAAACACACAACCCGGGTGTCCAAAATCCCAAATAGTGATCAGATCGGCGTGCCCTACATTCCGACACGACCGGGTGGGTTAAATTGACGTGTGCGAACTGATGGAAAACGATTTGGATTCTCGGATTGGGTTGGGCGTTGAAATGACGGATCTAAAAAAAACCCAAGTCCAAAGGGTTAAAACACACAACCCAAAATCCCAAATAGTGATCAGATTGGTGTGTCGTTTGCACTGACATGATCGGGTGGGTTAAATTGACGTGTGCGAACTAATGGAATACGAATTGGATTCCTGGATTGGGTTGGGCGTTGAAATGACAGATCTAAAAAAAACCTAAGTCTTAAGGGTCAAAACACACAACCCGGGGGTCCAAAATCCCAAATAGTGATCAGATCGACGTGTCGTTTATTTCGACACGACCGGGTGGGTTAAATTGACGTGAGCGAACTGACAGAATCACATTTGGATTACCAGTTTGGGTTGGGCGTTGAAATGACGGATCTAAAAAAACCCAAGTCTAAAGGGTCAAAAACACACAACCCGGGGGTCCAAAATCCCAAATAGTGATCAGATCGGCGTGTCATTCGTTCCGACACGACCGGGTGGGTTAAATTGACGTGTGCGAATTGACGGAATATGATTTGGCTTCTCGGATTGGGTTGGGCGTTGAAATGACGGATCTAAAAAAACCCAAGTCTAAAGGGTCAAAACACACAACCCGGGGGTCCAAATCCCAAATAGTGATCAGATCGGCGTGCCGTTCATTTCGACGTGACCCAGTGGGTTAAATTGACGTGTTCGAACTGAAAGAATATGATTTAGCTTCTTGTATTGGGTTAGGTGTTGAAATGACGGATCTAAAAAAACCCAAGTCTAAAGGGTCAAAACACACCACCCGGGGGTCCAAAATCCCAAATAGTGATCAGATCGGTGTGCCGTTTGCTCCGACACGACTAGGTGGGCTGAATTGACGTGTGCGAACAGACGGAATACGATTTGGATTCCCGGATTCGGTTGGGCGTTGAAATGACGGATCTAAAAAAACTCAAGTCTAAAGGGTCAAAACACACAACCCGGGTGTCCAAAATCTCAAATAGTGATCAGATCGGCGTGCCGTTCGCACCGACACGACCGGGTGGGTTAAATTGACGTGTGCGAACTGACGGAATCTGATTTGGATTACCGGTTTGGGTTGGGCGTTGAAATGACGGATCTAAAAAAACCCAAGTCTAAAGGGTGAAAACACACAACCCGGGGGTCCAAAATCTCAAATAGTGTTCAGATCAGTGTGTCGTTTGCTCCGACCCGACCGAGTGGGTTAAATTGACTTGTGTAAACTGACGGAATCCGATTTGAATTCCCAGATTGGGTTGGGCGTTGAAATGACGGATCTAAAAAAACCCAAGTCTAAAGGGTCAAAAATCACAACCCGGGGGTCCACAATCCCAAATAGTGATCAGATGGGCGTGTCGTTCACTCCGACACGACCGGGTGGGTTAAATTGACGTGTGCGAACTGACGGAATATGATTTGGATTCCCGGATAGGGTTGGGCGTTGAAATGACAGATCTAAAAAAAACCCAAGTCTAAAGGGTCAAAACACACAACCCAGGGGTCCAAATCCCAAATAGTGATCAGATGGGCGTGCCGTTCATTTCGACATGACCCGATGGGTTAAATTGACGTGTGCGAACTGACGGAATACGATTTGGATTCCCGGATTGGGTTGGGCGTTGAAATGACGGATCTAAAAAAACCCAAGTCTAAAGGGTCAAAACACACAACCCGGGGGTCCAAAATCCCAAATAGTGATCAGATCAGCGTGCCGTTCGTTCCGACACGACCAGGTGGGTTAAATTGACGTGTGCGAACTGACGGAATCTGATTTGGATTCCTGGATTGGGTTGGGCGTTGAAATGACGGATCTAAAAAAACCCAAGTCTAAAGGGTCAAAACACACAACCCGGGGGTCCACAATCCCAAATAGTGATCAGATGGGCGTGTCGTTCACTCCGACACGACCGGGTGGGTTAAATTGACGTGTGCGAACTAACGTAATCCGATTTGGAATCCCGGATTGGGTTGGCAGTTGAAATGACGGATCTAAAAAAACCCAAGTCTAAAGGGTCAAAACACACAACCCGGGGGTCCAAAATCCTAAATAGTGATCAGATCGGCATGTCGTTCACTCCGACACGACCGGGTGGGTTAAATTGACGTGTGCGAACTAAAGATATCCGATTTGGATTCCCGGATTGGGTTGGGCGTTGAAATGATAGATGTAAAAAAACCCAAGTCTAAAGGGTCAAAACACACAACCGGGGGTCCACAATTCCAAATAGTGATCAGATGGGCGTATCGTTCACCCCGACACTACCGGGTGGGTTAAATTGACGTGTGCAATCTGACGGAATCCGATTTGGATTTCCAGTTTGGGTTGGGCGTTGAAATTACGGATCTAAAAAAACCCAAGTCTAAAGGGTCAAAAAAAACAACCCGGGGTCCAAAATCCCAAATAGTGATTAGATCAATGTGTTGTTATATCTGACATGACCGAGTGGGTTAAATTGAGGTGTGCGAACTGACGGAATCCGATTTGGATTCCAGGATTGGGTTGGGCATTGAAATGACGGATCTAAAAAAAACTCAAGTCTAAAGAGTCAAAACACACAACCCGGGGTCCAAAATCTAAATAGTGATCAGATCGGCGTGCCGTTTGCTCCGACACGACTCGGTGGGTTAAATTGACGTATGCAAACTGACGGAATCCGATTTGGATTCCCAGATTGGGTTGGCAGTTGAAATGACAGATCTAAAAAAACCCAAGTCTAAAGGGTCAAAACACACAACCCGGGGGTCCAAAATCCCAAATAGTGATCAGATCGGCATGTCGTTCACTCCAACATGACCGGGTGGATTAAATTGACGTGTGCGAACTGAAGGAATATGATTTGGCTTCCCGGATTGGGTTGGGCGTTGAAATGACGGATCTAAAAAAACCCAAGTCTAAAGGGTCAAAACACACAACCTGGGGGTCCACAATCCCAAATAGTGATCAGATGGGCGTGTCGTTCACTCCGACACGACCGGGTGGGTTAAATTGACGTGTGGAAACTGATGGAATCCGATATGGATTACCGGTTTGGGTTGGGCGTTGAAATGACGGATGTAAAAAAACCCAAGTCTAAAGGGTCAAAACACACAACCCGGGGGTCCAAAATCTCAAATAGTGATCATATCGGTGTGCCGTTTGCTCCAACACGACTGGGTGGGTTAAATTGACGTGTTCGAACTGACGGAATATGATTTGGCTTCTTGGATTGGGTTAGGAGTTGAAATGATGGATCTAAAAAAACCCAAGTCTATGGCTCAAAACACACAACCCGGGGTCCATAATCTCAAATAGTGATCAGATCGGTGTGTCGTTTGCTCCGACACCACCGGGTGGGTTAAATTGACGTGTGTGAACTGACGGAATACGATTTCGATTCCCGGATTGGGTTGGGCGTTGAAATGACGGATCTAAAAAAACATTTTTTTTTTGGTCGGTCAACCAAGTGAATTATATAAATAGAAAGAATGATACAAGAGAGGGACTATTAAGGTTCAATAACCTAATAGTCTAGAATAGTAAAACGCAAAGGGAGATTGACACCACAACCGGTGCCAAGTCTCCAGAAAACAACAAAGAAACATGACACCACAAGGAAATGGTGACTACAAAGATTTGTTTAACTGAATATTGAACCACTCACAAAGGACTTTACACCGACCAGATAAAGTCTGCATGTAAATATTTGTTCCTTAGCTGGTACTACCTCCAACTCACCTTGGATGGTGGTGGGAGACTTCAACACAGTGAGATATCCGCATGAGAAAGTGGGTGGAAGAGATTTATCTGTTTCAATGTTAGCTGATTTCAATAACTGCATCCTCTCTAGTGATCTTTTTGACATGAAGTCTGTGGGTGATTGGCTTTCTTGGAGCAACAGAGGGGCCCCTAACAGGAAAATCATGGCTAGACTTGATAGATGCTTGATCAACAAGGAATGGTTAAATGCTTATCCAGACTGCTTACTTGAATATGGTGTTCAATATCTCTCGGATCATTCTCTGTTAACTATATGTTCTGAAAATGAGGTTCCAAGAGGGAAAAAACCATTCAGGTACTTCAACATGTGGAGTTCTCACCCTCAATTCCTTCATGTCATTGAAGCTGCTTGGAGTATTCAGGTTTGTGGAACAGCTCCTTTTGTTCTCACCCAAAAACTAAAATCTTGCAAGGAAGCTTTGAAGGAGTGGAATAGGAATGTTTTTGGTAATATTCATGATGGAGTAGCTACCAGTAAAGGGGAGCTGATCAATGCTCAAAATCACCTTGCTCATAATCCTCATGATGAAGATCTTATCAGCAAGGAAAATGAAGCCAGGGAAAATTATGCCAAAGCTCTTGCTATTGAGGAAAATTATATAAGGCAGAAATCAAGAGTAAATTGGCTTACTCTTGGGGACTCCAATACCAAATTCTTTTATGCTTCTATTGCAGCTAGAAAAGCAAGGAACACTATTAGGAAATGCAAGGATGGCAATGGCAATCTGATTCATGATATTGATAAAGTTAAAGACCATACGGTGGACTTTTACAGAACCCTTCTCAATCAATTGCAGCATAGTGATCATCATGATTTAGAGGTCAGAAGTAAGCTTTCTCAAGAAGAGGTGGTTTTCTTAGCCAGACAATCACTGAAGAAGAAATCAGATCTACTGTTTTCAGTTCTCCCAAAAACAAAAGTCCAGGTCCAGATGGTTTTACTGCAGAATTCTTTCAAGCTACTTGGAACATTGTTGGTAAGGATGTTATAAATGCTTGTCAGCACTTCTTTACTACTGGTAGGATGCACAAACAATTGAATTGTACTTTTATCTCTCTTATTCCCAAGACTGCTGGTGCTGATTGTCTTGAGAACTATAGGCCTATCTCTTTATGCAACTTCATTTATAAAGTTATTTCTAAAGTGATGGCCAATAGACTGCAGAAAGTTATGGATACTGTTATAAGCCCCAATCAATCAGCCTTCATCAAAGGTAGAGGTATCCACCAAAATGTGCTCCTTGCTAATGATATTGTCAAAGATCTTCATTCTAAATCTGCGGGAAAAAGAATTTGCTTTAAAGCTGATTTGAGAAAAGCATTTGATTCTGTTAACAGGTCCTTCATTTATGAAATGATGAGGAAAATGCTTTTTCCTTCAAAGTGGATAGATTGGATCAGAAATTGCTTAGAAACTCCAAAATTCTCTGTTCTTTTCAATGGTTCTCCAATTGGTTTTTTTGGAAGTGGTAATGGGATTAGACAGGGAGACCCTCTTTCTCCCTACTTGTTCACCATTGCTATGGAGGGATTGACTTGTATGCTTGAGAAGGCAGTGTTAGATGGCAGCCTTAAAGTTCCTACAGCCGGGAATTGTAATGTTTCTCATACTATATTTGCGGATGATTTGCTGATATTCATTCAAAATGATCATAATTCTGTGACAAAGTTGGTTGATATTTTGAATATCTTTGGTAGAATTTCTGGTCTTGCTCTTAATCTTCAGAAAAGCAAGGTTTATGTGGGGGCAGCCATCAAAGATAAAGAGCAAATCTCTACCACTCTTGGAGTTGCAGAAGGTAACCTACCAGTTCCTTACTTGGGTCTTCCTCTTTTCTCGAATGCTATCAATAAAAGCCATTGTCATCCCATTGTTGAAAAGATTAGAAAGAGACTGAATTCTTGGAAATGTAGATTGCTTTCTAAAGCAGGAAGACTTGAATTGATTCGTTCAGTTCTTCAATCCTATGCTTTGTATTGGTCTAATGCTTTTATCTTACCTGCGGGTCTCATTCATGAAGTGGAAACTATTCTTAGCAAATTCTTTTGGCATGGCACCCAAGAAAATAATGCGCTCCATATGGTGAAATGGTCTACTATTTGTAAACCCAAGGATGAAGGTGGGTTGAATTTGAAGAATCTCCAAGAATGGAATAAAGCAGGTATGATCAAGCTTCTCTGGGATTTGCTTCAGGATAAGAAAACAATCTGGAATAATTGGATCAAGGAAAAGTACTTTAAGAGAAAATCTGTTTGGTGTGTTGAATCCAAATCTTATTATTCGGCTGCAATCAAAGGTATTTTGAAAGCTAGACAATGGCTGGTTGAGCATGTTTCTTATGTTATTTCTACAGGAAATAAAACTAGCATGTGGTATGACCCTTGGATCAATGGAAAAAGCATATACCAATTGTATGGTGATAGGATAAGACAAGATTTAGGTGCTCCTAAAAAATTGCAGATTTCTAGTTTCATCCATGAAGGGGATTGGAGACTCCCTAATGCAACCACTCATGAAATGATCATTCTCTGGCCTCAAATTGCTGCAATTCCTATCAGGAATAGTGGAGAAGATGCAATCATATGGAAGCATAATAATGGAAAATTCAATGTCAACTCAGCCTGGAATGAAATCAGAATCAAGGGGAATAATTGGTACTACAATAGATGGACCTGGGATCGGCCTACTGTTCAGAAATTCTCTTTATGCACTTGGCAGGCTCTGCATAACAAGCTTCCAACTATTGATAACTTGCAAAGGAAAGGTAGAATTTTGGCCAATCAATGTGTTCTTTGCTTGAATGATAATGAGAGTGCTGACCATTTGTATTTTACCTGCACTTACACTAGCTGGATTTGGAAATGCATTTTGAGCAGATATGACTTATCTAGAAAGCCTCACACTTCTCTTCATAATGAAATCTATGCTCTTCAGCAAGAGTTCTCCAAGAGTGGTATTCTATCTTTGATGGTGAAAGTGGCAATTAGAACGGCTATCTGGTGGATATGGAGAGAGAGATGCATTAGAATTTTTGAAGGGAAAAGAAAAGATAAAGTTCACATATTGCTCGAGATTCTGTATGATATCAGAAGTAGCATGGAAATGAAGGTGAAGAATGCAAAATTATCTCCTCGTGAGAAAGGGGTTTTAACTAGGTTCAACTTTACCATTCATTAGATTAGATCATTAAAGCTTATTAGTCTTCCTGGTTCTAGTAGGTTTTGATTTAATTTATGATTCTTCTTTGCAATTCTCTGCTTGGACTCCTTCTACTAACCTTTCAGGTTCTTGGCATGGCTGCTGCTGCGCATCTTTGGATAGTCTTCTACCATTTTCCAGCATGGAGCATAAAAGGATTTGGGTGAAAACTCTGTTATGTAACTCCTTATTCCATAGTCTACGGATTGTGTAGTCATGGAATAGCATTATTGAAGTTTTTCAGCTTTCTTTTACTAGATTGTAGTTTGGTGGAGTGAGAACATTCCTCCCCTTTGGGGTAGGGGTGCACTCTCCTGAACTCATCTAGTAGTTTTGTACCTCTGGTCATGACTTGTATGACCAAAGGATCTGTAATTTATTCATTATTAATACCATTTCTTACTTACCGAAAAAAAAAAAAAAAGTCTGCATGTAAGGCTTCGCCTCCAAACAACTCCGGACATCATTCATAATAGATAGAGTAGTATGAATATATGGAGTTTTGATGTCTTCAAAGGTTCTACTGCATCTCTCTTTCCAAATCCACCATATGGAGGCTCTAAATAGAAGGCGAGCCAAAGAAGTTCCAAAACCATCTTTCTTGAAGCTAACTCTCAAAGCATGGATCTCAGCCAGGATGGAATGCCGGGGAAGCCTTGTAATATTCATTCTGTGAAGCATCTCACCCCAATAGATTGGGAGTAAGGACAAGCAAAGAAAATATGGTCTTCACATTCCTCAGCATTGTAGCATAGCACACACCTACTAGGATCTAAAAAAACTCAAGTCTAAAGGGTCAAAACACACAACCCGGGTGTCCAAAATCCCAATAGTGATCAGATCGGCGTGCCCTTCATTCCGACACGACTGGGTGGGTTAAATTGACGTGTGCGAACTGATGGAATACGATTTGGATTCCCGGATTGGGTTGGGCGTTGAAATGACGGATCTGTAAAAAACCCGTCTAAAGGGTCAAAACACACAACCCGGGGGTCCACAATCCCAAATAGTGATCAGATGGGCATGCCGTTAGATCCGACACGACCGGGTGGGTTAAATTGACGTGTGCGAACTGACGGAATCTGATTTGGATTACCGGTTTGGGTTGGGCGTTGAAATGATGGATCTAAAAAAACCCAAGTCTAAAGGGTCAAAACACACAACCCGGGGGTCCAAAATCCCAAATAGTGATCAGATCGGCGTGCCGATCGTTCCGACACGACCGGGTGGGTTAAATTGACGTGTGCGAACTGACGGAATATGATTTGGCTTCCCGGATTATGTTGGAAGTTGAAATGACGGATCTAAAAAAACCCAAGTCTAATGGGTCAAAACACACAACCCGGGGGTCCAAATCCCAAATAGTGATCAGATCGGCGTGCCGTTCATTTCGACATGACCCGGTGGGTAAAATTGACATGTTCGAACTGACGGAATATGATTTGGCTTCTTGCATTGGGTTGGGCATTGAAATGACGGATCTAAAAAAACCCAAGTCTAAAGGGTCAAAACACACAACCTGGGGGTCCAAAATCCCAAATAGTGATCAGATCGGGGTGTCGTTCGTTCCGACACGACCAGGTGGGTTAAATTGACGTGTGCGAACTGACGGAATCTGATTTGGATTCCCGGATTGGGTTGGGCGTTGAAATGACGGATCTAAAAAACCCCAAGTCTAAAGGGTATAAACACACAACCTGGGGGTCCACAATCCCAAATAGTGATCATATGGGCGTGACGTTAGATCCGACACGACCGGGTGGGTTAAATTGACGTGTGCAAACTGACGGAATCTGATATGGATTACCGGTTTGGGTTGGGCGTTGAAATGACGGATCTAAAAAAACCCAAGTCTAAAGGGTCAAAAGACACAACCCAGGGTCCAAAATCCCAAATAGTGATCAGATCGGCATGTCGTTCGTTCCGAAACGACCGGGTGGGTTAAATTGACGTGTGCGAACTGACGGAATATGATTTGGCTTCCCGGATTGGGTTGGGCGTTGAAATGATGGATCTAAAAAAACCAAAGTCTAAAGGGTCAAAACATTAAACCCGGGGGTCCAAATCCCAAATAGTGATCAGATAAGTGTGCCGTTCATTTCGACATGACCCGGTGGGTTAAATTGACGTGTTTAAACTGACGAAATATGATTTGGCTTCTTGGATTGGGTTGGGCGTTGAAATGACAGATCTAAAAAAACCCAAGTCTAAAGGGTCAAAACACACAACTCGGGGGTCCAAAATCCCAAATAGTGATCAGATCAGCGTGTCGTTCGTTTCGACACGACCAGGTGGGTTAAATTCACGTGTGCGAACTGACAGAATCTGATTTGGATTCCAGATTGGGTTGTGCGTTGAAATGACGGATCTAAAAAAACCCAAGTCTAAAGGGTCAAAACACACAACCCGGGGGTCCACAATCCTAAATAGTGATCAGATGGGCATGTCGTTTACTCCGACACGACCGGGTGGGTTAAATTGACGTGTGCGAACTAACGGAATCCGATATGGAATCCCGGATTGGGTTGGCAGTTGAAATGACGGATCTAAAAAAACCCAAGTCTAAAGGGTAAAACACACAAACCCAGGGGTCCAAAATCCCAAATAGTGATCAGATCGGCATGTCGTTCACTCCGACACGACCGGGTGGGTTAAATTGACGTGTGCGAACTAAAGGATTCCGATTTGGATTCTCGGATTGGGTTGGGCGTTGAAATGACAGATCTAAAAAAACCCAAGTCTAAAGGGTCAAAACACACAACCTGGGGGTCCATAATCCCAAATAGTGATCAGATGGGCGTATCGTTCACCCCGACACGACCGGGTGGGTTTAATTGACGTGTGCAAACTGACGAAATCCGATTTGGATTACCGGTTTGGGTTGGGCGTTGAAATGACGGATCTAAAAAAACCCAAGTCTAAATGGTCAAAAAAAACAACCCGGGGTCCAAAATCCCAAATAGTGATCAGATCAATGTGTTGTTATATCCGACACGACTGAGGGTTAAATTGAGGTGTTCGAACTGACGGAATCCGATTTGGATTCCCGGATTGGGTTGGGCGTTGAAATGATGGATCTAAAAAAACTCAATTCTAAAGAGTCAAAACACACAACCCGGGGTCCAAAATCCCAAATAGTGATCAGATCGGCGAGCCGTTTGCTCCGACACGACTGGGTGGGTTAAATTGACGTGTGCAAACTGACGGAATCCGATTTGGATTCCCGGATTGGGTTGGCAGTTGAAATGACGGATCTAAAAAACCCAAGTCTAAAGGGTCAAAACACACAACCCGGGGGTCCAAAATCTCAAATAGTAATCAGATCGGCATGTCGTTCACTCCGACACGACCGGGTGGGTTAAATTGAGGTGTGCAAACTGAAGGAATATGATTTGGCTTCCCGGATTGGGTTGGGCGTTGAAATGACGGATCTAAAAAAACTCGTCTAAATGGTCAAAACACACAACTTGGGGGTCGACAATCCCAAATAGTGATCAGATGGGCGTGTCGTTCACTCTGACACGACCGGGTGGGTTAAATTGACGTGTGGAAACTGACGGAATCCGATTTGGATTACCG
This sequence comes from Colocasia esculenta, assembly GCA_014218235.1. Classification (NCBI taxonomy): domain Eukaryota; kingdom Viridiplantae; phylum Streptophyta; class Magnoliopsida; order Alismatales; family Araceae; genus Colocasia; species Colocasia esculenta. The sequence continues at coordinate 93,719,448 of CM024762.1, read as the reverse complement.
GTTTGGGTTGGGCGTTGAAATGACGGATCTAAAAAAACCCAAGTCTAAATTGTCAAAACACACAACCCGTGGGTCCAAAATCTCAAATACTGATCATATCGGTGTGCCGTTTGCTCAGACACGACCGGGTGGGTTATATTGACGTGTTCGAACTGACGGAATATGATTTGGCTTCTTGGATTGGGTTGGGCGTTGAAATGACGGATGTAAAAAAACCCAAGTCTATGGGTCAAAACACACAACCCGGGGGTCCGAAATCTCAAATAGTGATCAGATCGGTGTGCCGTTTGCTCCGACACGACCGGGTGGGTTAAATTGACGTGAGCGAACTGACGGAATACAATTTAGATTCCTGGATTGGGTTGGCGTTGAAATGACAGATCTAAAAAAAAAAAATTTTTTTTTGGTCGGTCAACCAAGTGAATTATATATATAGAAAGAATGATACAAGAGAGGGACTATTAAGGTTCAATAACCTAATAGTCTAGAATAGTAAAACGCAAATGGAGATTGACACCACAAACCGGTGCCAAGTCTCCAAAAAAACAACAAAGAAACGTGACACCACAAGGAAATGGTGACTACAAAGATTTGTTTAACTGAATATTGAACCTCTCACAAAAGACTTTACACCGACCAGATAAAGTCTGCATGTAAGGCTTCGCCTCCAAACAACTCCGGACATCATTCATAATAGATAGAGTAGTATGAATATATGGAGTTTTGATGTCTTCAAAGGTTCTACTGCATCTCTCTTTCCAAATCCACCATATGGAGGCTCTAAATAGAAGGCGAGCCAAAGAAGTGCCAAAACCATCTTTCTTGAAGCTAACTCTCAAAGCATGCATCTCAGCCAGGATGGAATGCCGGGAAGTCTTGTAATATTCATTCTGTGAAGCATCTCTCCCCAAACAGATTGGGAGTAAGGACAAGCGAAGAAAATATGCTCTTCACATTCCTCAGCATTGTAGCATAGCACAGACCTAGTAGGATCTAAAAAAACTAAAGTCTAAAGGGTCAAAACACAACCCGGGTGTCCAAAATCCCAAATAGTGATCAGATCGGCGTGCCCTTCATTCCGACACGACCGGGTGGGTTAAATTGACATGTGCGAACTGATGGAATACGATTTGGATTCCCGGATTGGGTTGGGCATTGAAATGACGGATCTAAAAAAAACACATATAAAGGGTCAAAACACACAACCCGAGGGTCCACAATCCCAAATAGTGATCAGATGGGCGTGCCCTTAGATCCGACACGACCGGGTGGGTTAAATTGACGTGTGCGAACTAACGGAATCTGATTTGGATTACCGGTTTGGGTTGGGCGTTGAAATGACGGATCTAAAGAAACCCAAGTCTAAAGGGTCAAAACACACAACCCGGGGTCCAAAACCCCAAATAGTGATCAGATCGGCGTGCCGTTCATTCCGACACGACCGGGTGGGTTCAATTGACGTGTGCGAACTGACGGAATATGATTTGGCTTCCCGGATTGAGTTGGGTGTTGAAATGACGGATCTAAAAAACCCCAAGTCTAAGGGTCAAAACACACAACCCGGGGGTCCAGAATCCCAAATAGGGATCAGATCGGCGTGTCGTTCACTCCGACAGGACCGGGTGGGTTAAATTGACATGTGCAAACTGAAAGAATCAGATTTGAATTCTCGGATTGGGTTGGGAGTTGAAATGACAGATCTAAAAAAACCCAAGTCTAAAGGGTCAAAACACACAACCCGGGGGTCCAAAATCCCAAATAGTGATCAGATCGGCGTGCCGTTCATTCCGACACGACCAGGTGGGTTAAATTGACGTGTGCGAACTGACGGAATACGATTTGGCTTCCCGGACTGGGTTGGGCGTTCAAATGATGGATCTAAAAAAACCCAAGTCTAAAGGGTCAAAACACACAACCCTGGGCTCCATAATCCCAAATAGTGATCAGATCGGCGTGCCGTTCATTTCGACACGACTGGGTGAGTTAAATTGACGAGTTCGAACTGACGAAATACGATTTGGCTTCTCGGATTGGGTTGGGCGTTGAAATGACGGATCTAAAAAAACCCAAGTCTAAAGGGTCAAAACACAATACCCGAGGGTCCAAAATCCCAAATAGTGATCAGATCGACATGCCGTTCACTCTGACACGACCGGCTGGGGCAAATTGACGTGAGCGAACTGAAGGAATCCGATTTATATTCCCGGATTGGGTTGGGCATTGAAATGACGGATCTAAAAAAACTCAAGTCTAAAAGGTCAAACACACAACCCGGGGGTCCAAAATCCCAAATAGTGATCTGATCGGCGTGCCGTTCACTCCGACACGACCGGGTGGGTTAAATTGACATGTGCAAACTGGCGGAATCCGATTTGGATTCCCGGAGTGGGTTGGGCGTTGAAATGACAGATCTAAAAAAACCCATGTCTAAAGGGTCAAAACACACAACCCTGGGGTCCAAAATCCCAAGTAGTGATTAGATCGGCGAGCCGTTTGTTCCGACACGACCGGGTGGTTTAAATTGACATGTGCGAACTGACGAAATACGATTTGGCTTCCCGGATTGGGTTGGGCGTTGAAATGACGGATCTAAAAAAACCCAAGTCTAAAGGGTCAAAACACATAACTCGGTGGTCCAAAATCCCAAATAGTGATCAGATCGGCGTGCCGTTTGCTCCGACACGACCGGGTGGGTTAAATTGACGTGTGCGAACTGACGGAATACTATTTGGATTCCCGGATCGGGTTGGGCGTTGAAATGACGGATCTAAAAAAACCCAACCCTAAAGGGTCAAAACACACAACCTGGCGGTCCACAATCCCAAATAGTGATCTGATAGGCGTGCCGTTCATTCCGACACGATCGGGTGGGTTAAATTGACGTGTACGAACTGACGGAATCCAATTTCGATTCCCGGATTGGGTTGGCCGTGTAAATGACGGATCTAAAAAAACCCAAGTGTAAAGGGTAGAAACACACAACCTGGGGGTCCAAAATCCAAAATAGTGATCAGATCAACATGTCGTTCAATCCGACACGACCAAGTGGGTTAAATTGACGTGTGCGAACTGAAGGAATCCGATTTGGATTCCCTGATTGGTTTGGTGTTGAAATGCCGATCTAAAAAACCCAAGTCTAAAGGGTCAAAACACACAACCCAGGGGTCCAAAAACCCAAATAGTGATCAGATCGGCGTGTCGTTCATTCCGACACGACCGGGTGGGTTAAATTGACGTGTGCGAACTGACGGAATACGATTTGGCTTCCCGGATTGGGTTGGCCGTTCAAATGAAGGATCTAAAAAAACCCAAGTCTAAAGGGTCAAAACACACAACCCGGGGCTCCAAAATCCCAAATAGTGATTAGATCGGCGTGCCGTTCATTTCGACACGACCGGGTGAGTTAAATTGACGTATTCAAACTGACGGAATACAATTTGGCTTCTCGGATTGGGTTGGGCGTTGAAATGACGGATCTAAAAAAACTCAAGTCTAAAGGGTCAAAACACAATACCCGAGGGTCCAAAATCCCAAATAGTGATCAGATCGACATGCCATTCACTCCAACACGACCGGATGTGTCAAATTGACGTCTGCGAACTGAAGGAATCCGATTTAGAATCCCGGATTGGGTTGGGCATTGAAATGACGGATCTAAAAAAACTCATGTCTAAAGGGTCAAAACACACAACCCGGGGGTCCAAAATCCCAAATAGTGATCAGATCGGCGTGCCGTTCACTCCGACACGACCGGGTTGGTTAAATTGATGTGTGCAAACTGGCGGAATCCGATTTGGATTCCCGGAGTGGGTTGGGCGTTGAAATGACGGATCTAAAAAAACCCATGTCTAAAGGGTCAAAACACACAACCCTGGGGTCCAAAATCCCAAGTAGTGATTAGATCGGCGAGCCGTTTGTTCCGACACGACCGGGTGGGTTAAATTGACGTGTGCGAACTGACGAAATACGATTTGGCTTCCCGGATTGGGTTGGGCGTTGAAATGACGGATCTAAAAAAACCCAAGTCTAAAGGGTCAAAACACATAACTCGGTGGTCCAAAATCCCAAATAGTGAAAAGATCGGCGTGCCGTTTGCTCCGACCCGACCGGGTGGGTTAAATGGACGTGTGCGAACTGACGGAATACTATTTGGATTCCCGGATCGGTTGGGCGTTGAAATGATGGATCTAAAAAAACCCAAGTCTAAAGGGTCAAAACACACAACCTGGAGGTCCACAATCCCAAATAGTGATCAGATCGGTGTGCCGTTTGTTCCGACACGACCGGGTGGGTTAAATTGACGTGTGCGAACTGACGAAATCCGATTTCGATTCTCGGATTGGGTTGGCAGTTGAAATGACGGATCTAAAAAAAAACCAAGTCTAAAGGGTCAAAACACACAATCCGCGGGTCCAAAATCCAAAATAGTGATCAGATCGACATGCCGTTCACTCCGACATGACCGAGTGGGTTAAATTGACGTGTACGAACTGAAGGAATCCGATTTGGATTCCCGGATTGGGTTGGGCGTTGAAATGATGGATCTAAAAAACCGCAAGTCTAAAGGGTCAAAACACACAACCTAGGGGGCCAAAATCCCAAATAGTGATCAGATCGGCGTGCCATTCGTTCCGACATGACTTGGTGGGTTAAATTGACGTGTGCAAACTTACGGAATATGATTTGGCTTCCCGGATTGGGTTGGGCGTTGAAATGACAGATCTAAAAAACCCAAGTCTAAAGGGTCAGAACATACAACCCGGGCTTCCAGAATCCCAAATTGTTATAAGATCGGCGTGTCGTTCACTCCGACAGGACTGGTGGGTTAAATTGACATGTGCAAACTGACGGAATCCGATTTAAATTCCCGGATTGGGTTGGGCGTTGAAATGATGGATCTAAAAAAACCCAAGTCTAAAGGGTCAAAACACACAACCCTGGGGTCCAAAATCCCAAGTAGTGATTAGATCGGCGAGCCGTTTGTTCCGACACGACCGGGTGGTTTAAATTGACATGTGCGAACTGACGAAATACGATTTGGCTTCCCCGATTGGGTTGGGCGTTGAAATGACGGATCTAAAAAAACCCAAGTCTAAAGAGTCAAAACACATAACTCGGTGGTCCAAAATCCCAAAGAGTGATCAGATCGGCGTGCCGTTTGCTCCGACACGACCGGGTGGGTTAAATTGACGTGTGCAAACTGACGGAATACTATTTGGATTCCCTGATTGGGTTTGGTGTTGAAATGCCGATCTAAAAAAACCCAAGTCTAAAGGGTCAAAACACACAACCCAGGGGTCCAACATCCCAAATAGTGATCAGATCGGCATGTCGTTCATTCCGACACGACCGGGTGGGTTAAATTGACGTGTGCGAACTGACGGAATACGATTTGGCTTCCCGGATTGGGTTGGCCGTTCAAATGAAGGATCTAAAAAAACCCAAGTCTAAAGGGTCAAAACACACAACCCGGGGCTCCAAAATCCCAAATAGTGATTAGATCGGCGTGCCGTTCATTTCGACACGACCGGGTGAGTTAAATTGACGTATTCAAACTGACGGAATACAATTTGGCTTCTCGGATTGGGTTGGGCGTTGAAATGACGGATCTAAAAAACTCAAGTCTAAAGGGTCAAAACACAATACCCGAGGGTCCAAAATCCAAAATAGTGATCAGATCGACATGCCGTTCACTCCAACACGACCGGATGTGTCAAATTGACGTGTGCGAACTGAAGGAATCCGATTTGGATTCCCGGATTTGGTTGGGCGTTGAAATGCCGATCTAAAAAACCCAAGTCTAAAGGGTCAAAACACACAACCCAGGGGTCCAAAATCCCAAATAGTGATCAGATCGGCGTGTCGTTCATTCCGACACGACCGGGTGGGTTAAATTGACGTGTGCGAACTGACGGAATACGATTTGGCTTCTCGGATTGGGTTGGCCGTTCAAATGATGGATCTAAAAAAACCCAAGTCTAAAGGGTCAAAACACACAACCCGGGGCTCCAAAATCCCAAATAGTGATTAGATCGGCGTGCCGTTCATTACGACACGACCGGGTGAGTTAAATTGACGTGTTCAAACTGACGGAATACGATTTGGCTTCTCGGATTGGGTTGGGCGTTGAAATGACGGATCTAAAAAACTCAAGTCTAAAGGGTCAAAACACAATACCCGAGGGTCCAAAATCCCAAATAGCGATCAGATCGACATGCCGTTCACTCCGACACGACCGGATGGGTCAAATTGACGTGTGCGAACTGAAGGAATCCGATTTAGATTCCCAGATTGGGTTGGGCGTTGAAATGACGGATCTAAAAAAACTCAAGTCTAAAGGGTCAAAACACACAACCCGGGGGTCCAAAATCCCAAATAGTGATCGGATCGGCGTGCCGTTCACTCCGACACGACCGGGTGGGTTAAATTGATGTGTGCAAACTAACGGAATCCGATTTGGATTCCCGGAGTGGGTTGGGCGTTGAAATGACGGATCTAAAAAAACCCATGTCTAAAGTGTCAAAACACACAACCCTGGGGTCCAAAATCCCAAGTAGTGATTAGATCGGCGAGCCGTTTTTTCCGACACGACCGGGTGGGTTAAATTGACGTGTGCGAACTGACGAAATACGATTTGGCTTCCCGGATTGGGTTGGGCTTTGAAATGACGGATCTAAAAAAACGCAAGTCTCAAGGGTCAAAACACACAACCCGGGGGTCCAAAATCTCAAATAGTGATCAGATCGGCATGCCGTTCATTTCGACACGACCGGGTGAGTTAAATTGACGTGTTTGAACTGACGGAATACGATTTGGCTTCTCGGATTGGGTTGGGCGTTGAAATGACGGATCTAAAAAAACCCAAGTCTAAAGGGTCCAAACACATAACTCGGTGGTCCAAAATCCCAAATAGTGATCAGATCGGCGTGCCGTTTGCTCCGACACGACCGGGTGGGTTAAATTGACGTGTGCGAACTGACGGAATACTATTTGGTTCCCGGATCGGGTTGGGCGTTGAAATGATGGATCTAAAAAACCCAAGTCTAAAGGGTCAAAACACACAACCTGGAGGTCCACAATCCCAAATAGTGATCAGATCGGCGTGCCGTTTATTCCGACACGACCGGGTGGGTTAAATTGACGTGTACGAACTGACGGAATCCGATTTCGATTCCTGGATTGCGTTGGGCGTTTAAATGACGGATCTAAACAAACCTAGGTCTCAAGGGTCAAAACACATAACCCGGTGGTCCAAAATCCCAAATAGTGATCAGATCGACATGTCGTTCACTCCGACACGACCGAGTGGGTTAAATTGACGTGTGCGAACTGGAGGAATCCGATTTGGATTCCCGGATTGGGTTGGGCGTTGAAATGACCGATCTAAAAAAACCCAAGTCTAAAGGGTCAAAACACACAACCTAGGGGTCCAAAATCCCAAATAGTGATCAGATCGGCGTGCCGTTCATTCCGACACGACTGGGTGGGTTAAATTGACGTGTGCGAACTGACAGTATACGATTTGGCTTCCCGGATTGGGTTGGGCGTTCAAATGATGGATCTAAAAAATCCAAGTCTAAAGGGTCAGAACATACAACCCGGGCTTCCAGAATCCCAAATAGTGATCAGATCGGCGTGTCGTTCACTCCGACAGGACTGGGTGGGTTAAATTGACATATGCAAACTGACGGAATCCGATTTGAATTCCCGGATTGGGTTGGGCGTTGAAATGACGGATCTAAAAAAACCCAAGTCTAAAGGGTCAAAACACAAAACCCGGGGGTACAAAATCCCAAATAGTGATCAGATCGGCGTACCGTTCATTGCGACACGACCGGGTGGGATAAATTGACTTGTTCGAACAGACGGAATACAATTTGGCTTCTCGGATTGGGTTGGGCGTCGAACTGACGGTTCAAAACACACAACCCGGTGGTCCAAAATCCAAATAGTGATTAGGTCGATGTGCCATTCATTCCGACACGACCAGGTGGGTTAAATTGACGTGTGCGAACTGACGGAATCTGATTTGGATTCCCGTATTGGGTTGGGTGTTGAAATGTCGGATCTAAAAAAACCTAAGTCTAAAGGGTCAAAACACACAACCCGGGGGTCCAAAATCTCAAATAGTGTTCAGATCGGTGTGCCGTTTGCTCCGACACGACCGGGTGGGTGAAATTCACGTGTGCGAATGGAAGGAATCCGATTTGGATTCCCGGATTGGGTTGCGTTGAAATGACGGATCTAAAAAAACTCAAGTCTAAAGGGTCAAAACACACAACCCGGGGGTCCACAATCCCAAATACTGATCAGATCGGCGTGCCGTTTGCTCCGACACGACTAGGTAGGTTAAATTCACGTGCGCGAATGGAAGGAATCCGATTTGGATTCCCAGATTGGGTTGGGCGTTGAAATGACATATCTAAAAAAACTCAAGTCTAAAAGGTCAAAACAAACAACCCGGGGGTCCAAAATCATAAATAGTGATCAGATTGGCGTGCCGTTCATTTCGACACGACCGTGTGGGTTAAATTGACGTGTTCGAACTGACGGAATACGATTTGGCTTCTCGGATTGGGTTGGGCGTTAAACTGACGGATCTAAAAAAACCCAAGTCTAAAGGGTCAAAACACACAACCCGGGGGTCCAAAATCCCAAATAGTTATCAGATCGCCGTGCCGTTCATTTCAACAAGACCGGGTGAGTTAAATTGACGTGTTCGAACTGACGGAATACGATTTGGCTTCTCGGATTGGGTTGGGCGTTGAAATGACGGATCAAAAAACACCCAAGTCTAAAGGGTCAAAACACAATACACGGGGGTACAAAATCCAAAATAGTGATCAGATCGACATGCCGTTCACTCCGACACGACCGGATGGGTCAAATTGACGTGTGCGAACTGAAGGAATCCGATTTAGATTCCCGGATTGGGTTGGGCATTGAAATGATGGATCTAAAAAAACTCAAGTCTAAAGGGTTAAAACACACAACCCAACGGTCTAAAATCCCAAATAGTGATCAGATCGGAGTGCCGTTCACTCCGACACGACCGGGTGGGTTAAATTGACATGTGCAAATTGACGGAATCCGATTTGGATTCCCGGAGTGGGTTGGGCGTTGAAATGACGGATCTAAAAAAACCCATGTCTAAAGGGTCAAAACACACAACCCTGGGGTCCAAAATCCCAAGTAGTGATTAGATCGGCGAGCCGTTTGTTCCGACACGACCGGGTAGGTTAAATCGACGTGTGCGAACTGACGAAATACGATTTGGCTTCCCGGATTGGGTTGGGCGTTGAAATGACGAATCTAAAAAAACCCAAGTCTAAAGGGTCAAAACACATAACTCGGTGGTCCAAAATCCCAAATAGTGATCAGATCGGCGTGCCGTTTGCTCCGACACGAGTGGGTGGGTTTAATTGACGTGTGCGAACTGACGGAATACTATTTGGATTCCCGGATCGGGTTGGGCGTTGAAATGATGGATCTAAAAAAACTCAAGTCTAAAGGGTCAAAACACACAACCTAGAGGTCCACAATCCCAAATAGTGATCAGATCGGCGTGCCGTTTGTTCCGACACGACCGGGTGGGTTAAATTGACGTGTACGAACTGACGGAATCCGATTTCGATTCCCGGATTGGGTTGGGCGTGAAAATGACGGATCTAAAAAAACCCAAGTCTAAAGGGTCAAAACACACAACCCGGGTATCCAAAATACAAAATAGTGATCTCGTTCAATCCGACACGACCGAGTGGGTTAAATTGACGTGTGCGAACTGAAGGAATCCGATTTGGATTCCCGGATTGGGTTGGGCGCTGAAATGCCGATCTAAAAAAACTCAAGTCTAAGGGGTCAAAACACACAACCCAGGGGTCCAAAATCCCAAATAGTGATCAGATCGACGTGCCGTTAATTCCGACACGACCGGGTGGGTTAAATTGACGTGTGCCAACAGACGGAATACGATTTGGCTACCCGGATTGGGTTGGGCGTTCAAATGACGGATCTAAAAAAACTCAAGTCTAAAGGGTCAAAACACACAACCCGATGGTCCAAAATCCCAAATAGTGATCCGATCTGCGCGCCGTTCATTTCGACACGACCGGGTGACTTAAATTGACGTGTTCAAACTGACGGAATACGATTTGGCTTCTCGGATTGGGTTGGGCGTTGAAATGACGGATCTAAAAAAACTCAAGTCTAAAGGGTCAAAACACAATACCCGAGGGTCCAAAATCCCAAATAGTGATCAGATCGACATGCCGATCACTCCGACACGACCGGATGGGTCAAATTGACGTGTGCGAACTGAAGGAATCGGATTTAGATTCCCGGATTGGGTTGGGCGTTGAAATGATGGATCTAAAAAAACTCAAGTCTAAAGGGTCAAAACACACAACCTGGGGGTCCAAAATCCCAAATAGTGATCAGATCGGCGTGCCGTTCACTCCGACACGACCGGGTGGGTTAAATTGACGTGTGCAAACTGACGGAATCCGATTTGGATTCCCGGAGTGGGTTGGGCGTTGAAATAACGGATCTAAAAAAACCCATGTCTAAAGGGTCAAAACAGACAACCCTGGTGTCCAAAATCCCAAGTAGTGATTAGATCGGCGAGCCGTTTGTTCCGACACGACCGGGTGGGTTAAATTGACGTGTGCGAACTGGCGAAATACGATTTGGCTTCCCGGATTGGGTTGGGCTTTGAAATGACGGATCTAAAAAAACCCAAGTCTCAAGGGTCAAAACACACTACCCGGGGGTCCAAAATCCCAAATAGAGATCAGATCGACATGCCGTTCACTCCGACACGACCGAGTGGGTTAAATTGACGTGTGCGAACTGAAGGAATCGATTTGGATTCCCGGATTGGGTTGGGCGTTGAAATGACCGATCTAAAAAAACCCAAGTCTAAAGGGTCAAAACACACAACCCGGGGGTCCAAAATCCCAAATAGTGATCAGATCGGCATGCCGTTCATTTCGACACGACCGGGTGAGTTAAATTGACGTGTTCGAATTGACGGAATACGATTTTGCTTCTCGGATTGGGTTGGGCGTTGAAATGATGGATCTAAAAAAACCCAAATCTAAAGGGTCAAAACACAATACCCGAGGGTCCAAAATCCTAAATAGTGATCAGATCGACATGCCGTTCACTCCGACACGACCGAGTGGGTTAAATTGACGTGTGCGAACTGAAGGAATCCGATTTGGATTCTCGGATTGGGTTGGGCATTGAAATGACGGATCTAAAAAAACCCAAGTCTAAAGGGTCAAAACACATAACTCGGTGGTCCAAAATCGCAAATAGTGATCAGATCGGCGTGCCGTTTGCTCAGACACGAGTGGGTGGGTTTAATTGACGTGTGCGAACTGACGGAATACTATTTGGATACCCGGATCGGGTTGGGCGTTGAAATGATGGATCTAATAAAACCCAAGTCTAAAGGGTCAAAACACACAACCTGGCGGTCCACAATCCCAAATAGTGATCAGATCGGCGTGCCGTTTGTTTCGACACGACCGGGTGGGTTAAATTGACGTGTACGAACTGACGAAATACGATTTGGCTTCCCGGTTTGGGTTGGGCGTTGAAATGACGGATCTAAAAAAACCCAAGTCTCAAGGGTCAAAACACACAACCCGGGGGTCCAAAATCCCAAGTAGTGATTAGATCGGCGAGCCGTTTGTTCCGACACGACCGGGTAGGTTAAATCGACGTGTGCGAACTGACGAAATACGATTTGGCTTCCCGGATTGGGTTGGGCGTTGAAATGAAGGATCTAAAAAAACCCAAGTCTAAAGGGTCAAAACACATAACTCGGTGGTCCAAAATCCCAAATAGTGATCAGATCGGCGTGCCGTTTGCTCCGACACGAGTGGGTGGGTTTAATTGACGTGTGCGAACTGACGGAATACTATTTGGATTCCCGGATCGGGTTGGGCGTTGAAATGATGGATCTAAAAAAACTCAAGTCTAAAGGGTCAAAACACACAACCTAGAGGTCCACAATCCCAATAGTGATCAGATCGGCGTGCCGTTTGTTCCGACACGACCGAGTGGGTTAAATTGACGTGTACGAACTGACGGAATCCGATTTCGATTCCCGGATTGGGTTGGGCGTGAAAATGACGGATCTAAAAAAACCCAAGTCTAAAGGGTGAAAACACACAACCCGGGGGTCCAAAATACCAAATAGTGATCTCGTTCAATCCGACACGACCGAGTGGGTTAAATTGATGTGCGCGAACTGAAGGAATCCGATTTGGATTCCCGGATTGGGTTGGGCGCTGAAATGCCGATCTAAAAAAACCCAAGTCTAAAGGGTCAAAACACACAACCCAGGGGTCCAAAATCCCAAATAGTGATCAGATCGACGTGCCGTTAATTCCGACACGAACGGGTGGGTTAAATTGACGTGTGCCAACAGACGGAATACGATTTGGCTACCCGGATTGGGTTGGGCGTTCAAATGACGGATCTAAAAAAACCCAAGTCTAAAGGGTCAAAACACATAACTCGGTGGTCCAAAATCCCAAATAGTGATCAGATCGGCGTGCCGTTGCTCCGACACGACCGGGTGGGTTAAATTTTTTTTTTTGGTCGGTCAACCAATGAAATAAATTAATTAATGAAAAGAACAAAGTACAAATAAGTAACAAATGGGAAGACATGTCACCACAAGCCGATGACTGCCCCCATAACACAAGGAGAAACTAAGAGCATTGTGACACCACACTTTAGTGACTACAATGCATTATTAAGATGGATATTGAATCTCCTACAAAGGACTTTTGACCGACCAGAAATAACGCCATTACAAGGCATAGCCTCAATACAACTTCTCACATCATTGATAATGGATAGAACAGTATGCATATAGGAAGTGTTTATATCTTCAAAGATCCTGCTACATCTCTCCCTCCAGATCCACCAAATAGCAGCTCTAAATAGAAGTCTGGCTAATGAGGTACCAAAACCATCTGTTTTGAAGCTCATTCTCAGCGCATGCATTTCCTCCAGAATGGAACGCCGAGGAGGACGGTTGATGTTTAAGCGATGAAGAATTTCCCCCCAAACCGAGTTAGAATACGGACACATAAAGAACATATGGTCCTCACTTTCCTCAGCATTACAGCATAGAATACATCTGCTGGGCATATGGAATCCACGTTTTCTGAGATTAGAAATAGTAGGAAGCTTATGCATAATGGTCTGCCAACAAGTGATGGAAAATTTCTGAATGGCGGGAGCTTTCCAGACCCAATCATCCCATCCAACCTTCTGGTGATGCTCTCGAAGCATATTCCAAACATTTTTCACACTAAAGTTACCATAGTTCCAGCATATGTCATCTGTATTATGAATAGTAGTCTGGTAGATAAGGGGCCAAATGTCAAACATTTCAACCGATGTAGGTGGTGGAAGAGTCCACTGGCCGTTTCTTATGAAGGAAGAACATAAGATGTTGTTGTGGAGACCAAGAACTTGCCTTACCCGATCACCAGCCAGCATGAATATACTTTTCCCTTTGATCCACGGGTCATAGAAGAAGCTGATTTGGCTGTTGTTGTCACCCACTTTATAAGTAATATGCTGCAATAACCAATTACGTTGCCTCAAGATCCCCTTCCAAGCTATAGAATGGTAACTTTTCTGCTTGAATGTCCAAATGGAGTCCCGCCTCAAATATCTTTGCTTCACCCAGCGAACCCAAAGAGAGTTGGAGTTGTGGAGGATGTCCCAAAGATTGAGAGTTGCACATGCAAGATTCCAATCTTTTAACCTCCGAATGCCTAGACCACCTTCAGATTTCGGAGTACAAATGGTTTTCCAACTTATCATATGAGGAGATCGGTTGGAGGAATGACCATTCCAATAGAAATTGGAAAGAATACTTTCGATTTCCTTAATAGTTCCACTTGGTAGAATAAAGGAAACTGACCATATATAGAGAAAGAGGATAGCACCGATTTGATTAGTTCCAATCTACCGGCTCTTGAAAGCAGGTGGGTGCGCCAGGATTCGATTCTTCTTTTTATCTTCTGAATAATCGGTTGGCAATGGAGTTTCTTCAAAGAAGAGCTGACAAGAGGAAGCCCCAAATAGTTTGCAGGGAGTTTACCTTGAGGAACATTCAACTCGGACTGAATTGCTCTTTTATGCTTCACATGGCCACCAATGTATAATCTGCTTTTATTTGTGTTTAGTTGAAGACCAGAGAAAGCATAGAATTTTTGAAGAAGCCGGTTTATAGTAATAGCAGATCGAACATCATCTTTGAAGAATATGATGAGGTCATCGGCAAACACAAAGTGGGATATGGGTAATGAACCCGCAGTAGGAACTTTGAGAGACTTATCTTGGACTGCAGCCTCAATAAGACATGTAAGGCCTTCCATGACAATTGTGAAGAGGTACGGAGATAAAGGATCTCCCTGGCGGATACCATTAGAACTCTTGAAGAAGCCCTCCGGGCTACCATTTACAAGAACAGAGAACCTGGCAGACTCTAAGCATCTGCGGATCCAAACTATCCACAAGGGAGGAAATTTCATTTTGTTCATCATGTAGTAGATAAAATCCCAGGAGACTGAGTCAAAAGCTTTGCACAAGTCAGCTTTCAGACAAATACTGTTCCCCTTACTCTTAGAGTGCAAATCTTTAGCCAGGTCGTTTGCCAGAAGGATATTACTCTGAATTTTCCTCCCTCGTATAAAGGCCGTCTGGTGTTGGCTAATGATAGAAGGGAGGACAAGTTGCATCCGGTTTGCCATCAGCTTAGTAATCACCTTATAAATGAAGTTGCATAGAGATATAGGGCGAAAGTGATCAAGAGACTCGGCATCAGATTTTTTGGGAACCAAGGCAATAAAAGTAGAATTAATCTGCTTCTCCCAAGAACCCTCATGAAAAAAAGAAAGGATAGCCCGTGAGACAAGATCCCCCACAATGTCCCACGCAGAGGTAAAGAATTCCATAGAAAATCCGTCCGGCCCAGGGCTTTTGTCCCTGGGACAGCTGAAAACCACCTTACGAATCTCTTCCATATTAAAGGGGTGCATGAGAGTAGCAACTTCAGAGTTAGATAGAGTAGTCTGAACTTGAAAAGTAGGTAGACTACGATCATGAGGCTTGTTTAGCAGAGAATAGTAATACGATAGAGCATGAGATCGGATCTCTTCTTCACCATGCACAACAGTACCATCACTCGTTTTGCAGCTTTGATCAGATTGTGAACTCTTCTTGACTTGATAGCAGCATAAAAGAACTTTGTATTTGAATCACCAAGGGACAACCATTGTTGTTTAGACTTTTGCTTAGCAAACATCTCCTCTTTTTCCAAAGCTTGAAGGTAAGCTATACGACACTTATTCTCCTTGTCATGAATCATGGCATTGTTAGAATCATCCGCAAGAAGTTGCTGGAAATGGATGAGCTCGTCCCTAGCTTTTGAAGAGTTAGTCTGGACGACTCCAAAAACTTTTTTGTTCCAGTCCTTCAAGGCACTTTTAACAAACTTAAGCTTTTGACAAACTTGATAAAGCAGAGAGCCATTAACATGCTTATTCCAGGCATCATAAACTACCGTTTGATAGGTAGGGTGAGAAGTCCACATATTGAAGAATTTGAAAGGCTTTGGCTTAGAATAGCTACTAGCATCATTAGTCTTGACCAGAAGCAAGGAATGATCTGAGACCGTCATATTTTCATAGTATAGAGTTCCATCCTCATAAGAATTAGTCCAGTAGGAATTAATAAGAACTCTATCCAGACGAGCTAAGATACGCTGACATCCACTTTTCCTGTTGCACCAAGATAGAGTATTCCCAGAGTGGGGCATGTCTAGCAGCTTTGCGTCATCCAGGAACTCTTGGAAATCTGACAGTTGCCTAGTGAGAATAGATCGACCTCCTTTTTTCTCATGAGGGAAACGAACCGTGTTAAAGTCGCCCAGAATAATCCACGGTTGAGTGATAGAAAGAGAGAGAGTTGAGAGATCACTCCAAAGATTCTTCCTTTCTCCATGCAAATTGGAACCATAAATGGCAGTAAGAATGAAACTATCATTGGACTTCCTGTTGGTGCACAGCACATGGATAAATTGAGGACTCTCCTGAATGAGAGTTAAAGAGAACAAGTCATGCTTCCAGATAATCCACACCCTACCCTTCGGGGAACTATTATAATTATGCATTATACTGACTTGAGGCCCGAAAAACAGCTTCACCTGATCAAATTTAGAATCTCTGATCTTGGTTTCACAAAGAACAGAAATGTCACTCTTGTAGTTATTTATCTCCTTCTTAACCGCAAGCTTCTTAGATCGTCTATTCATGCCTCGAACATTCCAAGAGATGATATGCATGGCTAGAATTTTTGTGACTTACCCTTCGGTCGTCCCTTGGACCGACCAACCATAAACACCCTGTCCACGTCCTTTAACTTTGAAGTATCAAAGTTGGAGTCCAAAGATAATGGAGAATCTGAAGATGGATTAGGTACTGGAGACCTACTAAAATTTCCCCGATCACGATGAGGATGTAAAGGAATGTTGGTTTCCTTAACCAACGTAGAAAGTAACCCCTCCTCCCTATTTCCTTCGAGGCATTGAGACTTAGCAGAGAAAGGATCCGGGTTACTAACAACCACCGGAGGGAATCCCTCTTTCCCAAGAATGCTATTATTTACTTCCCTTCCGCTGTAAACAATAGATGTAGTAACAACAGTAGATTTAGCAGTAACACCATAATCTTCCCTGATATTATTTGCATGAGAATCCTGGGCCAGCGAAGTTTGCATGGAACTTGGCATGCACTTATCACCTTTGACTGTCTTTTCTTTGGTTTGAGTAGCCACCGTGGGCGAAATCGGATTTACGCTAGCTGGAAATATAGACTTGCATGAAGTAACACAAGTATCTTTGGATTGGAATTTGCAGGAGTAGGAAGTAAAGCCATCACATTAGTATCTTCTGCCACCGTCGCACCATTAGAAGGAATAGATGCCGGATTTATGCTAGAATAAAAGGTTTCCTTGTTCACAGTATCCGTAGAATCTGATGCTTCTTCTGTGTGCTGTTGAATAAGTAATCTTTGCGTATCCACTCCATCAGAGGTAAGCTTCTGCTTAGAATTAGTAGCCACCGTGGAAATCGGATTTACGCTAGCTGGAGGTGCACTCTTGCATGAAGTACCACAAGGATCCTTAGCGTGGAAATCCCCAGAAGTAGAAAGAGAGGAAATAGCATTAGTATCTCCTGCCACCGTTGCACCGAAGGAAGAAGATGATGTCGGTTTTATGCAGGAATCAAAGTTTGCCATATCTGCAGAATTCATTGAATCCGAAGAATCTGCCATATGTTGTATAATAGCTATGCTTCGCATATCCACACCATTAGACGGAAGCTTCTGCTTAGAATTAGCAGTCACCGAAGCAGTGTAGGAAGGCAGGCTGTGAGTTCGAGCATCACTTGGCAGTCTGACGTCAGCCAACGCCACCGTCGCAACGTGCATGCCATTGCATGGCTCTGTTGCCGGATTTACGCTAATAGAAGTAGACAGGACTTCAAACCTATTACCTGTAGTGGTACCTGGTGACTCAACTCGTGAGTCAGTAACTCGTGAGTTTTGAACCTTCAAGTTACCTGAATTTGCAGAAATCTTGGGTCGCCATTGCAATTGAAAATTTTTGGACTTATCCTCCGTAGCTTCTCCCGGAGTGCAGGTACCTTCTTGATGGCCAAATGAGGAGCAGATAGAACATGGTCTTGGTCTCCATTCATACTCAATATCAACTACTTCTGTGTCCCCAGAGTCATGAAGAACTGTGACAGTTGAAGGAAACGAATACTCAGAGGAAATGAGAATACATACCCGAGCATAAGATAACCTTTTCCTGGATGCAGTGAGTTTATCCATGAATAGAGGGGTACCGAGAACACTAGCAATCTTGCTCAATGAGGAATGAGACCATAAATGGAGAGGGAGGTTTGGAAGAATAATCCACAAGGGAATAGAAGAAAGCATGGCCTTCTCTTGTTTCGAATCACGAGTCCATCTTTGCACTATGAATGGGTGTCCCCGGATATGCCAATAGCCGTCAAGAACGTTTTGCATGTCCTCCTCCAAGGAGAAACTACATACAAAAAAACCTCCTTTGCGCATATGAAGCTCATAACTTCCTCTCGGCTTCCATTGGTTATCTATGAAAGATTTAAGAGGAGTGTAAACAGGTGACAAACCTACAATATAACCAACCACAGTGAACTGCCAAGCTTGCACCAGTTCAAGCGAGTCACTTGCATTAATGGAGGCGACTGGGCAATCGCCAAGCAGAGAAGGCGTGATGAAGGATAGTCGGAGTCCAGAACTCGTAGACGAGGACGAAGAGACACCGGAGAAGAGCTCGCTCCAAGCTTTCTTCGTGGAAGAGACCACAGGCGGGGGAGCTTGAGAACTGCCTCTTCCCCTTGAACGACCCCGGGACCTGCTACGAAGACGTGGATGGGCTGAAACACCTTGTGAGGATCCTGTTCTCAGAACCGGGTCACTCGCGGTGTTTACAGGAGCACCAGTGGTAGCCTTCCTTCCTCCATCAACAAGAGGAGGAAAACTTCCGGATGTACCTCCCACGACAGCCTCCATAGCCAGCAGCCAGAGGTCACCGGACGGAGAAGGATCCCCCCCCCCCCCCACCACCAGAAGGCGGGGGGTTAGGGTGAACCAGAGATCCAACCGGCCACACAAATCTCAGAGCTTCTCTCTCTAGAGAAAACTAGAGAGAGAGAGAGTACATGCCAAATCTAGATCGGTCTCCAACAATGTCCCAACAACTGATAAAGAACTCTCACCGGGTGGGTTAAATTGACGTGTGCGAACTGACGGAATACTATTTGGATTCCCGTATCGGGTTGGGCGTTGAAAAGATGGATCTAAAAAAAAAAAAGTCTAAAGGGTCAAAACACACAACCTGGAGGTCCACAATCCCAAATAGTGATCAGATCGGCGTGCCGTTTGTTCCGACACGACCGGATGGGTTAAATTGACGTGTACGAACTGACGGAATCCGATTTCGATTCCCGGATTGGGTTGGGCGTGTAAATGACGGATCTAAAAAAACCCAAGTCTAAAGGGTAGAAACACACAACCCGGGGGTCCAAAATCCCAAATAGGGATCAGATCAACATGTCGTTCAATCCGACACGACCGAGTGGGTTAAATTGACGTGTGCGAACTGAAGGAATCCGATTTGGATTCCCGGATTGGGTTGGGAGTTGAAATGCCGATCTAAAAAAACCCAAGTCTAAAGGGTCAAAACACACAACCCAGGGGTCCAAAATCCCAAATAGTGATCAGATCGGCGTGTCGTTCATTCCGACACGACCGGGTGCGTTAAATTGACGTGTGTGAACTGACGGAATACGATTTGGCTTCCCGGATTTGGTTGGGCGTTCAAATGACGGATCTAAGAAAACCCAAGTCTAAAGGGTCAAAACACACAACCAGGGGGTCCAAAATCCCAAATATAGGCGTGCCGTTCATTTCGACACGACCGGGTGAGTTAAATTGACGTGTTCAAACTAACGGAATACGATTTGGCTTCTCGGATTGGGTTGGGCGTTGAAATGACGGATCTAAAAAAACTCAAGACTAAAGGGTCAAAACACAATACCCGAGGGTCCAAAATCGCAAATAGTGATCAGATCGACATGTCGTTCACTCCGACACGACCGGATGGGTCAAATTGACGTGTGCGAACTCAAGGAATTCGATTTAGATTCCCGGATTGGGTTGGGCGTTGAAATGACGGATCTAAAAAAACTCAAGTCTAAAGGGTCAGAACACACAACCCGGGGGTCCAAAATCCCAAATAGTGATCAAATCGGCGTGCCGTTCACTCCGACACGACCGGGTGGGTTAAATTGACGTGTGCAAACTGACGGAATCCGATTTGGATTCCCGGAGTGGGTTGGGCGTTGAAATGACGGATCTAAAAAAACCCATGTCTAAAGGGTCAAAACACACAACCCTGGGGTCCAAAATCCCAAGAAGTGATTAGATCGGCGAGCCGTTTGTTCCGACACGACCGGGTGGGTTAAATTGACGTTTGCGAACTGACGAAATACGATTTGGCTTCCCGGATTGGGTTGGGCGTTGAAATGACGGATCTAAAAAAACCCAAGTCTAAAGGGTCAAAACACATAACTCGGTGATCCAAGATCCCAAATAGTGATCAGATCGGCGTGCCGTTTGCTCCGACACGACCGGGTGGGTTAAATTGACGTGTGCGAACTGACGGAATACTATTTGGATTCCAGGATCGGGTTGGGCGTTGAAATAATGGATCTAAAAAAACCCAAGTCTAAAGGGTCAAAACACACAACCTGGAGGTCCACAATCCCAAATAGTGATCAGATCGACGTGCCGTTTGTTCCGACACGACCGGGTGGGTTAAATTGACGTGTACGAACTGACGGAATCCGATTTCGATTCCCGGATTGGGTTGGGCGTTGAAATGATGGATCTAAAAAAACCCAAGTCTCAAGGGTCAAAACACATAACCCGGGGGTCCAAAATTCTAAATAGTGATCAGATCGACATGCCGTTCACTCCGACACGACCGAGTGGGTTAAATTGACGTGTGCGAACTAAAGGAATCCGATTTGGATTCTCGGATTGGGTTGGGCGTTGAAATGACCGATGTAAAAAAACCCAAGTCTAAAGGGTCAAAACACTCAACCCAGGGGGCCAAAATCCCAAATAGTGATCAGAGCGGCGTGCCGTTCATTCCGACACGACTGGGTGGGTTAAATTGACGTGTGCGAACTGACAGAATATGATTAGTCTTCCCGGATTGGGTTGGGCGTTCAAATGATGGATCTAAAAAAATCCAAGTCTAAAGGGTCAAAACACACAACCCGGGGGTCCAAAATCCCAAGTAGTGATTAGATCGGCGAGCCGTTCATTTGGACACGACCGGGTGAGTTAAATTGACGTGTTCGAACTGACGGAATACGATTTGGCTTCTCGGATTGGGTTGGGCGTTGAAATGACGGATCTAAAAAACCCAAGTCAAAACACACAACCCGGGGTCCAAAATCCCAAATAGTGATCAGATCGACATGCCGTTCACTCCGACACGACCGAGTGGGTTAAATTGACGTGTGCGAACTGAAGGAATCGATTTGGATTCCCGGATTGGGTTGGGCGTTGAAATGACCAATCTAAAAAACCCCAAGTCTAAAGGGTCAAAACACACAACCTGGGGGTCCAAAATCCCAAATAGTGATCAGATCGGCATGCCGTTCATTTCGACACGACCGGGTGAGTTAAATTGACGTGTTCGAACTGACGGAATACGATTTGGATTCTCGGATTTGGTTGGGCGTTGAAATGACGGATCTAAAAAAACCCATGTCTAAAGGGTCAAAACACAATACCCGAGGGTCCAAAATCCCAAATAGTGATCAGATCGACATGCCGTTCACTCCGACACGACCGGATGGGTCAAATTGACGTGTGCGAACTGAAGGAATCCGATTTAGATTCCCGGATTGAGTTGGGCGTTGAAATGACGAATCTAAAAAACTCAAGTCTAAAGGGTCAAAACACACAACCCGGGGGTCTAAAATCCCAAATAGTGATCAGATCGGAGTGCCGTTCACTGCGACACGACCGGGTGGGTTAAATTAACGTGTGCAAACAGACGGAATCCGATTTGGATTCCCGGAGTGGGTTGGGCGTTGAAATGACATATCTAAAAAAACCCATGTCTAAAGCGTCAAAACACACAACCCTGGGATCCAAAATCCAAAGTAGTGATTAGATCGGCGAGTCGTTTGTTCCGACACGACCGGGTGGTTTAAATTGACGTGTGCGAACTGACGAAATACGATTTGGCTTCCCGGATTTGGTTGGGCGTTGAAATGACGAATCTAAAAAAACACAAGTCTAAAGGGTCAAAACACATAACTCGGTGGTCCAAAATCCCAAATAGTGATCAGATCGGCGTGCCGTTTGCTCCGACACGACCGGGTGGGTTAAATTGACGTGTGCGAACTGACGGAATACTATTTGGATTCCCGTATCGGGTTGGGCGTTGAAATGATGGATCTAAAAAAACCCAAGTCTAAAGGGTCAAAACACACAACCTGGAGGTCCACAATCCCAAATAGTGATCAGATCGGCGTGCCGTTTGTTCCGACACGACCGGATGGGTTAAATTGACGTGTACGAACTGACGGAATCCGATTTCGATTCCCGGATTGGGTTGGGCGTGTAAATGACGGATCTAAAAAAACCCAAGTCTAAAGGGTAGAAACACACAACCCGGGGGTCCAAAATCCCAAATAGGGATCAGATCAACATGTCGTTCAATCCGACTCGGCCGAGTGGGTTAAATTGACGTGTGCGAACTGAAGGAATCCGATTTGGATTCCAGGATTGGGTTGGGAGTTGAAATGCCGATCTAAAAAAACCCAAGTCTAAAGGTTCAAAACACAAAACCCAGGAGTCCAAAATCCCAAATAGTGATCAGATCGGCGTGTCGTTCATTCCGACACGACCGGGTGCGTTAAATTGACGTGTGTGAACTGACGGAATACGATTTGGCTTCCCGGATTGGGTTGCGCGTTCAAATGACAGATCTAAAAAACCCAAGTCTAAAGGGTCAAACACACAACCCGGGGTCCAAAATCCCAAATAGTGATCAGATCGGCGTGCCGTTCATTTCGACACGACCGGGTGAGTTAAATTGACGTGTTCAAACTAACGGAATACAATTTGGCTTCTCGGATTGGGTTGGGCGTTGAAATGACGGATCTAAAAAAACTCAAGACTAAAGGGTCAAAACACAATACCCGAGGGTCCAAAATCCCAAATAGTGATCAGATCGACATGTCGTTCACTCCGACACGACCGGGAGGGTTAAATTGACGTGTGCGAATGGAAGGAATCCGATTTGGATTCCCGGATTGGGTTGGGCGTTGAAATGACGGATCTAAAAAAACTCAAGTCTAAAGGGTCAGAACACACAACCCGGGGGTCCAAAATCCCAAATGGTGATCAAATCGGCGTGCCGTTCACTCCGACACGACTGGGTGGGTTAAATTGACGTGTGCAAACTGACGGAATCCGATTTGGATTCCCGGAGTGTGTTGGCGTTGAAATGACGGATCTAAAAAAACCCATGTCTAAAGGGTCAAAACACACAACCCTGGGTCCAAAATCCCAAGAAGTGATTAGATCGGCGAGCCGTTTGTTCCGACACGACCGGGTGGGTGAAATTGACGTTTGCGAACTGACGAAATACGATTTTGCTTCCCGGATTGGGTTCCGCGTTGAAATGACGGATCTAAAAAAACCCAAGTCTAAAGGGTCAAAACGCATAACTCGGTGATCCAAGATCCCAAATAGTGATCAGATCGGCGTGTCGTTTGCTCCGACACGACCGGGTGGGTTAAATTGACGTGTGCGAACTGACGGAATACTATTTGGATTCCGGGATCGGGTGGGCGTTGAAATAATGGATCTAAAAAAACCCAAGTCTAAAGGGTCAAAACACACAACCTGGAGGTCCACAATCCAAAATAGTGATCAGATCGACGTGTCGTTTGTTCTGACACGACCGGGTGGGTTAAATTGACGTGTACGAACTGACGGAATTCGATTTCGATTCCCGGATTGGGTTGGCCGTTTAAATGACTGATCTAAAAAAACCCAAGTCTCAAGGGTAAAACACATAACCCGGGGGTCCAAAATCCTAAATAGTGATCAGATCGACATGTCGTTCACTCCGACACGACCGAGTGGGTTAAATTGACGTGTGCGAACTGAAGGAATCCGATTTGGATTCTCGGATTGGGTTGGGCGTTGAAATGACCAATGTAAAAAAACCCAAGTCTAAAGGGTCAAAACACTCAACCCAGAGGGCCAAAATCCCAAATAGTGATCAGATCGGCGTGCCGTTCATTCCGACACGACTGGGTGGGTTAAATTGACGTGTGCGAACTGACAGAATACGATTAGTCTTCCCGGATTGGGTTGGGCGTTCAAATGATGGATCTAAAAAAATCCAAGTCTAAAGGGTCAAAACACACAACCCGGGGGTCCAAAATCCCAAATAGTGATCAGATCGGCGTGCCGTTCATTTCGACACGACCGGGTGAGTTAAATTGACGTGTTCGAACTGACGGAATACGATTTGGCTTCTCGGATTGGGTTGGGCGTTGAAATGACGGATCTAAAAAAACCCAAGTCTAAAGGGTCAAAACACACAACCCGGGGGTCCAAAATCCCAAATAGTTATCAGATCGGCGTGCCGTTTGCTCCGACATGACCGGGTGGGTTAAATTGACGTGTGCGAATTGACGGAATCCGATTTCGATTCCCGGATTGGGTTGGGCGTTCAAATGATGGCTCTAAAAAAATCCAAGTCTAAAGGGTCAAAACACACAACCCGGGGGTCCAAAATCCCAAATAGTGATCAGATCGGCGTGCCGTTCATTTCGACACGACCGGGTGAGTTAAATTGACGTGTTCGAACTGACGGAATACGATTTGGCTTCTCGGATTGGGTTGGGCGTTGAAATGACGGATCTAAAAAAACCCAAGTCTAAAGGGTCAAAACACACAACCTAGGGGTCCAAAATCCCAAATAGTGATCAGATCGGCGTGTCGTTCGTTCCGACATGACCGGGTGGGATAAATTGACGTGTGCGAACTGACGGAATATGATTTGGCTTCCTGGATTGGGTTGGGCGTTGAAATGACAGATCTAAAAAAACCCAAGTCTAAAAGGTCAGAACATACAACCCGGGCTTGCAGAATCCCAAATAGTAATCAGATCGGCGTGTCGTTCACTCCGACAGGATTGGGTGGGTTAAATTGACATGTGCAAACTGACGGAATCCGATTTGAATTCCCGGATTGGGTTGGTCGTTGAAATGACGGATCTAAAAAAACCCAAGTCTAAAGGGTCAAAACACACAACCCGGGGTCCACAATCCCAAATAGTTATCAGATCGGCGTGCCGTTTGCTCCGACATGACCGGGTGGGATAAATTGACGTGTTCGAACTGACGGAATATGATTTGGCTTCTCGGATTGGGATGGGCGTTGAACTGACGGTTCTAAAAAAACCCAAGTCTAAAGGGTAAAAACACACAACCCGTGATCAAAAATCCAAATAGTGATCTGATCGGCGTGCCGTTCACTCCGACACGACCGGTGGGTTAAAATGACGTGTGCAAACTGACGGAATCCGATTTGGATTCTCGGAGTGGGTTGGGCGTTGAAATGGCGGATCTAAAAAAACCCATGACTAAAGGGTCAAAACACACAACCCTGGGGTCCAAAATCCCAAGTAGTGATTAGATCGGCGAGCCGTTTGTTCCGACACGACCGGGTGGGTTAAATTGATGTGTGCGAACTGACGAAATACGATTTGGCTTCCCGGATTGGGTTGGGCGTTGAAATGACGGATCTAAAAAAACCCAAGTCTCAAGGGTCAAAACACACAACCCGAGGGTCCAAAATCCCAAATAGTGATCAGATCGACATGGCATTCACTCCGACACGACCGAGTGGGTTAAATTGACGTGTGCGAACTGAAGTAATCGATTTGGATTCCCGGATTGGGTTGGGCGTTGAAATGACCGATCTAAAAAACCCAAGTCTAAAGGGTCAAAACACACAACCTGGGGGTCCAAAATCCCAAATAGTGATCAGATCGGCATGTCGTTCATTTCGACACGACCGGGTGAGTTAAATTGACGTGTTCGAACTGACGGAATACGATTTGGCTTCTCGGATTGGGTTGGGCGTTGAAATGACGGATCTAAAAAAACCCAAGTCTAAAGGGTCAAAACACAATATCCGAGGGTCCAAAATCCCAAATAGTGATCAGATCGACATGCCGTTCACTCCGACACGACCGGATGGGTCAAATTGACGTGTGCGAACTGAAGGAATCCGATTTAGATTCCCGGATTGGGTTGGGCGTTGAAATGACGGATCTAAAAAAACTCAAGTCTAAAGGGTCAAAACACACAACCCGGGGGTCTAAAATCCCAAATAGCGATCAGATCGGAGTACCGTTCACTCCGACACGACCGGGTGGGTTAAATTAACGTGTGCAAACTTACGGAATCCGATTTGGATTCCCAGAGTGGGTTGGGCGTTGAAATGACATATCTAAAAAAACCCATGTCTAATGTGTCAAAACACACAACCCTGGGGTCCAAAATCCCAAGTAGTGATTAGATTGGCGAGTCGTTTGTTCTGACACGACCGGGTGGTTTAAATTGACGTGTGCGAACTGACGAAATACGATTTGGCTTCCCGGATTGGGTTGGGCGTTGAAATGACGGATATAAAAAAACCCAAGTCTAAAGGGTCAAAACACATAACTCGGTGGTCCAAAATCCCTAGTGATCAGATCGGCATGCCGTTTGCTCCGACACGACCGGGTGGGTTAAATTGACGTGTGCGAACTGACGGATTACTATTTGGATTCCCGGATCGGGTTGGGCGTTGAAATGATGGATCTAAAAAAACCCAAGTCTAAAGGGTCAAACACACAACCTGGAGGTCCACAATCCCAAATAGTGATCAGATCGGCGTGCCGTTTGTTCCGACACGACCGGATGGGTTAAATTGACTTGTACGAACTGACGGAATCCGATTTCGATTCCCGGTTTGGGTTGGGCGTGTAAATGACGGATTTGAAAAAACCAAGTCTAAAGGGTAGAAACACACAACCCGGGGGTCCAAAATCCCAAATAGGGATCAGATCAACATGTCGTTCAATCCGACACGACCGAGTGGGTTAAATTGACGTGTGCGAACTGAAGGAATCCGATTTGGATTCCCGGATTGGGTTGGGAGTTGAAATGCCGATCTAAAAAACCCAAGTCTAAAGGGTCAAAACACACAACCCAGGGTCCAAAATCCCAAATAGTTATCAGATCGGCGTGTCGTTCATTCCGACACGACCGGGTGCGTTAAATTGACGTGTGTGAACTGACGGAATACGATTTGGCTTCCCGGATTGGGTTGGGCGTTCAAATGACGGATCTAAGAAAACCCAAGTCTAAAGGGACAAAACACACAACCCAGGGGTCCAAAATCCCAAATAGTTATCAGATCGGCGTGCCGTTCATTTCGACACGACCGGGTGAGTTAAATTGACGTGTTCAAACTAACGGAATACGATTTGGCTTCTCCGATTGGGATGGGCGTTGAAATGACGGATCTAAAAAAACTCAAGACTAAAGGGTCAAAACACATACCCGAGTGTCCAAAATCCTAAATAGTGATCAGATCGACATGTCGTTCACTCCGACACGACCGGATGGGTCAAATTGACGTGTGCGAACTCAAGGAATTCGATTTAGATTCCCGGATTGGGTTGGGCGTTGAAATGACGGATCTAAAAAAACTCAAGTCTAAAGGGTCAGAACACACAACCCGGGGGTCCAAAATCCTAAAATGTGATCAAATCGGCGTGCCGTTCACTCCGACACGACCGGGTGGGTTAAATTGACGTTTGCACACTGACGGAATCCGATTTGGATTCCCGGAGTGGGTTGGGCGTTGAAATGACGGATCTAAAAAACCATGTCTAAAGGGTCAAAACACACAACCCCGGGGTCCAAATCCCAAGAAGTGATTAGATCGGCGAGCCGTTTGTTCCGACACGACCGGGTGGGTTAAATTGACGTTTGCGAACTGACGAATTACGATTTGGCTTCCCGGATTGGGTTCCGCGTTGAAATGACGGATCTAAAAAAACCCAAGTCTAAAGGGTCAAAACACATAACTCAGTGATCCAAGATCCCAAATAGTGATCAGATCGGCGTGCCGTTTGCTCCGACACGACCGGGTGGGTTAAATTGACGTGTGCGAACTGACGGAATACTATTTGGATTCCAGGATCGGGTTGGGCGTTGAAATAATGGATCTAAAAAAACCTAAGTCTAAAGGGTCAAACACACAACCTGGAGGTCCACAATCCCAAATCACTCAGATCGACGTGCCGTTTATTCCGACACGACCGGGTGGGTTAAATTGACGTGTACGAACTGACGGAATCCGATTTGGATTCCCGGATTGGGTTGGGCGTTGAAATGACGGATCTAAAAAAACCCAAGTCTCAAGGGTCAAAACACATAACCCGGGGTCCAAAATTCTAAATAGTGATCAGATCGACATGCCGTTCACTCCGACACGACCGAGTGGGTTAAATTGACGTGTGCAAACTAAAGGAATCCGATTTGGATTCTCGGATTGGGTTGGGCGTTGAAATGACCGATGTAAAAAAACCCAAGTCTAAAGGGTCAAACACTCAACCCAGGGGGCCAAAATCCCAAATAGTGATCAGATCGGCGTGCCTTTCATTCCGACACGACTGGGTGGGTTAAATTGACGTGTGCGAACTGACAGAATACGATTAGTCTTCCCGGATTGGGTTGGGCGTTCAAATGATGGATCTAAAAAAACCAAGTCTAAAGGGTCAAAACACACAACCCGGGGGTCCAAAATCCCAAGTAGTGATTAGATCGGCGAGCCGTTCATTTGACACGACCGGTGAGTTAAATTGACGTGTTCGAACTGACGGAATACGATTTGGCTTCTCGGATTGGGTTGGGCGTTGAAATGACGGATCTAAAAAAACCCAAGTCTAAAGGGTCAAAACACAATACCCGAGGGTCCAAAATCCCAAATAGTGATCAGATCGACATGCCGTTCACTCCGACACGACCGAGTGGGTTAAATTGACGTGTGCGAACTGAAGGAATCGATTTGGATTCCCGGATTGGGTTGGGCGTTGAAATGACCAATCTAAAAAAACCCAAATCTAAAGGGTCAAAACACACAACCTGGGGGTCCAAAATCCCAAATAGTGATCAGATCGGCATGCCGTTCATTTCGACACGACCGGGTGAGTTAAATTGACGTGTTCGAACTGACGGAATACGATTTGGCTTCTCGGATTGGGTTGGGCGTTGAAATGACGGATCTAAAAAAACCCAAGTTTAAAGGGTCAAAACACAATACCCGGGGTCCAAAATCCCAAATAGTGATCAGATCGACATGTCGTGCACTCCGACACGACCGGATGGGTCAAATTGACGTGTGCGAACTGAAGGAATCCGATTTAGATTCCCGGATTGGGTTGGGCGTTGAAATGACGGATCTAAAAAACTCAAGTCTAAAGGGTCAAAACACAACCCCCGGGGTCCAAAATCCCAAATAGTGATCAGATCGAGTGCCGTTCACTGCGACAAGACCGGGTGGGTTAAATTACGTGTGCAAACTGACGGAATCCGATTTGGATTCTCGGAGTGGTTGGGTGTTGAAATGACATATCTAAAAAAACCCATATCTAAATCGTCAAAACACACAACCCTGGGGTCCAAAATCCCAGTAGTGATTAGATCGGCGAGTCGTTTGTACCGACACGACCGGGTGGTTTAAATTGACGTGTGCGAACTAACGAAATACGATTTGGCTTCCGGATTTGGTTGGGCGCTGAAATGACAAATCTAAAAAAACCCTAGTCTAAAGGGTCAAAACACATAACTCGGTGGTCCAAAATCCCAAATAGTGATCAGATCGGCGTGCCGTTTGCTCCGACACGACCGGGTGGGTTAAATTGACGTGTGCGAACTGACGGAATACTATTTGGATTCCCGTATCGGGTTGGGCGTTGAAATGATGGATCTAAAAAAACCCAAGTCTAAAGGGTCAAAACACACAACCTGGAGGTCCACAATCCCAAATAGTGATCAGATCGGCGTGCCGTTTGTTCCGACACGACCGGGTGCGTTAAATTGACGTGTGTGAACTGACGGAATACGATTTGGCTTCCCGGATTGGGTTGGGCGTTCAAATGACGGATCTAAAAAAACCCAAGTCTAAAGGGTCAAAACACACAACCCGGGGGTCCAAAATCCCAAATAGTGATCAGATCGGCGTGCCGTTCATTTCGACACAACCGGGTGAGTTAAATTGACGTGTTCAAACTAACGGAATACGATTTGGCTTCTCGGATGGGGTTGGGCGTTGAAATGACGGATCTAAAAAAACCCAAGTCTAAAGGGTCAAAACACAATACCCGAGGGTCCAAAATCCCAAATAGTGATCAGATCGACAGGCCGTTCACTCCGACACGATCGGATGGGTCAAATTGACGTGTGCGAACTGAAGGAATCCGATTTAGATTCCCGGATTGGGTTGGGCGCTGAAATGACGGATCTAAAAAACTCAAGTCTAAAGGGTCAAAACACACAACCCGGGGGTCTAAAATCCCAAATAGTGATCAAATGGGAGTGCCGTTCACTGCGACACGACCGGGTGGGTTAAATTAACGTGTGCAAACTGACGGAATCCGATTTGGATTCCCGGAGTGGGTTGGGCGTTGAAATGACATATCTAAAAAAACCCTGTCTAAAGCATCAAAACACACAACCCTGGGGTCCAAAATCCCAAGTAGTGATTAGATCGGCGAGTCGTTTGTTCCGACACGACTGGCTGGTTAAATTGACGTGTGCGAACTGACGAAATACGATTTGGCTTCCCGGATTTGGTTGGGCGTTGAAATGACGAATCTAAAAAAACCCAGTCTAAAGGGTCAAAACACATAACTCGGTGGTCCAAATCCCAAATAGTGATCAGATCGTCGTGCCGTTTGCTCCGACACGACCGGGTGGGTTAAATTGACGTGTGCGAACTGACGGAATACTATTTGGATTACCGTATCGGGTTGGGCGTTTAAATGATGGATCTAAAAAACCCAAGTCTAAAGGGTCAAAACACACAACCTGGAGGTCCACAATCCCAAATAGTGATCAGATCGGCGTGCCGTTTGTTCCGACACGACCGGATGGGTTAAATTGACGTGTACGAACTGACGGAATTCGATTTCGACTCCCGGATTGGGTTGGGCGTGTAAATGACGGATCTAAAAAAACCCAAGTCTAATGGGTAAAAACACAACCCGGGGGTCCAAAATCCCAAATAGTGATCAGATCGACATGCCGTTCACTCCGACACGAATGAGTGGGTTAAATTGACGTGTGCGAACTGAAGGAATCCGATTTGGATTCCCGGATTGGGTTGGGAGTTGAAATGCCGATCTAAAAAAACCCAAGTCTAAAGGGTCAAAACACACAACCCAGGGGTCCAAAATCCCAAATAGTGATCAGATCGGCGTGTCGTTCATTCCGACACGACCGGGTGGGTTAAATTGACGTGTGCGAACTGACGGAATACGATTTGGCTTCCCGGATTGGGTTGGGCGTTCAAATGACGGATCTAAAAAAACCCAAGTCTAAAGGGTCAAAACACACAACCCGGGGGTCCAAAATCCCAAATAGTGATCAGATCGGCGTGCCGTTCATTTCGACACGACCGGGTGAGTTAAATTGACGTGTTCAAACTAACGGAATACGATTTGGCTTCTCGGATTGGGTTGGGCGTTGAAATGACGGATCTAAAAAAACTCAAGACTAAAGGGTCAAAACACAATACCCGAGGGTCCAAAATCCCAAATAGTGATCAGATCGACATGCCGTTCACTCCGACACGACCGGATGGGTCAAATTGACGTGTGCGAACTGAAGGAATTCGATTTAGATTCCCGGATTGGGTTGGGCGTTGAAATGACGGATCTAAAAAAACTCAAGTCTAAAGGGTCAAAACACACAACCCGGGGGTCCAAAATCCCAAATAGTGTTCAAGTTGGCGTGCCGTTCAGTCCGACACGACCGGGTGAGTTAAATTGACGTGTGCAAACTGACAGAATCCGATTTGGATTCCCGGAGTGGGTTGGGCGTTGAAATGACGGATCTAAAAAACCCATGTCTAAAGGGTCAAAACACACACCCTGGGGTCCAAAATCCCAAGTAGTGATTAGATCGGCGAGCCGTTTGTTCCGACACGACCGGGTGGGTTAAATTGACGTTTGCGAACTGACGAAATACGATTTGGCTTCCCGGATTGGGTTGGGCGTTGAAATGACGAATCTAAAAAACCCAAGTCTAAAGGGTCAAACACATAACTCGGTGATCCAAGATCCCAAATAGTGATCAGATCGGCGTGTCGTTTGCTCCGACACGACCGGGTGGGTTAAATTGACGTGTGCGAACTGACGGAATACTATTTGGATTCCGGGATCGGGTGGGCGTTGAAATAATGGATCTAAAAAAACCCAAGTCTAAAGGGTCAAAACACACAACCTGGAGGTCCACAATTCCAAATATTGATCAGATCGACGTGCCGTTTGTTCCGACATGACCGGGTGGGTTAAATTGACGTGTACGAACTGACGGAATCCGATTTCGATTCCCGGATTGGGTTGGCCGTTTAAATGACGGATCTAAAAAAACCCAAGTCTCAAGGGTCAAAACACATAACCCGGGGGTCCAAAATCCTAAATAGTGATCAGATCGACATGCCGTTCACTCCGACACGACCGAGTGGGTTAAATTGACGTGTGCGAACTGAAGGAATCCGATTTGGATTCTCAGATTAGGTTGGGCTTTGAAATGACCGATGTAAAAAAACCCGTCTAAAGGGTCAAAACACTCAACCCAGGGGGCCAAAATCCCAAATAGTGATCAGATCGGCGTGCCGTTCATTCCGACACGACTGGGTGGGTTAAATTGACGTGTGCGAACTGACAGAATACGATTAGTCTTCCCGGATTAGGTTGGGCGTTCAAATGATGGATCTAAAAAAATCCAAGTCTAAAGGGTCAAAACACACAACCCGGGGGTCCAAAATCCCAAATAGTGATCAGATCGGCGTGCCGTTCATTTCGACACGACCGGGTGAGTTAAATTGACGTGTTCGAACTGACGGAATACGATTTGGCTTCTCGGATTGGGTTGGTGTTGAAATGACGGATCTAAAAAACCCAAGTCTAAAGGGTCAAAACACACAACCCGGGGTCCACAATCCCAAATAGTTATCAGATCGGCGTGCCGTATGCTCCGACATGACCGAGTGGGTTAATTTACGTGTGCGAATTGACGGAATCCGATTTCGATTCCCGGATTGGGTTGGCAGTTGAAATGACGGATCTAAAAAAACCCAAGTCCAAAGGGTCAAACACACAACCCGCGGGTCCAAAATCCGAAATAGTGATCAGATCGACATGTCGTTCACTCCGACACGACCGAGTAGGTTAAATTGACGTGTACGATCTGAAGGAATCCGATTTGGATTCCCGGATTGGGTTGGGCGTTGAAATGACGGATCTAAAAAAACCCAAGTCTAAAGGGTCAAAACACACAACCTAGGGGTCCAAAATCCAAAATAGTGATCAGATCGGCGTGTCGTTCGTTCCGACATGACCGGGTGGGTTAAATAGACGTGTGCGAACTGACGGAATATGATTTGGCTTCCTGGATTGGGTTGGGCGTTGAAATGACAGATCTAAAAAAACCCAAGTCTAAAGGGTCAGAACATACAACCCGGGCTTCCAGAATCCCAATAGTGATCAGATCGGCGTGTCGTTCACTCCGACAGGACTGGGGTGGTTAAATTGACATGTGCAAACTGACGGAATCCATTTGAATTCCCGGATTGGGTTGGGCGTTGAAATGACGGATCTAAAAAAACCCAAGTCTAAAGGGTCAAAACACACAACCCGGGGGTCCACAATCCCAAATAGTTATCAGATCGGCGTGCCGTTTGCTCCGACATGACCGGGTGGGTTAAATTGACGTGTGCGAATTGACGGAATCCGATTTCGATTCCCGGATTGGGTTGGCAGTTGAAATGACGGATCTAAAAAAAACCCAAGTCTAAAGGGTCAAAACACACAACCCGCGGGTCCAAAATCCCAAATAGTGATCGGATCGACATGTCGTTCACTCCGACACGACCGAGTGGGTTAAATTTACGTGTACGAACTGAAGGAATCCGATTTGGATTCCCGGATTGGGTTGGGCGTTGAAATGACGGATCTAAAAAAACCCAAGTCTAAAGGGTCAAAACACACAACCTAGGGGTCCAAAATCCCAAATAGTGATTAGATCGGCGTGTCGTTCGTTCCGACATGACCGGGTGGGTTAAATAGACGTGTGCGAACTGACGGAATATGATTTGGCTTCCTGGATTGGGTTGGGCGTTGAAATGACAGATCTAAAAAAACCCAAGTCTAAGGGTCAGAACATACAACCCGGGCTTCCAGAATCCAAAATAGTGATCAGATCGGCGTGTCGTTCACTCCGACAGGACCGGTGGGTTAATTGACGTGTGCAAACTGACGGAATCCGATTTGAATTCCCGGATTGGGTTGGGCGTTGAAATGACGTATCTAAAAAAACCCAAGTCTAAAGGTCAAAACACACAACCCGGGGTCCAAAATCCAAATAGTGATCAGATCGGCGCCGTTCATTTCGACACGACCGGGTGAGTTAAATTGACGTGTTCGAACTGACGGAATACGATTTGGCTTCTCGGATTGGGTTGGGCGTTGAAATGACGGATCTAAAAAACCCAAGTCTAAAGGGTCAAAACACACTACACGAGGGTCCAAATCCCAATAGTGATCAGATCGACATGCCGTTCACTGCGACACACGATGATGGGTCAAATTGACGTGTGCGAACTGAAGGAATCCGATTTAGATTCTCCGATTAGGTTTGGCGTTGAAATGACGGATCTAAAAAACTCATTCTAAAGGGTCAAAACACACAACCCGGGGGTCTAAAATCCAAATAGTGATCAGATCGGAGTGCCGTTCACTCCGACACGACCGGGTGTGTTAAATTAACGTGTGCAAACTGACGGAATCCTATTTGGATTCCCGAGTGGGTTGGGCGTTGAAATGACATATCTAAAAAAACCCATGTCTAAAGGTCAAAACACACAACCCTGGGGTCCAAAATCCCAGTAGTGATTAGATCGGCGAGCCGTTTGTTCCGACACGACCGGGTGGTTTAAATTGACGTGTTCGAACTGACGGAATACGATTTGGCTTCTCGGATTGGGTTGGGTGTTGAAATGACGGATCTAAAAAAACCCAAGTCTAAAGGGTCAAAACACACAACCCGGGGGTCCACAATCCCAAATAGTTATCAGATCGGCGTGCCGTTTGCTCCGACATGACCGAGTGGGTTAAATTTACGTGTGCGAATTGACGGAATCCGATTTCGATTCCCGGATTGGGTTGGCAGTTGAAACGACGGATCTAAAAAAAACCCAAGTCCAAAGGGTCAAAACACACAACCCGCGGGTCCAAAATCCGAATAGTGATCAGATCGCATGTCGTTCACTCCGACACGACCGAGTAGGTTAAATTGACGTGTACGATCTGAAGGAATCCGATTTTTGATTCCCGGATTGGGTTGGGCGTTGAAATGACGGATCTAAAAAACCCAAGTCTAAAGGGTCAAACCCGGGCTTCAGAATCCCAAATATGATCAGATCAGCGTGTCGTTCACTCCCGCAGGACTGGGTGGGTAAATTGACATTTGCAAACTGACGGAATCCGATTTGAATTCCCGGATTGGGTTGGGCGTTGAAATGACGGATCTAAAAAACCCAAGTCTAAGGGTCAAAACACACACACCCGGGGGTCCACAATCCCAAATATTTATCAGATCGGCGTGCCGTTTGCTCCGACATGACCGGGTGGTTTAAATTGACGTGTGCGAATTGACGGAATCCGATTTCGATTCCCGGATTGGGTTGGCAGTTGAAATGACGGATCTAAAAAAAACCCAAGTCTAAAGGGTCAAACACACAACCCGCGGGTCCAAAATCCCAAATAGTGATCGGATCGACATGTCGTTCACCACTCCGACACGACCGAGTGGGTTTAAATTTACGGTACGAACTGAAGGAATCCGATTTGGATTCCCGGATTGGGTTGGGCGTT
This sequence comes from Colocasia esculenta, assembly GCA_014218235.1. Lineage (NCBI taxonomy): Eukaryota > Viridiplantae > Streptophyta > Magnoliopsida > Alismatales > Araceae > Colocasia > Colocasia esculenta. The sequence continues at coordinate 93,683,544 of CM024762.1, read as the reverse complement.
GAAATGACGATCTAAAAAACCCAAGTCTAAAGGGTCAAAACACACAACCTAGGGGTCCAAATCCCAATAGTGATCAGATCGGCGTGTCGTTCGTTCCGACATGATCGGGTGGGTTAAATTGACGTGTGCCTACTGACGGAATATGATTTGGCTTCCTGGATTGGGTTGGGCGTTGAAATGACAGATCTAAAAAAACCAAGTCTAAAGGGTCAGAACACAACCCGGGCTTCCAGAATCCAAAATAGTGATCAGATCGGCGTGTCGTTCACTCCGACGCAGGACTGGGGTGGTTATTTGACATGTGCAAACTGACGGAATCCGATTTGAATTCCCGGATTGGGTTGGCGTTGAAATGACGTATCTAAAAAAACCCAAGTCTAAAGGGTCCAAACACCAACCCGGGGGTCCAAAATCCCAATAGTGATCAGATCGGCATGCCGTTCATTTCGACACGACCGGGTGAGTTAATTGACGTGTTCGAACTGACGGAATACGATTTGGCTTCTCTCGGATTGGGTTGGGCGTTGAAATAACGGATCTAAAAAAACCAAGTCTAAAGGGTCAAAACACAATACCCGAGGGTCCAAAATCCCAAATAGTGATCAGATCGACATGCCGTTCACTCCGACACGACCGGGATGGGTCAATTGACGTGTGCGAACTGAAGGAATCCGATTTAGATTCTCCGATTAGGTTGGGCGTTGAAATGACGGATCTAAAAAACTCAATTCTAAGGGTCAAAACACACAACCCGGGGGTCTAAATCACAATAGTGATCAGATCGGAGTGCCGTTCACTCCGACACGACCGGGTGTGTTAAATTAAACGTGTGCAAACTGACGGAATCCTATTTGGATTCCCGGAGTGGTTGGGCGTTGAAATGACATATCTAAAAAAACCCATGTCTAAAGGGTCAAAACACACAATCCTGGGGTCCAAAATCCCAAGTAGTGATTAGATGGCGAGCCGTTTGTTCCGACACGACCGGGTTTTTTAAATTGACGTGTTCGAACTGACGGAATACGATTTGGCTTCTCGGAATGGGTTGGGTGTTGAAATGACGGATCTAAAAAAACCCAAGTCTAAAGGGTCAAACACCACAACCCGGGGTCCACAATCCCAAATAGTTATCAGATCGGCGTGCCGTTTGCTCCGACATGACCGAGTGGGTAAATTTACGTGTGCGAATTGACGGAATCCGATTTCGATTCCCGGATTGGGTTGGCAGTTGAAACGACGGATCTAAAAAAAACCCAAGTCCAAAGGGTCAAAACACACAACCCGCGGTTCCAAAATCCGAAATAGTGATCAGATCGACATGTCGTTCACTCCGACACACCGCGTAGGTTAAATTGACGTGTACGATCTGAAGGAATCCGATTTGGATTCCCGGATTGGGTTGGGCGTTGAAATGACGGATCTAAAAAACCCAAGTCTAAAGGGTCAAAACACACAACCTAGGGGTCCAAATCCAAAATAGTGATTAGATCGGCGTTCGTTCGTTCCGACATGACCGGGTGGGTTAAATAGACGTTTGCGAACTGACGGAATATGATTGGCTTCCTGGATTGGGTTGGGCGTTGAAATGACAGATCTAAAAAAACCCAAGTCTAAAGTTTCAGAACATACAACCCGGGCTTCCAGAATCCCAAATAGTGATCAGATCAGCGTGTCGTTCACTCCGACAGGACTGGGTGGGTTAAATTGACATTTGCAAACTGACGGAATCCGATTTGAATTCCCCGGATTGGGTTGGCGTTGAAATGACGGATCTAAAAAACCCAGTCTAAAGGGTCAAAACACACAACCCGGGATCCACAATCCCAAATAGTTATCAGATCGGCGTGCCGTTTGCTCCGACATGGCCGGTGGGTTAAATTGACGTGTGCGAATTGACGGAATCCGATTTCGATTCCCGGATTGGGTTGGCAGTTGAAATGACGGATCTAAAAAAAACCCAAGTCTAAAGGGTCAAAACACACAACCCCCCGGGTCCAAAATCCCAAATAGTGATCGGATCGACATGTCGTTCACTCCGACACGACCCGAGTGGGTTAAATTTACGTGTACGAACTGAAGGAATCCGATTTGGATTCCCGGATTGGGTTGGGCGTTGAAATGACGGATCTAAAAAAACCCAAGTCTAAAGGGTCAAAACACACAACCTAGGGGTCCAAAATCCCAAATAGTGATCAGATCGGCGTGTCGTTCGTTCCGACATGATCGGTGGTTAAATTGACGTGTGCCTACTGACGAATATGATTGGCTTCCTGGATTGGGTTGGGCGTTGAAATGACAGATCTAAAAAAACCCAAGTCTAAAGGGTCAGAACATACAACCCGGGCTTCCAGAATCCAAAATAGTGATCAGATCGGCGTGTCGTTCACTACTCCGACAGGACTGGGTGGGTTATATTGACATGTGCAAACTGACGGAATCCGATTTGAATTCCCGATTGGGTTGGGCGTTGAAATGACGTATCTAAAAAAAACCAAGTCTAAAGGGTCAAAACACACAACCCGGGTTCAAAATCCCAATAGTGATCAGATCGGCATGCCGTTCATTTCGACATGACCGGGTGGGATAAATTGACGTGTTCGAACTGACGGAATATGATTTGGCTTCTCGGATTGGGTTGGGCGTTGAACTGACGGTTCTAAAAACTCAAGTCTAAAGGGTCAAACACACAACCCGGTGGTCCAAAATCCAAATAGCGATCAGATCGATGTGTAGATCATTCCGACACGACCAGGTGGGTCAAAACACACAACCCGGTGGTCCAAATCCAAATAGTGATCAGATCGGCGTGCCGTTTGTTCCGACACGACCGGGTGGGTTAAATTGACGTGTGCGAACTGACGAATACGATTTGGCTTCCCGGATTGGGTTGGGCGTTGAAATGACGGATCTAAAAAAACCCAAGTCTCAAGGGTCAAAACACACAACCCGAGGGTCCAAAATCCCAAATAGTGATCAGATCGACATGGCATTCACTCCGACACGACCGAGTGGGTTAAATTGACTTGTGCGAACTGAAGTAATCGATTTGGATTCCTGGATTGGGTTGGGCGTTGAAATGACCGATCTAAAAAAACTCAAGTCTAAAGGGTCAAACACACAACCCGGGGTTCCAAATCCCAAATAGTGATCAGATCGCATGCCGTTCATTTCGACACGACCGGGTGATTTAAATTGACGTGTTCGAACTGACGAATACGATTTGGCTTCTCGGATTGGGTTGGCGTTGAAATGACGGATCTAAAAAAACCCAAGTCTAAAGCGTCAAAACACAATACCCCGAGGGTCCCAAATCCCAAATAGTGATCAGATCGACATGCCGTTTCACTCCGACACGACCGGAGGGTCAAATTGACGTGTGCGAACTGAAGGAATCCGATTTAGATTCCCGGATTGGGTTGGGCGTTGAAATGACGGATCTAAAAAAACTCAATTCTAAAGGGTCAAAACACACAACCCGGGGGTCTAAAATCCCAAATAGTGATCAGATCGGAGTGCCGTTCACTCCAACACGACCGGGTGGGTTAAATTCACGTGTACAAACTGACGGAATCCGATTTGGATTCCCGGAGTGGGTTGGGCGTTGAAATGACATATCTAAAAAAACCCATGTCTAAGGGTCAAAACACACAACCCTGGGGTCCAAAATCCCAAGTGTGATTAGATCGCGAGTCTTTGTTCCGACACGACCGGGTGGTTTAAATTGACGTGTGCGAATTGACGAAATACGATTTGGCTTCCCGGATTTGGTTGGGCGTTGAAATGACGAATCTAAAAAACCCAAGTCTAAAGGGTCAAAACACATAACTCGGTGGTCCAAAATCCTAAATAGTGATCAGATCGGCGTGCCGTTTGTTCCGACACGACCGGTGGTTTAAATTTACGGTGTGCGAACTGACGAATACTATTTGGATTCCTGTATCGGGTTGGGCGTTGAAATGATGGATCTAAAAAAACCCAAGTCTAAAGGGTCAAAACACACAACCTGGAGGTCCACAATCCCAATAGTGATCAGATCGGCGTGCCGTTTATTCCGACACGACCGATGGGTTAAATTGACGTGTACGAACTGACGGAATCCGATTTCGATTCCCCGGATTGGGTTGGGCGGTAAATGACGGATCTAAAAAAACCAAGTCTAAAGGGTAGAAACACACAACCGGGGGTCCAAAATCCCAAATGGGGATCAGATCAACATGTCGTTCAATCCGACACGACCGAGTGGGTTAAATTGACGTGTGCGAACTGAAGGAATCCGATTTGGATTCCCGAATTGGGTTGGGAGTTGAAATGCCGATCTAAAAAACCCAAGTCTAAAGGGTCAAAACACACAACCCAGGGTCCAAAATCCCAAATAGTGATCAGATCGGCGTGTCGTTCATTCCGACACGACCGGTGCGTTAAAGTGACATGTGTGAACTGACGGATTACGATTTGGCTTCCCGATTGGGTTGGGCGTTCAAATGACGGATCTAAAAAAACACAAGTCTAAAGGGTCAAAACACACAACCCGGGGTCCAAAATCCCAAATAGTGATCAGATCGGCGTGCCGTTCATTTCGACACGACCGGTGAGTTAAATTGACGTGTTCAAACTAACGGAATACGATTTTACTTCTCGGATTGGGTTGGGCGTTGAAATGACGATCTAAAAAAACTCAAGACTAAAGGGTCAAAACACAATACCCGAGGGTCCATAATCCCAAATAGTGATCAGATCGACATGCCGTTTACTCCGACACGACCGGATGGGTCAAATTGACGTGTGCGAACTGAAGGAATTCGATTTAGATTCCCGGATTGGGTTGGGCGTTGAAATGACGGATCTAAAAAAACTCAAGTCTAAAGGGTCAAAACACACAACCCGGGGGTCCAAAATCCCAAATAGTGATCAAATCGGTGTGCCGTTCAGTCTGACACGACCGGGTGGGTTAAATTGACGTGTGCAAACTGACGGAATCCGATTTGGATTCCCGGAGTGGGTTGGGCGTTGAAATGACGGATCTAAAAAAACCCATGTCTAAAGGGTCCAAACACACAAGCCTGGGGTCCAAAATCCCAAGTAGTGATTAGATCGGCGAGCCGTTTGTTCTGACACGACCGGGTGGGTTAAATTGACGTTTGCGAACTGACGAAATACGATTTGGCTTCCCGGATTGGGTTGGGCGTTGAAATGACGGATCTAAAAAAACCCAAGTCTAAGGGTCAAAACACATAACTCGTGATCCAAGATCCCAAATAGTGATCAGATCGGCTTGTCGTTTGCTCCGACACGACCGGGTGGGTTAAATTGACGTGTGCGAACTGACGGAATACTATTTGGATTCCGGGATCGGGTGGCGTTGAAATAATGGATCTAAAAAAACCAAGTCTAAAGGGTCAAACACACAACCTGGAGGTCCACAATCTCAGATAGTGATCAGATCGACGTGCCGTTTGTTCCGACATGACCGGGTGGGTTTAATTGACGTGTACGAACTGACGGAATCCGATTTCGATTCCCGGATTGGGTTGCCCATTTAAATGACGGATCGAAAAAAACCCAAGTCTCAAGGGTCAAACACATAACCCCGGGGTCCAAAATCCTAATAGTGATCAGATCGACATGCCGTTCACTCCGACACGAATGAGTGGGTAAATTGACGTATGCGAACTGAAGGAATCCGATTTGGATTCTCGGATTGGGTTGGGCGTTCAAATGACCGATGTAAAAAAACCCGTCTAAAGGGTCAAAACACTCAACCCAGGGGGCCAAAATCCCAAATAGTGATCAGATCGGCGTGCCGTTCATTCCGACACGACTGCATGGTTAAATTGACGTGTGCGAACTGACAGAATACGATTAGTCTTCCCGATTGGGTTGGGCGTTCAAATGATGGATCTAAAAAAATCCAAGTCTAAAGGGTCAAAACACAACCCGGGGTCCAAATCCCAAATATTGATCAGATCGGCGTGCCGTTCATTTCGACACGACGGGTGAGTTAATTAACGTGTTCGAACTGACGGAATAACGATTTGGCTTCTCGGATTGGGTTGGGCGTTGAAATGACGGATCTAAAAAAACCCAGACTCAAGGGTCAAACACACAACCCGGGGGTCCAAAATCCCAAATAGTGATCAGATCAACATGCCGTTCACTCAGACACGACCGAGTGGGTTAAATTGACGTGTGCGAACTGAAGTAATCGATTTGGATTTCCGGATTGGGTTGGGCGTTGAAATGACCGATCTAAAAAAACCCAAGTCTAAAGGGTCAAAACACACAACCCAGGGGTCCAAAATCCCAAATAGTGATCAGATCGGCATGCCGTTCATTTCGACACGACCGGGTGAGTTAAATTGACGTGTTCGAACTGACGGAATACGATTTGGCTTCTCGGATTGGGTTGGGCGTTGAAATAACGGATCTAAAAAAACCCAAGTCTAAAGGGTCAAAACACAATACCCGAGGGTCCAAAATCCCAAATAGTGATCAGATCGACATGCCGTTCACTCCGACACGACCGGATGGGTCAAATTGACGTGTGCGAACTGAAGGAATCCGATTTAGATTCTCCGATTGGGTTGGGCGTTGAAATGACGGATCTAAAAAACTCAATTCTAAAGGGTCAAAACACACAACCCGGGGGTCTAAAATCACAAATAGTGATCAGATCGGAGTGCCGTTCACTCCGACACGACCGGGTGTGTTAAATTAACGTGTGCAAACTGACGGAATCCTATTTGGATTCCCGGAGTGGGTTGGGCGTTGAAATGACATATCTAAAAAAACCCATGTCTAAAGGGTCAAAACACACAATCCTGGGGTCCAAAATCCCAAGTAGTGATTAGATCGGCGAGCCGTTTGTTCCGACACGACCGGGTGGTTTAAATTGACGTGTTCGAACTGACGGAATACGATTTGGCTTCTCGGATTGGGTTGGGTGTTGAAATGACGGATCTAAAAAAACCCAAGTCTAAAGGGTCAAAACACACAACCCGGGGGTCCACAATCCCAAATAGTTATCAGATCGGCGTGCCGTTTGCTCCGACATGACCGAGTGGGTAAATTTACGTGTGCGAATTGACGGAATCCGATTCGATTCCCGGATTGGGTTGGCAGTTGAAATGACGGATCTAAAAAAAAACCCAAGTCCAAAGGGTCAAAACACACCCCGCGGGTCCAAAATCCGAAATAGTGATCAGATCGACATGTCGTTCACTCCGACACGACCGAGTAGGTTAAATTGACGTGTACGATCTGAAGGAATCCGATTTGGATTCCCGGGGTTGGGCGTTGAAATGACGGATCTAAAAAAACCCAAGTCTAAAGGGTCAAAACACACAACCTAGGGGTCTAAAATAGTGATTAGATCGGCGTGTCGTTCGTTCCGACATGACCGGTGGGTTAAATAGACGTGTGCGAACTGACGGAATATGATTTTGCTTCCTGGATTGGGTTGGGCGTTGAAATGACAGATCTAAAAAAACCCAAGTCTAAAGGGTCAGAACATACAACCTGGGCTTCCAGAATCCCAATAGTGATCAGATCAGCGTGTCGTTCACTCCGACAGGACTGGTTGGGTTAAATTGACATGTGCAAACTGACGGAATCCGATTTGAATTCCCGGATTGGGTTGGGCGTTGAAATGACGGATCTAAAAAAACCCAAGTCTAAAGGGTCAAAACACACAACCTGGGGTCCACAATCCCAAAGTTATCAGATCGGCGTGCCGTTTGCTCCGACATGACGGTGGGTTAAATTGACGTGTGCGAATTGACGGAATCCGATTTCGATTCCCGATTGGGTTGGTAGTTGAAATGACGGATCTAAAAAAAAAACCCAAGTCTAAAGGGTCAAAACAACAACCCGCGGGTCCAAATCCCTAATAGTGATCGGATCGACATGTCGTTCACTCCGACACGACCGAGTGGTTTAAATTTACGTGTACGAACTGAAGGAATCCGATTTGGATTCCCGGATTGGGTTGGGCGTTGAAATGATGATCTAAAAAACCCAAGTCTAAAGGGTCAAAACACACAACCTAGGGGTCCAAAATCCCAAATAGTGATCAGATCGGCGTGTCGTTCGTTCCGACATGATCGGGGGGGTTAAATTGACGTGTGCCTACTGACGGAATATGATTTGGCTTCCTGGATTGGGTTGGGCGTTGAAATGACAGATCTAAAAAAACCCAAGTCTAAAGGGTCAGAACATACAACCCGGTTTCCAGAATCCAAAATAGTGATCAGATCGGCGTGTCGTTCACTCCGACAGGACTGGGTGGGTTAAATTGACATGTGCAAACTGACGGAATCCGATTTGAATTCCCGGATTGGGTTGGGCGTTGAAATGACGGATCTAAAAAAACCCAAGTCTAAAGGGTCAAAACACACAACCCGGGGGTCCAAAATCCCAAATAGTGATCAGATCGGCATGCCGTTCATTTCGACATGACCGGGTGGGATAAATTGACGTGTTCGAACTGACGGAATATGATTTGGCTTCTCGGATTGGGTTGGGCGTTGAACTGACGGTTCTAAAAAACCCAAGTCTAAAGGGTCAAAACACACAACCCGGTGGTCCAAAATCCAAAATAGCGATCAGATCGATGTGTAGATCATTCCGACACGACCAGGTGGGTCAAAACACACAACCCGGTGGTCCAAAATCCAAAATAGTGATCAGATCGGCGTGCCGTTTGTTCCGACACGACCGGGTGGGTTAATTGACGTGTGCGAACTGACGAAATACGATTTGGCTTCCCGGATTGGGTTGGGCGTTGAAATGACGGATCTAAAAAAACCCAAAGTCCAAGGGTCAAAACACCAACCCGAGGGTCCAAATCCCAAATAGTGATCAGATCGACATGCATTCACTCCGACACGACCGAGTGGGTTAATTGACGTGTGCGAACTGAAGTAATCGATTTGGATTCCTGGATTGGGTGGGCGTTGAAATGACCGATCTAAAAAACTCAAGTCTAAAGGGTCAAACACACAACCCGGGGTTCCAAATCCCAAATAGTGATCAGATCGCATGCCGTTCATTTCGACACGACCGTGTGAGTTAAATTGACGTGTTCGAACTGACGGAATACGATTTGCTTCTCGGATTGGGTTGGGCGTTGAAATGACGGATCTAAAAAAACCCAGTCTAAAGCGTCAAAACACAATACCCGAGGGTCCAAAATCCCAATAGTGATCAGATCGACAGGCCGTTCACTCCGACACGACCGATGGGTCAAATTGACGTGTGCGAACTGAAGGAATCCGATTTAGATTCCCGGATTGGGTTGGGCGTTGAAATGACGGATCTAAAAAAACTCAATTCTAAAGGGTCAAACACACAACCCGGGGGTCTAAAATCCCAAATAGTGATCAGATCGGAGTGCCGTTCACTCCAACACGACCGGGTGGGTTATTTCACGTGTACAAACTGACGGAATCCGATTGGTTCCCGGAGTGGGTTGGGCGTTGAAAGACATATCTAAAAAACCCATGTCTAAAGGGTCAAACACACAACCCTGGGGTCCAAAATCCCCAGTATTGTTAGATCGGCGAGTTCGTTGTTCCGACACACCGGGTGGTTTATTAAATTTTTTTTTCGGTAAGTAAGAAATGGTATAATAATGAATAAATTACAGATCCTTTGGTCATACAAGTCATGACCAGAGGTACAAGACTACTAGATGAGTTCAGGAGAGTGCACCCCTACCCCAAAGGGGAGGAATGTTCTCACTCCACCAAACTACAATCTAGTAAAAGAAAGCTGAAAAACTTCAATATGCTATTCCATGACTACACAATCCGTAGACTATGGAATAAGGAGTTACATAACAGAGTTTTCACCAAATCCTTTATGCTCCATGCTGGAAAATGGTAGAAGACTATCCAAGATGCGCAGCAGCAGCCAACCAAGAACCTGAAAGGTTAGTAGAAGGAGTCCAAGCAGAGAATTGCAAAGAAGAATCATAAATTAAATCAAAACCTACTAGAACCAGGAAGACTAATAAGCTTTAATGATCTAATCTAATGAATGGTAAAGTTGAACCTAGTTAAACCCCTTTCTCACGAGGAGATAATTTGCATTCTTCACCTTCATTTCCATGCTACTTCTGATATCATGCAGAATCTCGAGCAATATGTGAACTTTATCTTTTCTTTTCCCTTCAAAAATTCTAATGCATCTCTCTCTCCATATCCACCAGATAGCCGTTCTAATTGCCACTTTCACCATCAAAGATAGAATACCACTCTTGGAGAACTCTTGCTGAAGAGCATAGATTTCATTATGAAGAGAAGTGTGAGGCTTTCTAGATAAGTCATATCTGCTCAAATGCATTTCCAAATCCAGCTAGTGTAAGTGCAGGTAAAATACAAATGGTCAGCACTCTCATTATCATTCAAGCAAAGAACACATTGATTGGCCAAAATTCTACCTTTCCTTTGCAAGTTATCAATAGTTGGAAGCTTGTTATGCAGAGCCTGCCAAGTGCATAAAGAGAATTTCTGAACAGTAGGCCGATCCCAGGTCCATCTATTGTAGTACCAATTATTCCCCTTGATTCTGATTTCATTCCAGGCTGAGTTGACATTGAATTTTCCATTATTATGCTTCCATATGATTGCATCTTCTCCACTATTCCTGATAGGAATTGCAGCAATTTGAGGCCAGAGAGTGATCATTTCATGAGTTGTTGCATTAGGGAGTCTCCAATCCCCTTCATGGATGAAACTAGAAATCTGCAAATTTCTAGGAGCACCTAAATCTTGTCTTATCCTATCACCATACAATTGGTATATGCTTTTTCCATTGATCCAAGGGTCATACCACATGCTAGTTTTATTTCCTGTAGAAATAACATAAGAAACATGCTCAACCAGCCATTGTCTAGCTTTCAAAATACCTTTGATTGCAGCCGAATAATAAGATTTGGATTCAACACACCAAACAGATTTTCTCTTAAAGTACTTTTCCTTGATCCAATTATTCCAGATTGTTTTCTTATCCTGAAGCAAATCCCAGAGAAGCTTGATCATACCTGCTTTATTCCATTCTTGGAGATTCTTCAAATTCAGCCACCTTCATCCTTGGGTTTACAAATAGTAGACCATTTCACCATATGGAGCGCATTATTTTCTTGGGTGCCATGCCAAAAGAATTTGCTAAGAATGGTTTCCACTTCATGAATGAGACCCGCAGGTAAGATAAAAGCATTAGACCAATACAAAGCATAGGATTGAAGAACTGAACGAATCAATTCAAGTCTTCCTGCTTTAGAAAGCAATCTACATTTCCAAGAATTCAGTCTCTTTCTAATCTTTTCAACAATGGGATGACAATGGCTTTTATTGATAGCATTCGAGAAAAGAGGAAGACCCAAGTAAGGAACTGGTAGGTTACCTTCTGCAACTCCAAGAGTGGTAGAGATTTGCTCTTTATCTTTGATGGCTGCCCCCACATAAACCTTGCTTTTCTGAAGATTAAGAGCAAGACCAGAAATTCTACCAAAGATATTCAAAATATCAGCCAACTTTGTCACAGAATTATGATCATTTTGAATGAATATCAGCAAATCATCCGCAAATATAGTATGAGAAACATTACAATTCCCGGCTGTAGGAACTTTAAGGCTGCCATCTAACACTGCCTTCTCAAGCATACAAGTCAATCCCTCCATAGCAATGGTGAACAAGTAGGGAGAAAGAGGGTCTCCCTGTCTAATCCCATTACCACTTCCAAAAAAACCAATTGGAGAACCATTGAAAAGAACAGAGAATTTTGGAGTTTCTAAGCAATTTCTGATCCAATCTATCCACTTTGAAGGAAAAAGCATTTTCCTCATCATTTCATAAATGAAGGACCTGTTAACAGAATCAAATGCTTTTCTCAAATCAGCTTTAAAGCAAATTCTTTTTCCCGCAGATTTAGAATGAAGATCTTTGACAATATCATTAGCAAGGAGCACATTTTGGTGGATACCTCTACCTTTGATGAAGGCTGATTGATTGGGGCTTATAACAGTATCCATAACTTTCTGCAGTCTATTGGCCATCACTTTAGAAATAACTTTATAAATGAAGTTGCATAAAGAGATAGGCCTATAGTTCTCAAGACAATCAGCACCAGCAGTCTTGGGAATAAGAGAGATAAAAGTACAATTCAATTGTTTGTGCATCCTACCAGTAGTAAAGAAGTGCTGACAAGCATTTATAACATCCTTACCAACAATGTTCCAAGTAGCTTGAAAGAATTCTGCAGTAAAACCATCTGGACCTGGACTTTTGTTTTTGGGAGAACTGAAAACAGTAGATCTGATTTCTTCTTCAGTGATTGTCTGGCTAAGAAAAACCACCTCTTCTTGAGAAAGCTTACTTCTGACCTCTAAATCATGATGATCACTATGCTGCAATTGATTGAGAAGGGTTCTGTAAAATCCCCGTATGGTCTTTAACTTTATCAATATCATGAATCAGATTGCCATTGCCATCCTTGCATTTCCTAATAGTGTTCCTTGCTTTTCTAGCTGCAATAGAAGCATAAAAGAATTTGGTATTGGAGTCCCCAAGAGTAAGCCAATTTACTCTTGATTTCTGCCTTATATAATTTTCCTCAATAGCAAGAGCTTTGGCATAATTTTCCCTGGCTTCATTTTCCTTGCTGATAAGATCTTCATCATGAGGATTATGAGCAAGGTGATTTTGAGCATTGATCAGCTCCCCTTTACTGGTAGCCACTCCATCATGAATATTACCAAAAACATTCCTATTCCACTCCTTCAAAGCTTCCTTGCAAGATTTTAGTTTTTGGGTGAGAACAAAAGGAGCTGTTCCACAAACCTGAATACTCCAAGCAGCTTCAATGACATGAAGGAATTGAGGGTGAGAACTCCACATGTTGAAGTACCTGAAGGGTTTTTTCCCTCTTGGAACCTCATTTTCAGAACATATAGTTAACAGAGAATGATCCGAGAGATATTGAACACCATATTCAAGTAAGCAGTCTGGATAAGCATTTAACCATTCCTTGTTGATCAAGCATCTATCAAGTCTAGCCATGATTTTCCTGTTAGGGGCCCCTCTGTTGCTCCAAGAAAGCCAATCACCCACAGACTTCATGTCAAAAAGATCACTAGAGAGGATGCAGTCATTGAAATCAGCTAACATTGAAACAGATAAATCTCTTCCACCCACTTTCTCATGCGGATATCTCACTGTGTTGAAGTCTCCCACCACCATCCAAGGTGAGTTGGAGGTAGTACCAGCTAAGGAACAAATATGTCTCCAAAGATCGATCCTTTCTTGAGCACTATTAGAAGCATAAATGGCAGATAAGTTGAAAAGAGTGCTGGTAGTTTTATCTTTCCCTTCCACATGAATGCATTGAGACATTGAGTCAATGCTAGTAATCTCAATAAGATTGGGGTTCCACAAGATCCAGACTCTACCATTAACTAAATTAGAATCATTAGTGATGAGATCAGCTTCAGGCCAAATTAGTCTTTTCCTAGAACCAGTATGAGAAGATTTAATCTTAGTTTCTACTAAAATTGCAATGTCGCAAGCAGTGGACTTAATAATTCTATTAACCTCCCTACACTTCGTAGGTTTATTCATTCCCCGAATATTCCAAGAAATGATCTTCATAAAGATAAAGGATAGGGGCGAACCAAGAAGCTTAATTGGTTCTAGCAGAGCTTGAAACCTTATTCTTATCCTTTCCCTTCCCTAAATCCTCACCAATCATATCCTTTCCTTTTCCTTTTTTAATCTTGTCTTATCTACCTCATCCACAGCAACAAGTTTTTTGAATTTGGAATTACCTTGGAGGGAGGCGCGGTCATCCATTTGATGAGCTTGATTTGAGGAGGCCAGCTGGTTGTCTCTTGAGCGCATGTCATCATTCCCATCCTTTGAAGAGGAGTCCATAGGAGGATGGACTTCCTTAGAATCAGCACAATGGGGGGAAGGTTGCTTGGCGTGAATTGAGGAGTCCACCGGCTGTCCTCACTTGACCGCAAACTAGCATTTCCTCTATTTGAAGAAGAGTCCATCAGCATATGGACTTCCTTGAGAAGCGGATGGTTTGCTTAAATTGACGTGGTGGCGAATTGACGAATAACGATTTGGCTTCCCCTATTTGGTTGGGCGTGAAATGACGAATCTAAAAAAAACCCAAGTCTAAAGGGTCAAAACACTAACTCGGTGTCCAAAATCCTAAATAGTGATCAGATCGGTGTGCCGTTTATTCCGACACGACCGGTGGGTTAAATTTACGTGTGCGACTGACGGAATACTATTTGGATTCCTGTTCGGGTTGGGCGTTGAAATGATGGATCTAAAAAAACCCAAGTCTAAGGGTCAAAACACACAACCTGGAGGTCCACAATCCCAAATAGTGATCAGATCGGCGTGTCGTTTAATCGGACACGACCGGATGGGTTTAATTGACGTGTACGAACTGACGAATCCGATTCAATTCCAGGATTGGGTTGGGCGTGTAAATGACGGATCTAAAAAAACCAAGTCTAAAGGTAGAAACACACAACCCGGGGGTCCAAATCCCAAATAGGGATCAATCACATGTCGTTCAATCCGACACGACCGAGTGGGTTAAATTGACGTGTCGAACTGAAGGAATCCGATTTGGATTCCCGAATTGATGGGAGTTGAAAGCCGATCTAAAAAAACCCAAGTCTAAGGGTCAAAACACACAACCCAAGGGTCCAAAATCCCAAATAGTGATCAGATCGGCGTGTCGTTCATTCCGACACGACCGGGCGTAAAGTGACATGTGAACTGACGGATTACGATTTGGCTTACCGGATTGGGTTGGGCGTTCAAATGACGATCTAAAAAACACAAGTCTAAAGGTCAAACACACACAACCCGGGGTCCAAATCCCAAATAGTGATCAGATCGGCGTGCCGTTCATTTCGACACGACCGGGTGAGTTAAATGACGTGTTCAAACTAACGGAATACGATTTTTTACTTCTCGGATTGGGTTTGGGCGTTGAAATGACGGATCTAAAAAAACTCAGACTAAAGGGTCAAAACACAATACCCGAGGGTCCATAATCCCAAATAGTGATCAGATTGACATGCCGTTCACTCCGACACGACCCGTAGGGTCAAATTGCCATGTGCGAACTGAAGGAATTCGATTTAGATTCCCGGATTGGGTTGGCGTTGAAATGACGGATTTAAAAAAACTCAAGTCTAAAGGGTCAAAACACACAACCCGGGGTCCAAAATCCAAATAGTGATCAAATCGGTGTGCCGTTCAGTCTGACACGACCGGTGGGTTTAATTGACGTGTGCAAACTGACGGAATCCGATTGGACTCCCGGAGTGTTGGGCGTTGAAATGACGGATCTAAAAAAACCCATGTCTAAAGGGTCAAAACACACAAGCTGGGGTCCAAATCCCAAGTAGTGATTACATCGGCGAGCCGTTTGTTCCGACACGACCGGGTGGGTTAATTGACGTTTGCGAACTGACGAAATACGATTTGGCTTCCCGATTGGGTTGGGCGTGAAATGACGGATCTAAAAAACCCAGTCTAAAGGGTCAAAACACATAACTCGGTGATCCAAGATCCCAAATAGTGATCAGATCGGCGTGTCGTTTGCTCCGACACGACAGGGTGGGTTAAATTGACGTGTGCGAACTGACGGAATACTATTTGGATTCCGGGATCGGTGTGGGCGTTGAAATAATGGATCTAAAAACCCACGTCTAAGGGTCAAAACACACACCTGGAGGTCCACAATCCCAATAGTGATCAGATCGACGTGCCGTTTGTTCCGACATGACCGGGTGGGTTAAATTGACGTATACGAACTGACGGAATCCGATTTCGATTCCCGATTGGGTTGTCCGTTTAAATGACGGATCGAAAAAAACCCAAGTCTCAAGGGTCAAAACACATACCCTGGGGTCCAAAATCCTAAATAGTGATCAGATCGACATGCCGCGTTCACTCCGACACGACCGAGGGGTTAAATTGACGTGTGCGAACTGAAGGAATCCTATTTGGATTCTCGGATTGGGTTGGCGTTCAAATGACCGATGTAAAAAAACCCGTCTAAAGGGTCAAAACACTCACCCAGGGGGCCAAAATCCCAATAGTGATCAGATCGGCGTGCCGTTCATTCCGACACGACTGGATTGGTTAAATTGACGTGTGCGAACTGACAGAATACGATTAGTCTTCCCGGATTGGGTTGGGCGTTCAAATGATGGATCTAAAAAAATCCAAGTCTAAAGGTCAAAACACACAACCCGGGGGTCCAAAATCCCAAATATTGATCAGATCGGCGTGCCGTTCATTTCGACACGACCGGGTGTTAAATTGACGTGTTCGAAAAGACGGAATACGATTTGGCTTCTCGGATTGGTTGGGCGTTGAAATGACGGATCTAAAAAAACCCAGGACTCAAGGGTCAAAACACACAACCCGGGGGTCCAAATCAAATAGATCAGATCACAGCCGTTCACTCCGACACGACCGAGTGGGTTAAATTGACGTGTGCGAACTGAAGTAATCGATTTGGATTCCCGATTGGGTTGGGCGTTGAATGACCGATCTAAAAAAACAAGTCTAAAGGGTCAAAACACACACCCGGGGGTCCAAAATCCCAATAGTGATCAGATCGCATACCGTTCATTCGACACGACCGGTGTGAGTTAAATTGACGTGTTCGAACTGACGGAATACGATTTGGCTTCTCGGATTGGGTTGGGCGTTGAATAACGGATCTAAAAAACCCAAGTCTAAAGGGTCAAAACACATACCCATGGTCCAAATCCCAAATAGTGATCAGATCGACATGCCGTTCACTCCGACACGACCGGATGGGTCAATTGACGTGTTGCGAACTGAAGGAATCCGATTTAGATTCTCGGATTGGGTTGGGCGTTGAAATGACGGATCTAAAAAACTCAATTCTAAAGGGTCAAACACACAACCCGGGGGTCTAAAATCCTAAAAGTGATCAGATCGGAGTGCCGTCACTCCGACACGACCGGTGGGTTAAATTAACGTGTGCAAACTGACGGAATCCTATTTGGATTCCGGAGTGGGTTGGGCTTTGAATGACATATCTAAAAAAACCCATGTCTAAAGGGTCAAAACACCACAATCCTGGGGTCCAAAATCCCAAGTAGTGATTAGATCGCGAGCCGTTGTGTCCGACACGACCGGGTGGTTTAAATTGACGTGTGCGAACTGACGAAATACGATTTGGCTTCCCGGATTGGGTTGGGCGTTGAAATGACGGATCTAAAAAACCCCATGTCTAAAGGGTCAAAACACACAACCCTGGGGTCCAAAATCCCAAGTAGTGATTACATCGGCGAGCCGTTTGTTCCGACACGACCGGGTGGGTTAAATTGACGTTTGCGAACTGACGAAATACAATTTGGATTCCCGATTGGGTTGGCCGTTTAAATGACGGATCTAAAAAAACCCCAAGTCTCAAGGGTCAAAACACATACTCGGTGATCCAAGATCCCAAATAGTGATCAGATCGGCGTGTCGTTTGCTCCGACACGACCGGGTGGGTTAAATTGACGTGTGCGAACTGACGGAATACTATTTGGATTCCGGGATCGGTGGGCATTGAAATAATGGATCTAAAAAAACCCAAGTCTAAAGGGTCAAAACACACAACCTGGAGGTCCACAATCCCAAATAGTGATCAGATCAACGTGCCGTTTGTTCCGACATGACCGGTGGGTTAAATTGACGTGTACGAACTGACGGAATCCGATTTCGATTCCCGGATTGGTTGGCCGTTTAAATGATGGATCTAAAAAAACCCAAGTCTCAAGGGTCAAAACACAAAACCCGGGGTCCAAAATCCTAAATAGTGATCAGATCGACATGTCGTTCACTCTCCGACACGACCGAGTGGGTTAAATTGACGTGTGCGAACTGAAGGAATCCGATTTGGATTCTCAATTGGGTTGGGCGTTGAAATGACCGATGTAAAAAAACCGTCTAAAGGGTCAAAACACTCAACCCAGGGGCC
Organism: Colocasia esculenta; assembly: GCA_014218235.1. Classification (NCBI taxonomy): domain Eukaryota; kingdom Viridiplantae; phylum Streptophyta; class Magnoliopsida; order Alismatales; family Araceae; genus Colocasia; species Colocasia esculenta. Next base: position 93,665,508 of record CM024762.1, on the reverse strand, counting down.
AAATCCCAAATAGTGATCAGATCGCGTGACATTCATTCCGACACGACTGGGTGGGTTAAATTGACTGTGCGTACTGACAGAATACGATTAGTCTTCGGATTGGGTTGGGCATTCAAATGATGGATCTAAAAAAATCCAAGTCTAAAGGGTCAAAACACATAACCCGGGTCCAAAATCCCAATAGTGATCAGATCGGCATACCGTTCATTTCGACACGACCGGGTGAGTTAAATTGACGTGTTCGAACTGACGGAATACGATTTGGCTTCTCGGATTGGGTTGGGCGTTGAAATGATGGATCTAAAAAAAACCCAAGTCTAAAGGGTCAAACACAATACCCGAGGGTCCAAAATCCCAAATAGTGATCAGATCGACATGCCGTTCACTCCGACACGACCGGATGGGTCAAATTGACGTGTGCGAACTGAAGGAATCCGATTTAGATTCCCTGATTGGGTTGGGCGTTGAAATGACGGATCTAAAAAAGCTCAAGTCTAAAGGGTCAAACACACAACCCGGAGTTCTAAATCCCAAATAGTGATCAGATCGGAGTGCCGTTCACTCCAACATGACCGGTGGGTTAAATTCACGTGTGCAAACTGACGGAATCCGATTTGGATTCCCGAGTGGGTTGGGCGTTGAAATGACATATCTAAAAAAACCCATGTCTAAAGGGTCAAAACAACAACCCTGGGGTCCAAAATCCCAAGTAGTGATTAGATCGCGAGTCGTTGTCCGACACGACCGGGTGGTTTAAATTGACGTGTGCGAACTGACGAAATACGATTTGGCTTCCGGATTTGGTTGGGCGTTGAAATGACGAATCTAAAAAAACCAAAGTCTAAAGAGTCAAAACACATACTCGGTGGTCCAAAATCCCAAATAGTGATCAGATCGGCGTGCCGTTTGTTCCGACACGACCGGGTGGTTAATTGACGTGTGCGAACTGACGGAATCCTATTTGGATTCTCGTATCGGGTTTGGCGTTGAAATGATGGATCTAAAAAAACTAAGTCTAAAGGGTCAAAACACAGAACCTGGAGGTCGACAATCCCAAATAGTGATCAGATTGGCGTGCCGTTTTGTTCCGACACGACCGGTGGGGTTGTTAAATTGACGTGTACGAACTGACAGAATCCGATTTCGATTCCCGGATTGGTTGGCGTGTAAATGACGGATCTAAAAAAACCCAAGTCTAAAGGGTAGAAACACACAACCCCGGGGGTCCAAAATCCCAAATAGGGATCAGATCAACATGTCGTTCAATCCGTCACGACCGAGTGGGTTAAATTGACGTGTGCGAACTGAAGGAATCCGATTTGGATTCCCGGATTGGTTTGGGAGTTGAAATGCCGATCTAAAAAAACCCAGTCTAAAGGGTCAAACACACACCCCAGGGGTCCAAAATCCCAAATAGTGATCAGATCGGCGTGTCGTTCATTCCGACACGACCGGGTGCGTTAAATTAACGTGTGTGAACTGACGGAATACGATTTGGCTTCCCGGATTGGTTGGGCGTTCAAATGACGGATCTAAAAAAACCCAAGTCTAAAGGGTCAAAACACACAACCCCGGGGTCCAAAATCCCACATAGTGATCAGATCGCGTGCCGTTCATTTAGACACGACCTGGTGAGTTAAATTGACGTGTTCAACTAACGGAATACGATTTGGCTTCCGATTGGTTGGGCGTTGAAATGACGGATCTAAAAAAACTCAAGACTAAAGGGTCAAACACAATACCCGACGGTCCAAAATCCCAAATATTGATCAGATCGACATGTCGTTCACTCCGACACGACCGGATGGGTCAAATTGACGTGTGCGAACTGAAGGAATTCGATTTAGATTCCCGGATTGGGTTGGGCTTTGAAATGACGGATCTAAAAAACTCAAGTCTAAGGGTCAAAACACACAACCCGGGGGTCCAAAATCCCAAATAGTGATCAAATTGGCGTGCCGTTCAGTCCCGACACGACCGGTGGGTTAAATTGACGTGTGCAAACTGACAGAATCCGATTTGGATTCCCGGATTGGTTGGGCGTTGAAATGACGGATCTAAAAAACTCAAGTCTAAAGGGTCAGAACACACACCCGGGGGTCCAAATCCAAATAGTGATCAAATCGGCCTGCCATTCAGTCCGACACGACCGGGTGGTTTAACTTGACGGGGTTAATTGACGTTTGCGAACTGACGAAATACGATTTGGCTTCCCGGATTGGGTTGGGCGTTGAAATGACGGATCTAAAAAAACCCAAGTCTTAAAGGGTCAAAACACATAACTCGGTGATCCAAGATCCCAAATAGTGATAAGATCGGCGTGTCGTTTGCTCCGACACGACGGGTGGGTTAAATGACGTGTGCGAACTGACAGAATACTATTGGGATTCCGGGATCGGGTGGGCGTTGAAATAATGGATCTAAAAAAACCCAAGTCTAAAGGGTCAAAACACACAACCTGGAGGTCCACAATCTCAGATAGTGATCAGATCGACGTGCGTTTGTTCCGACATGACCGGTGGGTTAAATTGACGTGTACGAACTGACGGAATCCGATTTCGATTCCCGGATGGGTTTCCCATTTAAATGACGGATCTAAAAAAAACCCAAGTCTAAGGAGTCAAAACACATAAACCCGGGGTCCAAAATCCAAAATAGTGATCAGACGACATGAGTCACTCGACACGACCGAGGGGTTAAATGACGTGTGCGAACTGAAAGAATCCGATTTGGATTCTCGGATTGGTTGGGCGTTGAAATGCCCGATGTAAAAAACCCGTCTAAAGGGTCAAAACACTCACCCAGGGAGGCCAAAATCCCAAATAGTGATCAGATCGGCGTGCCGTTCATTCCGACACGACTGGGTGGGTTAAATTGACGTGTGCAAACTGACAGAATACGATTAGTCTTCCCGGATGGGTTGGGCGTTCAAATGATGGATCTAAAAAAATCCAAGTCTAAAGGTCAAAACACACAACCCGGGGGTCAAAATCCCAAATAGTAATCAGATCGGCGTGCCGTTCATTTCGACACGACCGGGTGACTTAAATTGACGTGTTCGAACTGACGGAATACGTTTTGGCTTCTCGGATTGGGTTGGGCATTGAAATGACGGATCTAAAAAACCCAAGTCTCAGGGTTAAAACAGACAACCCGGGGGTCCAAAATCCCAAATAGTGATCAGATCAACATTCCGTTCACTCCGACAAGACCGAGTGGGTTAAATTGACGTGTGCGAAAGAAGTAATCGAGGTTGGATTCCCGGATTGGTTGGGCGTTGAAATGACCGATCTAAAAAACCCAAGTCTAAAGGGTCAAAAACACAACCCAGGGTCCAAAATCCCAATAGTGATCAGATCGGCATGCCGTTCATTTCGACACGACCGGTGAGTTAAATTCACGTGTTCGAACTGACGGAATACGATTTGGCTTCTCGGATTGGGTTGGCTTTGAAATAACGGATATAAAAAACCCAAGTCTAAAGGGTCAAAACACAATACCCGAGGGTCCAAAATCCCAAATAGTGATCAGATCGACATGTCGTTCACTCCGACACGACCGGATGGGTCAAATTGACGTGTGCGAACTGAAGGAATCCGATTTAGATTCTCAGATTGGGTTGGGCGTTGAAATGACGGATCTAAAAAAACTCAATTCTAAAGGGTCAAAACACACAACCCGGGGGTCTAAAATCCCAAATAGTGATCAGATCGGAGTGCCGTTCACTCCGACACGACCGGGTGGGTTAAATTAACGTGTGCAAACTGACGGAATCCGATTTGGATTCCCGGAGTGGGTTGGGCGTTGAAATGACATATCTAAAAAAACCCATGTCTAAAGGGTCAAAACACACAATCCTGGGGTCCAAAATCCCAAGTAGTGATTATATTGGCGAGCCGTTTGTTCCGACACGACCGGGTGGTTTAAATTGACGTGTGCGAACTGACGAAATACGATTTGGCTTCCCGGATTGGGTTGGGCGTTGAAATGACGGATCTAAAAAAACCCATGTCTAAAGGGTCAAAACACACAACCCTGGGGTCCAAAATCCCAAGTAGTGATTAGATCGGCGAGCCGTTTGTTCCGACACGACCGGGTGGGTTAAATTACGTTTGCGAACTGACGAAATACGATTTGGATTCCCGGATTGGGTTGGCCGTTAAATGAGGATCTAAAAAAAACCAATCTCAAGGGTCAAAAAACATAACCGGGGGTCCAAAATCCTAAATAGTGATCAGATCGACATGCCGTTCACTCCGACACGACGAGTGGGTTAAATTGACGTGTGCGAACTGAAGGAATCCGATTTGGATTCTCGGATTGGTTGGGCGTTGAAATGACTGATGTAAAAAAACCAAGTCTAAGGGGTCAAAACACTCAACCCAGGGGGCCAAAATCCCAAATAGTGATCAGATCGGCGTTGCCGTTCATTCCGACACGACTGGTGGGTTAAATTGACGTGTGCGAACTGACAGAATACGATTAGTCTTCCCGGATTGGGTTGGGCGTTCAATGATGGATCTAAAAAAATCCAAGTCTAAAGGGTCAAACACACAACCCGGGGTCCAAAATCCCAAATAGTGATCAAATCGGCGTGCCGTTCATTTCGACACGACCGGGTGAGTTAAATTGACGTGTTCGAACTGACGGAAAAACGATTTGGCTTCTCGGATTGGGTTGGGCGTTGAAATGACGGATATAAAAAAACCCAGGACTAAGGGTCAAAACACACAACCCGGGGGGCCAAAATCCCAAATAGTGATCAGATCAACATGCCGTTCACTCCGACACGACCGAGTGGGTAAATTGACGTGTGCGAACAGAAGTAATCGATTTGGATTCCCGGATTGGGTTGGGCGTTGAAATGACCGATCTAAAAAAAACCAAGTCTAAAGGGTCAAAACACACAACCCGGGTCCAAAATCCCAAATAGTGATCAGATCGGGCATGCCGTTTGCTCCGACCGACCGGGTGGGTTAAATTGACGTGTGCGAACTGACGGAATACTATTTGGATTCCCGGATCGGGTTGGGCGTTGAAATGATGGATCTAAAAAACCCAAGTCTAAAGGGTCAAAACACGCAACCCGGGGGTCCAAAATCCCAAATAGTGATCAGATCGGCGTCGTTCATTTCGACACGACCGGGTGAGTTAAATTGACGTGTTCAAACTAACGGAATACGATTTGGCTTCTCGGATTGTGTTGGGCGTTGAAATGACGGATCTAAAAAAAACTCAAGACTAAGGGTCAAACACAATACCCGAGGGTCCAAAATCCAAATAGTGATCAGATCGACATGCCGTTCACTCCGACACGACCGGATCGGTCAAATTGAGTGTGCGAACTGAAGGAATTCGATTTAGATTCCCAGATTGGGTTGGGCGTTGAAATGACGGATCTAAAAAAGCTCAAGTCTAAAGGGTCAAAACACACAACCCGGGGGTCCCAAAATCCCAAATAGTGATCAAATCGGCTGCCGTTCAGTCCGACACGACGGGTGGGTTAAATGACGTGTGCAAACTGACGGAATCCGATTTGGATTCCCGGAGTGGGTTGGGCGTTGAAATGACGGATCTAAAAAAACCCATGTCTAAAGGGTCAAAACACACAACCCTGGGGTCCAAAATCCCAAGTAGTGATTAGATCGGCGAGCCGTTGTTCCGACACGACCGGGTGGGTTAAATTGACGTTTGCGACTAACGAAATACGATTTGGCTTCCCGGATTGGGTTGGGCGTTGAAATGACGGATCTAAAAAGACCCAAGTCTAAGGGTCAAAAACACAATACGGTGATCCAAGATCCCAAATAGTGATCAGATCGGCGTGTCGTTTGCTCGACACGACCGGGTGGGTTAAATTGACGTGTGCGAACTGACGGAATACTATTTGGATTCCGGGATGGGTGGGCGTTGAAATAATGGATCTAAAAAAACCCAGTCTAGAGGGTCAAAACACACAACCTGGAGGTCCACAATCCCAAGTAGTGATCAGATCGACGTGCCGTTTGTTCCGACATGACGGGTGGGTGGTTAAATTGACGTGTACGAAAACGGAATCCGATTTCGATTCCCGGATGGGTTGGCCGTTTAAATGACGGATCTAAAAAAACCCAAGTCTCAAGGGTCAAAACACATAACCCGGGGGTCCAAAATCCGAAATAGTGATCAGATCGACATGCCGTTCACTCTGACACGACCGAGTGGGTTAAATTGACGTGTGCGAACTGAAGGAATCCGATTTGGATTCTCGGATTGGGTTGGGCGTTGAAATGACGATGTAAAAAAACCCGTCTAAAGGGTCAAAACACTCAACCCAGGGGGCCCAAAATCCCAAATAGTGATCAGATCGGCGTGCCGTTCATTCCGACACGACTGGGTGGGTTAAATGACGTGTGCTAACTGACAGAATACGATTAGTTTCCCAGATTGGGTGGGCGTTCAAATGATGGATCTAAAAAATCCAAGTCTAAAGGGTGAAACACACAACCCGGGGGTCCAAAATACCAAATAGTGATCAGATCGGCGTGCCGTTCATTTCGACACGACCGGGTGAGTTAAATTGACGTGTCGAACTGACGGAATACGATTTGGCTTCCCGGATTGGGTTGGGCGTTGAAATGACGGATCTAAAAAAACCCATGTCTAAAGGGTCAAAACAAACAACCCTGGGGTCCAAAATCCCAAGTAGTGATTAGATCGGCGAGCCGTTTGTTCCGACAAAACCGGGTGGGTTAAATTGACGTTTGCGAACTGACGAAATACGATTTGGATTCTCGGATTGGGTTGGCCGGTTAAATGACGGATCTAAAAAAACCCAAGTCTCAAGGGTCAAAACACATAACCCGGGGGTCCAAAATCCTAAATAGTGATCAGATAGACATGCCGTTCACTCCGACACGACCGAGTGGGTTAAATTGACATGTGCGAACTGAAGGAATCCGATTTGGATTCTCGGATTGGGTTGGGGTTGAAATGACCGATGTAAAAAAACCCAAGTCTAAAGGGTCAAAACACTCAACCCGGGGGCCAAAATCCCAAATAGTATCAGATCGGCGTGCCGTTCATTCTGACACGACTGGGTGGGTTAAATTGACGTGTGCGAACTGACAGAATAGATAGTCTTCCCGGATTGGGTTGGGCGTTCAAATGATGGATCTAAAAAATCCAAGTCTAAAGGGTCAAAACACCAACCCGGGGTCCAAAAACCAAATAGTGATCAGATCGGCGTGCCGTTCATTTCGACACGACCGGGTGAGTAAATGACGTGTTCGAACTGACGGAATACGATTTGGCTTCTCGGATTGGTTGGGCGTTGAAATGACAGATCTAAAAAACTCAAGTATAAAGGGTCAAAAACACACAACCCGGGGGGCTAAATCCCAAATAGTGATCAGATCGGAGTGCCGTTCACTACGACACGACGGGTGGGTTAATTAACGTGTGCAAACTGACGGAATCCGATTGGATTCCCGGTGTGGGTTGGGCGTTGAAATGACATATCTAAAAAAACCCATGTCTAAAGGGTCAAAACACACAACCCTGGGGTCCAAAATCCCAAGTAGTGATTAGATCGGCGAGCCGTTTGTTCCGGCACGACCGGGTGGTTTAAATTGACGTGTGCGAACTGACGAAATATGATTTGGCTTCCGTACTGGGTTGGGCGTTGAAATGACGGATCTAAAAAACCCAAGTCTAAAGGGTTAAAACACATAACTCGGTGGTCCAAAATCCCAAATAGTGATCAGATCGGCATGCCGTTTGCTCCGACACGACCGGGTGGGTTAAATTGACGTGTGCGAACTGACGGAATACTATTTGGATTCCCGGATCGGGTTGGGCGTTGAAATGATGGATCTAAAAAAACCCAAGTCTAAAGGGTCAAAACACACAACCCGGGGGTCCAAAATCCCAAATAGTGATCAGATCGGCGTGTCGTTCATTCGACACGACCGGGTGAGTTAATTGACGTGTTCAAACTAACGGAATACGATTTGGCTTCTCGGATTGGGTTGGGCGTTGAAATGACGGATCTAAAAAAACTCAAGACTAAAGGGTCAAAACACAATACCCGAGGGTCCAAAATCCCAAATAGTGATCAGATCGACATGCCGTTCACTCCGACACGATCGGATGGGTCAAATTGACGTGTGCGAACTGAGGAATTCGATTTAGATTCCGGATTGGGTTGGGCATGAAATGACGGATCTAAAAAAACTCAAGTCTAAAGGGTCAAAACACACAACCCGGGGGTCAAAATCCCAAATAGTGATCAATCGGCGTGCCGTTCACGGCCGACACGGACGGGTGGGTTAATTGACGTGTGCAAACGACGGAATCCGATTTGGATTCCCGGAGTGGGTTGGGCGTTGAAATGACGGATCTAAAAAAAACCATGTCTAAAGGTCAAACACACAAACCTGGGTCCAAAATCCCAAGTAGTGAATAGATCGGCGAGCGTTTGTTCCGACACGACTGGGTGGGTTAAATTGACGTTTGCGAACTGACGAAATACGATTTGGCTTCCCGGATTGAGTTGGGCGTTGAAATGAAGGATCTAAAAAACCCAAGTCTAAAGGGTCAAAACACATACTCGGTGGTCCAAGATCCAAATAGTGATCAGATCGGCGTGTCGTTGCTCCGACACGACCGTGTGGGTTAAATTGACTGTGCGAACTGACGGAATACTATTTGGATTCGGGATCGGGTGGGCGTTGAAATAATGGATCTAAAAAAACCCAAGTCTAAAGGGGAAAAAACACAAAACCTAGAGGTCCACAATCCCAATAGTGATCAGATCGGCGTGCGTTTGTCCGACACGACCGGGTGGGTTAATTGACGTGTACGAACTGACGGAATCCGATTTTGATTCCCGGATTGGTTGGCCGTTTAAATGACGGATCTAAAAAAACCCAAGTCTCAAGGGTCAAAACACATAACCGGGGGTCCAAAATCCTAAATAGTGATCAGATAGACATGCCGTTCACTCCGACACGACCGAGTAGGTTAAATTGACGTGTGCGAACTGAAGGAATCGATTTGCATTCTCGGATTGGGTTGGGCGTTGAAATGACCGATGTAAAAAAATCCAAGTCTAAAGGGTCAAACACTCAACCCAGGGGGCCAAATCCCAAATAGTGATCAGATCGGCGTGCCGTTCATTCCGACACGACTGGGTGGGTCAAATTGACGTGTGCGAACTGACAGAATACGATTAGACTTCCCGGATTGGGTTGGGGTTCAAATGATGGATCTAAAAAAAATCCAAGTCAAAAGGGTCAAAACACACAACCCGGGGTTCAAAATCCCAAATCGTGACCAGATCGGCGTGCCATTCATTTCGACACGACCGGGTGAGTTAAATTGACGTGTTCGGACTGACGGAATACGATATGGCTTCTCGGATTGGGTGGGCGTTGAATGACGGATCTAAAAAATCCCAAGCCTAAAGGGTCAAAGCACAATACCCGAGGGTCCAAAATCCCAAATAGTGATCAGATCGACATGCGTTCACTCCGACACGACCGGATGGGTCAAATTGACGTGTGCGAACTGAAGGAATCCGATTTAGATTCTCGGATTGGGTTGGGCGTTGAAATGACGGATCTAAAACAACAAGTCGTGCTTTATGGGGCGGCTCTCTCTCTCTAGCTTTCTAGAGAGAGAAGCTCTGAGGAGCGGTGCAGGAGATTGTTGGGGGCTCCTCCCCCTCCCCCTCCCCCGCCTCCCTGGCGGTGGGTGGGGCTCTCCCCTGCGCAGAGGAGGGGTCCTTCGCTCTTGAGAGATCTCCTCTCTTGAGGGCCGCCACCGGTTGGAACTCCTCCAACGGGGTCTACTATACCCTTCCTTTGACTCTGCTGTTTGTCCCATGGCCGACCTTGCTGTGATGGTCGGGGTAGCGAGGAGCAAGGAGGCTTGCGGAAGGGGACCGGTGCATAAAGCTTATGAAGATCGCCAATCCAGAGGAAGGAGATGGAACGTGAAGACCGTGTCCACAAGGCTAGGCGTTCGGGGTCCAAAGTCTCTCAGGTTCGTAGGCCTGGTCCTCTCTATTTGGTGCAATGTGAAAGAAGGGGTTCAAGTGAAAGGGACGGCTCTGGAGTTCATAGAACCAGTCCTTCTTCAAGACAAGAAATTTGCGGTGTATGAGGGGGAGGATGCGAAAGATCTTCAGGAGTCATGGCGCTTTGCTCTCATGGGATACTGTATTGGATAAAAGCCACTTTACACTGCTCTCCATGCTTTCATTGTTAATGTATGGCAGCCGAAAGGTGATATGGAGCTTCTGATGAGGGAGGGAGGTTTCTTTCTTGTTGTCTTCACCAAGAGGAGGACCTCCAGCGGATTCTTGATGGGTTCTGGAGCATTCGGGGACATCCATTGGTTCTTCGGCGGTGGACTCCTGATTTGCAAATGGAAAAGGAATCGCTTTGCACCTTGCCGATATGGGTGAAATTTCCAGGTCTGCCTCTTCGATGGTGGACCGTCAAAGGCCTGAGTAAGCTAGCTAGCTTCTAGGGCGACCCTTCACATGGACACCCTCACTTCGAACAGGAAAAGCTTCATTTCGCTCGGGTGTGTCTTGGTTGATGCCGATGCTACATTTCCCTCTGAAGTTGTATTATGAATGAAGATGGAAGCTTTGATACAATATTGGTTGAGTACGAATGGAAGCCGATTATTTGCTCTGATTGTAAATCTTATGGTCATGGAAAGGGAGAATGTAGACCACAATTAAAAAGCCAAACTAAAGTGTGGCGTGTCAAAGGAAAAGCTACTCAGATGGCGAGTTCTTCATCTTCTATTGAGTTAGATAACACCAAGATTTCAGATTTTACTCCATTGTCTGGAGATGATACGAGTAATGGTCCTGCGATGATTCTCTCTCCAAAGGAAGGATGTAACGGGGAAGTTGTCATTCTATTGGTGACATGCAAGAGGATATCCGAGCAAGAAAGATGGAATTTAAGCAAGGTAGGAGAGCTGGCTTTTACTACAAGCAGGGAGGTCATCCACGCACCATACGGCTGGTTGGAAGGAAGATTCGGCAATTGAAGGATCGCAAGCTTTAACTAAGGAGGGGAATCTCCTTACGTGGAAATAAAGCCAATTTGAGCAAAGCAAATCTAAACAACTCGATGCATATGGAGGAGGCTGATTGCACCGCTCCTTGCGTGGGAAATCATATGGAGGCAGTTCTGCTAATCCTTCTAAATCTGATGATTTAGATTCTCTAACAGAATATGCTACAGCAACACAAGGAAAGCATCAAGAAAATACAAGGGTTGCGACTCATGGGAATCTTCTATTGGAAGGAATTCGATCAACAGGTTTGCTGCCTTACAAATTTAAATTCTGAATCTATTGTTGCTCTTGACTCGGTTTCCACACCATCCATGAATGGAAACAAGCCTAATGAGGGGGGTTTTTGCGATGGTCTGCCACCTTCAGCTCCACGTCATGGAGCCATGCAAAAACATGCAACGTTAGATATGTCTATGGGACATAAGATGGATAAGCTTCAAGCTAGAATCCGATCCCTATCCCAAAGTCAATAATGAAGATTGTCTCTTGGAATGGCGGGGTTTGAACAAAGCAACAATAGATTGAGTGTTAAGCGCATGATCCAGAATTCTAATGCTTCAGTAATTATTCTTTTAGAAACCAGAGTTAAGCAAGATAACATGGTCAGAAGAAGGCTATCTATGCACCTCATCTGAACATCATCCACAATACAATGAGCATCCAGGGGGACGAATTGGGTTCTGGGAATGACACTGGTGGTTCAAGCTCAATGTGTTCATGTGACAGACCAGCTTATTCGGGCTCTGCGGAATTGAGTGCTGGGTAGCTCTGCGGAATTGAGTGCTGGGTAGCTGTTCGGGCTCCCTCCGCCCCGGGATTTCCCCGGCGGTGGGAGCTCCGGTGGCGTGAGTATTGCTTTGCGATGGCGATGGAGGCTCTTTCGGTGGGGGCTGCACTAGGAGATCGGTCTCTTCCTGATCAGGGAGGATCCTCGACCTCAAATGGTGCAACCGTGAACGCCGCGAGTGACTCGGGTCATGGACCTGGATCCTCAAAAGGTATTCCTGCTCACCGTCCTCCAAGCCGCCATGCTTCTCGAGGGCGCTCTCGCGGTAGGTCTCTCTCCAGGGCTCCTCCTGTCTCGTCTTCTAAGAAGGCCTGGAATGAACTCTTCGATGGAGCTGTTTCTTCACCTGCTGCTGGTCTTCGTCTTGATTATATTGAACCTATCTTGCATGGCGATCGGCGAGCTGCTACATTCTGTCCTCAAGATTCGCAGGACCTAGCAGGTATGTGGAAATTTGCTGTGGTTGGTTATATTGTAGGTATTAAGACAGCCTACAACCCTCTTAAGAACTTCATAGACAAGCAATGGAAGCCTAAGGGTTCCTATGATCTGCATATGAGGATGGGTGGCTTCTTCGTTTGTGTTTTTGCTATGGAGGAGGACATGCAGTCGGTTCTAGAAGGCTTTTGGCATATTCATGGCCATCCGTTCATTCTTCAACGTTGGAGTCGCGATGTCAAGATGGAGAAGGCGATGCTCACTTCTATTCCATTGTGGATCTCTTTCCCTAATCTTCCCCTGCATCTCTGGTCTCATATTTCTCTGAGTAAAATGGGAAGTGTTCTTGGAAAGCCTCTCTTTATGGATAAGATGACCGCTATGAGGAAGAGACTAGCCTTCGCTAGGATATGTGTTCTTATCTCATCTGAATTCTCTTTTCCTTCTGAGATAAAGGTGGTTCATGATTCGGGTATTACTGAAGAAGTTCAGGTCCAATATGAATGGAAACCTAAGGCCTGTTCTATATGCTCTTCCTTCGGCCATCCGGATGGTTCCTGTTGTATTCTTCCTATTAGATCTGACAATGTTATTATTTCTCAACCAAGACGTGAATGGCGACCAAAGGCTGCAGTTGTTCATGAAGTTATCTCAACGTCTAACCAGTTTGGTGTTCTTAGTGATCAGCAACTGGGACCTTCTTGTCATGATTCCCGCGGTTTGATTAAAGATGTCGCTTCTGAAAGTTGCAAACCTGTTTCTTTGGACAGCTCGGTCGGGAAACAAATTACTGTTATCGCTAATCCAGTTACTTTGGAAGCAGAATCTTTAGCTCTTCCTATTGTGGTCAAGCCGAGATCTTCTTCTGATATTGTTTCTTCAACAGAGCTAGTGATGGGATCTACGGTGGCTGACAAACCGAGGGTCGTCAGTATAAATCCGGATCAAATATCCTCATCCTCTCTAAGTAATGTGGTTGATATGCCGTCCCATGAATCCCATGCAGAGCCGTACACTTGCCATGCAAGCCAGGATACAAACTTTAGTAAATCTTCTATGGATCCTACGGTGATCTCGAGCAGCATTCAATCTTCGGGTGTAAATCCGGGATCCTTGTCTCATTTAGGAACGGATCGTTTATCCCATGCAACTTCCCATGCAGGGACGTATACTTGCCATGCAAACCAGGATACAAACTTTAGTAAATCTTCTATGGATCCTACGGTGATCTCGAGCAGCATTCCATCTTCGGGTGTAAAACCGGGATCCTTGCCTGATTTAGAAACGGCTCGTTTATCCCATGAAGCTTCCCATGCAGGGACGTATACTATCCATGCAAAGCAGCATAACAACATTGGTAAATCTTCCTTGGATTCTACGGTGACCACTTCGTTGGGTGTAAATCCGGGATCCTTGCCTGTTGTTCATAAATGCATTGACTCGTCCTTTGATACGTCGAAGCTAAAGGATGTGGATCGAGTGGGAAATATTGGCCGTTCAAAGGCGCGGTCAAGTCTGGTGAATAATTCCTACTAATCATGCATATTATTTCATGGAATGTGCGGGGGATGAATAAGAAAAACAAGATGTTAGCGGTTAATAAGGAATTACTTCACTTCAAGGCGGATATCACTGTTCTATGTGAGACTAAGATCAGAGACTCTAATTTTGATAAAGCCAAGAACTATCTTTGCCCCCATCTTAATGTTTATCATAATTATGCAAGCTCTTGGAGAGGAAGAATATGGATTATTTGGAATCAAGATCTGTTCTCTGTCACTTTCCTGGGTGAAAGTTCTCAGTACATCCATGTTCAATGCACCAATTTGAAGACCAAAAATACTTTCATTCTGACGGCCATTTATGGTTCCAATCTTCTTGCGGATAGGAGAGGTTTGTGGAGTGATCTCCTTCAACTGTCTCATTCCATAACTCAACCTTGGATTCTAATGGGTGATCTCAATACTGTTCGTTATGCTAATGAGAAGAAGGGTGGTCGTTCTCTTCTCCCGGGTCATTTGACTGAAATTAATGCCTTCATGGATAATGCAAGTATGCTTGATCTGCCACACATTGGGAACTCTTTTTCTTGGTGTAATAGGAAAACAGGTGCTCAGCGTATAATTGCCCGTCTGGATAGAGTTATGGTTAATAACCACTGGATGAACTGCTATGAGGATGGGATGCTTTCCTATGAGTCTATGTCTTTATCTGATCACTCCTTGTTACTGGTAAAAACGAGTGACCAGAGTCGAGCTGGAAAACCAAGACCTTTCAAATTTTTTAATATGTGGACCACTCATCCCAATTTCCAATCTGTTATTCAGGGTGCTTGGAACAAGCAGGTTAATGGTACTCTCCTTTATCAACTCTGTCAAAAGCTTAAATTTGTTAAGAGTGCTCTTCGTGACTGGAATAAGCAGGTTTTTGGTGTTGTTCAGTCCAATACTTCCAGCGCTCGGGAAGATCTCTTGCATTATCAGAAACTTTGTGCGGAGAACCCTCATAACATTGACTACATGCATAAAGAAAATCAGTGTCGTATGGATTACTCGCAAGCTCTTGAGAGGGAAGAAATGTTTGCCAAGCAAAAGTCTAAACAACAATGGTTGGCTTTGGGGGATTCTAATACAAAGTTCTTCTATGCTGCTATTAAGGCGCGTAGAGTTCACAATTCGATCAAAAGTTGCAAGACCAATGATGGGAATGTGTTGTTTTCTGAGACTGATATCCGTGCACATGCTCTGTCTTATTATTCTTCTCTTATGAACAAATCTCATGATTTCAGGCTTCCAAACTTTGATGTTCGGTCTACCCTAACGGAGGCTCAAATCCATTCTCTTATGCAGCCTTTCTCTTATGAGGATATTCGGAATGTTATATTTACCTCTCCGAAAGACAAAAGCCCGGGGCCGGATGGTTTCACAGCAGAATTCTTCATTAGCACCTGGGGAATCGTTGGAGATTTGGTATCCAAAGCCATTCTTTCTTTTTTTCGAGAAGGTTGCTGGGAGAAACAAATTAACTCTACTTTCATTGCCCTTGTTCCTAAGTCGCCTAATGCTGAATGTCTTGATCAATTTCGCCCCATCTCCCTTTGCAATTTCATATACAAAGTCATTACTAAATTAATGGCCAACAGAATGCAGATTGTTCTTCCTTCTCTCATTAGCAATCATCAAGCTGCCTTCATTCGTGGAAGGAATATTCAGAGCAACATTCTTATTGCTAATGATTTAGCAAAAAATCTTCATTCTAAGCACAAAGGCACCAGTATTTGTTTAAAGGCTGATCTTTGCAAAGCTTTTGACTCTGTATCATGGGACTTCATCTACTACATGTTGGAGAAAATGAGATTCCCCTCCATTTGGATTGGTTGGATTCGTTGTTGTTTGGAGACTGCTCGCTTTTCTGTCCTGGTCAATGGCAGTCCTGAAGGTTTCTTTAACAGCTCCAATGGTATCCGTCAGGGTGACCCAATATCTCCTTATCTTTTTACTATTGTCATGGAAGGTTTCACTTGTCTTATTGAAGCTGCTGTTCAGTCTAAACTCATTAAAGTTCCTTCTGCCGGTTCTATCTCCATATCCCACTTTATCTTTGCTGATGATTTGATCATCTTTTTTAAGGATGATGTTAATTCTGCCAATGCTATTAATCGGCTGTTTGAGGACTTCTATACCTATTCCGGGCTCCAACTCAATAATAGCAAGAGCAGAATCTACGTGGGTGGTCATGTGAAGAATAAAACGGAGATTCTTTCAGCTATGCATGTGCCGCAAGGCAAACTACCATCGACATATCTGGGATTACCTCTTGTTTCCTATGCCTTGAAGAAATGTGACTGTCAGCCGATTGTTGATAAGATCAATAGAAGAATCGAATCCTGGCGTACTTGTTTACTTTCTAGAGCGGGAAGACTGGAGCTTATCAAATCTGTGTTATCTTCCTATTCCCTTTACTGGTCGGTCTGTTTTATTCTGCCGGCTGCTATCATTAAGGATATTGAAAGTACCCTCTCCAACTTCTATTGGAATGGTCACTCTTCTCAAAGATCTCCGCACATGGTTAGTTGGAAAGCTATCTGTAGACCGAAAGCTGAGGGAGGTCTGGGCATTCGGAGATTGAAAGACTGGAATTCGGCTTGTGGGATATTCTCCAAAAAAATGACTCTTTATGGGTTCAGTGGGTCCAGCAAAAATATATTAAGAAGGAATCCATTTGGTGCATCAAACAGAAATCATACCATTCAACCGCCTGGAAAAACATTCTAAAGCAAAGAACTTGGATTCTACAACACATTCGGTATGATATCGGTCATGACAGCAACTTCAGTTTCTTTTATGATCCATGGGTTCAAGGCAAAAGTATTTCTATGCTTGTTGAGGATCGTATTAGACAACATCTGGGGGTCAGTAAGCATGTTCCTTGTGCTGCCTTCATATGCAATGGTCGGTGGAATCTTCCTCCTCCCACCTCTTCGGAGATGTTTGACATCTGGCCCCACATAAACAGAACTGTTCTTCATCCTGCCGATGATCTTGCCTGGTGTCAAGGTAAGTTCAGTGTTAGCAATGTCTGGAATCTAATCAGGGAGCACAATCAAAAGGTGGGGTGGGATGACTGGGTCTGGAAAGGTCCCACTGTCCAGAGGTTCTCCCTTACTTGCTGGCAGGCGGTGATGCATAAGCTGCCGACTTTAAACAATCTCAAGAAACGGGGTTTCTACATTCCTAGTAGATGTGTTCTTTGTTGCAATGATGAAGAATGTGAGGACCATCTTTTCTTTGCTTGTCCTTATTCCCAATCCGTCTGGGGGGAGATGCTTCAACGAATGAGTATTAGAAGACAGCCTCGGCACTCCATCTTAGCTGAAATGCATACTTTGAGAGTTAGTTTCAAGAATGATGGCTTTGGTACCTCAATGCTCGGCTTCTTTTTAGAGCCTCTATCTGGTGGATTTGGAGGGAACGATGCAATAGGACTTTTGAAGATATAAAAACTTCTTCTATTCATGTCGTTATTTCCATCATTAACGATGTTAGGAGTTGCTTGGAGTCACGGCCTTATCCTCAAGCTTTATCTGGTCGGTCAAAAATCCTTTGTGAGAGATTTAATATTCATCTGAATAACACTTTGTAGTCATCATCTCCTGTGGTGTCACTTGGGTTTGTTTTGTATATGGAGGTTAGTCACCGCTGTGTGGTGTCAATCCCCATTTGAGATTACCCCTTCTAGACTAAAAGGTTTTTCTTAAAACCTTCTTAGTCTCTTGCTTTTTGTAAATTTCTTATAATTATTTATCTCATTCACTTGGTTGACTGACCAAAAAAAAAAAAGACAGACCAGCTTATTCATCTAAAGTGCACTGATCTTCTGACTGGGAATCTTTTCTATGTGACTGCTGTGTATGGATCTAATCTTTCTCATGATCGGAAGAATCTTTGGCAGGATATTTTATCTCTTTCTACTAATATTTCAGAACCATGGATTTTGGTGGGGATTATAACTGTTTCAGATCCCCGGAGGAGAAGACTGGAGGACGTAGACTGACACCTTCTATTCTTAGAGATTTCAATACTTGTATTGATCTCTCATCCTTGATGGACCTGAAGAGTGAAGGTAATACTATGTCATGGTGTAATCGCTCTATGGGGGCCAGAAGAATTACTTGCAGACTTGATCGAGCTCTTATTAACAAGTGCTGGTTAGATACTTTCTCTGATAGTTATGTCTCTTATGGTGACAAATTGCACTCAGATCACGCTTGTCTTACAATTTCCACTGAAGAGGCAATTGCGAGAGGGCCGAAACCATTTAAATTCTTCTCCATGTGGGCACATCATGACAGATTCATTCCTACTGTGGAGAAGGCTTGGGGAACTCAGGTTCAAGGTACACCTCTTTATGTTCTCTGCCAGAAGCTCCGTGCTGTCAAGTTTGCTCTGAAGGTGTGGAATCGGGAGGAGTTCGGAGAGATCCATAACAAAGTCAACTGTGCTGCCAAAGCTCTTCAAATAGCTCAAGATAATCTGGATACTGACCCATTGAATGAGGACAATATTGATAAGGAGAAGCAAGCTCGCTCTACCTATCTTCATTCCTTGTGTATGGAAGGTTCTTATGCTAAACAACGAGCTAAACAACATTGGCTAACACAAACTGATGACAACACAAAGTTTTTCTATGCTAGCATTAAAGGAAGAAGGATGATGAACACCATACGAAGATGCAAGCTGCCGGATGGAAGTGTTACTGATGATGCTCATAAGATCAAGGAACATGCGCTATCTTACTACTTTGACCTCCTAAATCAACAGCAATGCTATGTCTTTCCTGATATTGAAGCATCTAGAAGACTTTCTGAGGAAGACAGAAATAGAATTATGAGGCCCTTCACGGATTCAGAAATCACTGACGTTGTTATGGATGCTCCGAAGAATAAAAGTCCTGGACCCGATGGATTTCCAGCTGAATTCTTTCAACTGTGTTGGAGTATTGTTGGCAAAGATGTTCTGGCCGCTATCCACTATTTCTTCAAGGGAGGAAGATGGCTTCGTCAGGTAAATCATACATTCATGTCCCTCATTCCTAAAAGTGAAAATGCAGACTCCTTTGATCAGTTCCGGCCCATCTCCTTGTGCAATTTTCTGTACAAAATTTTCACGAAGCTTATTGCCAACCGTATGCAAGAGTTCATGCCCTTCTTAATCAGCAAAAATCAGTCGGCCTTTTTAAAAGGTCGAAGGATTCAGGATAGCATTCTTCTGGCTAATGACTTGGTGAGAGATATCCACTCCAAACATAGAGGCAGCTTATTATGCATGAAAGTTGATTTGAGGAAAGCTTTTGACACTGTTCACCGAAGCTTCATCTTATTGATTCTGAGGAAGATGGGTTTTCCGGAGCAATGGGTTCAATGGATTGATATTCTCATTAATTCAGCAACTTTTTCGGTTCTTCTTAATGGGAGTCCAACTGGTTACTTTAACTCTTCTAATGGTATTCGGCAGGGAGATCCATTATCTCCTTACCTATTCTGTGTTGCTATGGAAGGACTTTCCATTATGATTGAGCAGAAAATGAAGGAAGGATTGTTGAATGTTCCAACTTATGGAGAAGCTAAAATGTCTCATTTGGTTTTCGCTGATGATCTGCTTTTTTTCATGAAACCTACTATCTCCTCTGCTCGGTGCATATCAAATATTCTTGAAGACACTCATTCTGGCCTGCAACTTAACACTGGGAAGAGTAAAGTTTTCATTGGGGAGAGGGTGCATCCTAAAGGACCGCTGCTTGATGCTCTCAAAGTTCAGGAAGGCTCCCTTCCTTCCACTTATCTGGGCCTTCCTCTTTTCTCTACCAGAATGTCCAGTCATCATTGTGTGCCTATCATTCAGAAAATTTCCCGGAGGATTGCTTCATGGAAAACCAGATTACTCTCTAGAGCTGGTCGGCTGGAACTAATCCGCTCCATTCTCCAAACTTATTCCTTGTATTGGGCTGTCTCATTCTTATTACCTAAGGGACTCATTGGAGATGTGGAGAGATTACTTCGGAATTTCTTTTGGCATTCATCAGGGGATTATAAACCTTTTCATCTTGTTAAATGGGCTCATGTATGCAGGCCAAAAGAAGAGGGAGGATTGGGTCTTAGGCGTTTGGCTGATTGGAATTCATCTACTATCACAATGCAATTCTGGAGACTCCTATCTCATCATGACACCATTTGGACTCACTGGGTGAGAAACAGATACCTGAGGAATACATCCATCTGGGAGGCCAAGACTCAATCCTATCATTCTCAAGCCTGGAAAGGTATGCTTCAGGCTCGCGACTGGATCCGACCCCATGTGACTTATAAAATTGGCAATGGTAACTCTATCAACTTATGGGATGACCCATGGATTGATGGGGAATCTATCTTCTCCCTAGGCGGTCAGTACATCAGATTGCTCATTGGGTTGCCTCTCTCTGCCACGGTGAGCTCCTTTATCCAGGATGGGGAATGGTGCCTTCCTCCCCCACTTCCCCTGAGATGTTTGATCTTTGGCCCCGAATCATGAACATCTCCATTTCGGGCAACCAAGAGGATTCCATTGTGTGGAATGGATCCATCAGCAATAAGACCATCTATGATCTGAAGAGAGTCATTTACTCAAAAGTGCCTTGGTTTTCCATTGTTTGGAAAAGGCCAACAAGCCAAAAGCACTCGCTCCTTACCTGGCAGGTTCTGATGAATGGGATGCCAACTTTTGATGCCCTTCAAAGGCGTGGCTTGCATGGTCCAAATATCTGTGTTCTTTGTAAACAGTATGATGAGCACATTAATCACCTTTTTTTTTTTTGGTCGGTCAACCAAGAGATTTAATTAATAAGAGAAACAAATATACAAGGAGAGGTTATCAGGTGAGACTACCCGATAAACTAGAAATGGACAACAACGAAGGAGATGGCACCACATCTTGGTGACTATCTCCTTAAACAACTTGTTAAGAACTTCTTAGTCTAATATTAAATCTCTTAAAAATTGCCTTAGACCGACCCGAAGGAACCCGAGGAGAAGGATTCGCTTCAATACAAGATCTAGCATCTTCGATGATAGCTAAAGTGCCTTGAATAGGAGAAAGCCTTGAATCTTCAAAAGTTCTTCTGCACCTTTCCTTCCAGATCCACCAAATAGCAGCACGAAAAAGAATACGAGCCAAGGACGTACCAGGCCCATCCTGTTTGAAGCTAGCCCGCAGGGAAGACATTTCTTCAAGAATGTTTTGTCGAGGTCTTCTTCTTATGTTCAGGCGGTGAAGAATTTCTTCCCAGATCTCAATAGAGTAAGAGCATTGAAAGAATATATGATCCTCACATTCTTCCGCATTACAGCAAAGAATGCATCTGCTAGGAATGATCATGCCACGTTTCCTAAGATTGTTATGAGTAGGAAGCTTGTGCATAACCGCCTGCCAACAAGTAAGGGAGAATCGTTGAACAGTTGGAGCTTTCCAGACCCAATCTGCCCAACCAACTTTTTGATGCTGATCTCGAAGTCTGCTCCAAACTTCCTTCGTGCTAAACGTACCATGCTTCCATGTAATAGCATCAGCTTGGGTGAGAGGCGTCTCATGATATTCGGCCAGATATCAAACATCTCAATGGCGGTGGGAGGAGGAAGGTGCCACTGACCATTTTGAATGAAGGTAGCACAAGTGATGTTGCAAGGAATTCCCAGATGATGTCTGATTCTGTCTCCTACCATCATATAAATACTTTTTCCTTCTATCCAAGGATCATGAAAGAAGCTAGTTTGATGCCCATCACCAACATTGTAACTGATGTGCTGAAGAATCCAATCCCTTTGCTTCAGAATTCCTTTCCAAGCCATAGAGTGATAAGGCCTGTGGTAAAAAGACCAGATAGACTCCTTCTGAAGATATTTACTGTGAACCCAGTTTACCCAAAGAGAATCTGTTTTTGAAGAATATCCCACAGGTTGCTAGTCGCACAGGCCAAGTTCCAATCCTTAATCCTCCGAATCCCTAACCCACCTTCACTCTTAGGTCTGCAAATGTTCTTCCAACTAACCATGTGAATTGGGTGAGTAACAGATTGACCTTGCCAATAGAAACAGCTAAGAATTCTCTCTATTTCCTTGATGACTGCCACAGGAAGAAGAAAAGAAACAGTCCAGTAAATAGAAAACGAGGAAAGGACAGACCTGATCAAGCTCAAGTCTTCCCGCTCTGGAAAGAAGCTTAGTCTTCCAACTCTCAATTCTTTTTTTGATCTTATCAATAATCGGTTGACATAGATTCTTCTTGAGGGAAGTACTGAAAAGCGGCAGTCCTAAGTATGGTGTAGGAAGTTTGCCAATGGGCACCTGAATAGCTTCTTGGATGGCCTTCTTATTTCTCACTTTCCCCCAATATACAGTCTACTCTTAGTAGAACTCAATTGCAAACCAGAATAGTGATAGAATTCTTGCAGAAGACAACTGATTTTACGAGCAGTAGAGACATCATCCTTGAAGAAATTATGAGATCATCAGCAAAGATAAAGTGCGAGATGGACATATCACCAGCCCTAGGCACTTTGATTTCTTTATGACTCACAGCATCTTCCATGAGGCTAGAAAATCCTTCCATGACAATAGTAAAAAGGTATGGTGATAGAGGGTCACCTTGTCTAATACCATTGGAGCTATTGAAGAAACCAGCCGGACCTCCATTTACAAGAACCGAAAATTTTGCTGTTTGGAGACAACATCTGATCCAACTAATCCAAGAGGGAGGGAAATTCATTTTCTGAAGCATGAAGTAAATAAAATCCCAGGAAACTGAATCAAAGGCCTTGCATAGATCAGCTTTAAGGCATAAACTAGTACCCCTGTGCTTGGAATGCAAATCCTTTGCTAAGTCATTCGCAAGAAGGATGTTATTCTGAATACGACGACCCCGGATGAAAGCAGACTGGTGGGGACTAATAAGCATTGGAAGAACATGCTGCATACGGTTAGCCATCATCTTTGTGATTATCTTATAAATAAAATTACACAGTGATATCGGCCTAAAGTGATCAAGTGAATCAGCATTATCCTTCTTGGGAACAAGAGCAATGAAAGTTGAGTTAATTTGCTTTTCCAATGACCACCATTAAAGAAGGATAGAATAGCATTGGATACCAGATCTCCAACAATATCCCAACAAGAAATGTAGAAATCGGCTGGAAAGCCATCTGGACCAGGACTCTTATCCTTAGCAGAGTTAAAGACCACCTGCCTAACATCATCAATAGTGAATGGTCTCATAAGACTTTCAACATCTTCAGAAGAGAGAACAGTTCGGACATGAAGATTTGCAGGCCGGGCATCATGTTGCTTGTTAAGAAGAGACTGGAAAAAGGAGACAGCATGATTACGAATATCACTTTGAGAAGTAAGCACCTCACCATCCACCCCCTTACACTTCTTGATAGAATTATGAACTCTGCGGGCTTTAATAGCAGCATAAAAGAATTTCGTATTTGAATCCCCAAGAGATAACCAATTCTGCTTAGATTTTTGTTTTGCATACATTTCCTCATTCTCCAAAGCCTTGAAATAAGATGACCGACAAATGCTTTCTTCATGATGAATGTCTTCATTGCTTGGGTTGTCCGCTAGCTGAGCTTGCACTTTCAAAAGATCCTCCCTGGCTTTCGAAGTGGTAGTAATCACATTACCAAAATCTCCTTATTCCATTTCCGAAGGGCAAGTTTAACCATTTTCAGCTTATAACAGACTTGAAATAGTTGAGAACCATTAACAGGAGATGACCAGGCTTCTTCGACCACTGATTTAAAATCAGGATGTGAAATCCACATGTTAAAGAATTTGAAAGGCCGGGGAGTGAATGGCGTGCAACTATTCAAACTGACCAACATTAGAGCATGATCGGAGACCAAATGATTTCCATAAGTTAAAACACACTCCTCAAATTTATTTATCCAGGTAGAATTAACCAGAACACGGTCCAATCTAGCCAAAATCTTCTGAGAACCAGCTTTACGATTACTCCAAGAGAAAGGATTACCAGAGTGAGGCAGATCCAGGAGGGTAGCATAATCAATAAAATTGTTGAACTCAGTCAAGATAGAAGAAGATACTAATCGCCCACCAATCTTTTCATCCGGGTGTCGAATAGTGTTGAAATCCCCAAGAAGAATCCAAGGGTCAGAGATTGTATCCGAAAGATGGCAAAGATCTTTCCATAATGTGCGTCTCTCATGGACGATATTGGACCCATAGATAGCAGTGATGAAGAAAGTATCTCCTGTATCCTTGTTAAGGCAAGAGGCATGAATAAATTGAGTACTTTCCAAAATGGGAGTTAAGGTGAATCTCTCAGAATTCCACATTATCCAAATCCGACCACGCCAGGAACTATTATAGTTGTGAAGAACTTCAGAGGAAGACCAAATAAAGTTCTTACTTTGATCAAATTTGCTTTGTTGAATTTTCGTCTCACAAAGGATCGCAATATCACATTTAGCAAGAGACAACTCTTTTTTGACTGCTAACATTTTTGATTTATTGTTCATACCCCGGACATTCCAAGAAATGATTTGCATGATTAATGTTTAGCGGCATGATACTTCGATCGACCCTTGGTACGATCTAACTTCAGAATACGATCAACATCTTTTAATTTTGATGTATCAAAACTGTGGGAATTGGCTTGAGCAGAATTCACAGTAGATTCCTTCCCTTTTCCTTTGAACGAGGACTCAAACTTAGCAGTGGATTCTTCAATGGGGGCAACATTCGATCGAACAATATCTGCACTTCCTGTAGAATTTTGGCCAGCAAAAGAATTGACTTGGCTAACACGTTCGCCATCAACACCCATGGATATATCCATAAAATCCACCAAAGAATCTGGGTTTACGCTGGGGAAATGATCGGAAACAGTATGCATGAAATCACCTGATCGGGCGGAGGATCGCATGGAGGCGGTGAACTTACCATCTTCTCAAAAGAGGCAGGCATGCAACCCCCGGAAGGAGCGAATCCTGCACCACGAAGGAAAGGATCTCCAGAAGAAATGATATGAGCTTTGTTTCCCCCAACCACCAAGGATTCACGGTCAAGAATATTTATAGAAGCAGATCCAGAATTATTTCCTTGCAAGAATGGAGGAGGATCCGGCTTTATACTGACAAGTATATTATCAGACACCGTGGCCCCCGAATACAACTCCTTAATAGTATGAACAGCACCGGCAGGTTCCAGATTTACACCAGATCGAGGAGAATTGCAATCTATGGTATTAGGGTTCGAATCTTCCTGCTGCTGCACAATAGGTAAGTTCACCTCAGCATAATCCGCATTCCTGCTTCCTTTCAAATTACCCAGATTTGATCCCGGATTTATACGCATGGATACCGAAGGATCAGAGATAATAGGAATGCCAGAGATATCCTTAGGTCCCGGTTTTACTTCCTTTCAAATTACCCAGATTTGATCCCGGATTTATACGCATGGATACCGAAGGATCAGAAGATAACATTAATCACCTTTTCTTCAAGTGTTCTTACAGCTCGTGGATTTGGATGAACTTTTGCATAGATGGACATTCACCGCAGTCCAAGAGAAACTACCATTGCTGAAGGAGAAAGCTTAATAAGGAACTTCAATGAGCGAGATGCAAGACGGAGTATGGCTTTTCTAACTTTTAGAGCTGCGATTTGGTGGATATGGAAAGAAAGGTGTTTGAGGATTTTTGAATCCAAAAGCTGCAGCCCAATGCAGGTCCTTCTATCCATCCTTGCTGATGTCCGAAGCATTACTGAATTCTATATTCAGGGGGTTACACCCAATCATAAGGAAAGCAGAATAATTCGGAATTTCAATTAAAAGGGTTTGATTACTTTGTGTTTTGGGCTGCAAGTAAGCTCTTTTTTTATCCATAGCTATCGTCCTGTGATAGTATGGATTCTCATTGTAAATTCTCCATCATTTTCCACATTTAATACAAATTTCGGTATTACTTACCAAAAAAAAAAAACAACTCAAGTCTAAAGGGTCAAAACACACAACCCGGGGGTCTAAAATCACGAATAGTGATCAGATCGGAGTGCCGTTCACTTCGACACGACCGGGTGGGTTAAATTAACGTGTGCAAACTGACGGAATCCGATTTGGATTCCCGGAGTGGGTTGGGCGTTGAAATGACATATCTAAGAAAACCCATGTCTAAAGGGTCAAAACACACAACCCTGGGGTCCAAAATCCCAAGTAGTGATTAGATCGGCGAGCCGTTTGTTCCGACACGACCGGGTGGTTTAAATTGACGTGTGCAAACTGACGAAATACGATTTGGCTTCCCGGATTGGGTTGGGCGTTGAAATGACGGATCTAAAAAAACCCAAGTCTAAAGGGTCAAAACACATAACTCGGTGGTCCAAAATCCCAAATAGTGATCAGATCGGCATGCCGTTTGCTCCGACACGACCGGGTGGGTTAAATTGACGTGTGCGAACTGACAGAATACTATTTGGATTCCCGGATCGGGTTGGGCGTTGAAATGATGGATCTAAAAAAACATAAGTCTAAAGGGTCAACACACACAACCTGGAGGTCCACCATCCCAAATAGTGATCAGATCGGCGTGCCGTTTGTTCCGACACGACCGGATGGGTTAAATTGACGTGTACGAACTGACGGAATCCGATTTCGATTCCCGGATAGGGTTGGGCATGTAAATGATGGATCTAAAAAAACCCAAGTCTAAAGGGTAGAAACACACAACCCGGGGGTCCAAAATCCCAAATAGGAATCAGATCAACATGTCGTTCAATCCGACATGACCGAGTGGGTTAATTGACGCGTGCGAACTGAAGGAATCCGATTTGGATTCCCGGATTGGGTTGGGAGTTGAAATGCCGATCTAAAAAAACCCAAGTCTAAAGGGACAAAACACACAACCCAGGGTCCAAAATCCCAAATAGTGATCAGATCGGCGTGTCGTTCATTCCGACACGACCGGGTGGGTTAAATTGACGTGTGCGAACTGACAGAATACTATTGGATTCCCGGATCGGGTTGGGCGTTGAAATGATGGATCTAAAAAACTTAAGTCTAAAGGGTCAACACACACAACCTGGAGGTCCACATCCCAAATAGTGATCAGATCGGCGTGCCGTTTGTTCGACACGACCGGATGGGTTAATTGAAGTGTACGACTGACGGAATCCGATTTCGATTCCCGGATTGGGTTGGGCGTGTAAATGATGGATCTAAAAAAAACCCAAGTCTAAAGGGTAGAAACACACAACCCGGGGTCCAAAATCCAAATAGGGATCAGATCAACATGTCGTTCAATCCGACATGACCGAGTTGACGTGTGCGAACTGAAGGAATCCGATTTGGATTCCCGGATTGAGTTGGGAGTTGAAATGCCGATCTAAAAAAACCAAGTCTAAAGGGACAAAACACACACACCCAGGGGTCCAAAATCACAATAGTGATCAGATCGGCGTGTCGTTCATTCCGACACGACCGGGTGGGTTAAATTGACGTGTGCGAACTGACGGAATACGATTTGGCTTCCCAGATTGGGTTGGCGTTCAAATGACGGATCTAAAAAAACCCAAGTCTAACGGTCAAAAACACAACCGGGGGGTCCAAAATCCAAATAGTGATCAGATCGGCGTGCCGTTCATTTCGACACGACCGGGTGAGTTAATTGACGTGGGGTTGGGCGTTGAAATGACGGATCTAAAAAAACTCAAGTCTAAAGGGTCAAAACTCAATACCCGAGGGTCCAAAATCCCAAATAGTGATCAGATCGACATGCCGTTCACTCCGACACGATCGGATGGGTCAAATTGACGTGTGCGAACTGAAGGAATTCGATTTAGATTCCCGGATTGGGTTGGGCGTTGAAATGACGGATCTAAAAAAACTCAAGTCTAAAGGGTCAAAACACACAACCCGGGGGTCCAAAATCCCAAATAGTGATCAAATCGGCGTGCCGTTCACGCCGACACGACCGGGTGGGTTAAATTGACGTGTGCAAACTGACGGAATCCGATTTGGATTCCCGGAGTGGGTTGGGCGTTGAAATGACGGATCTAAAAAAACCCATGTCTAAAGGGTCAAAACACACAACCCTGGGGTCCAAAATCCCAAGTAGTGATTAGATCGGCGAGCCGTTTGTTCCGACACGACTGGGTGGTTAAATGACGTTTGCGAACTGAAGAAATACGATTTGGCTTCCCGATGGAGTTGGGCGTTGAAATGAAGGATCTAAAAAAACCCAAGCCTAAAGGGTCAAAACACATAACTCGGTGGTCAAGAATCCCAAATAGTGATCAGATCGGCGTGCCGTGTTTGCTCCGACAGACCGTGGGGGTTAAATTGACGTGTGCGAACTGACGGAATACTATTTGGATTCAGGGATCGGGTGGGCGTTGAAAAAGGATCTAAAAAAACCCAAGTCTAAAGGGTGAAAACACACAACCTATCCACAATCCCAAATTAGTGATCAGATCGGTGTGCCGTTTGTTGCGCAACCGACCGGTGGGTTAAATTGACGTGTACGAACTGACGGAATCCGATTTGATTCCCGGATTGGGTTGGGCGTTGAATGACCGATGTAAAAAAATCCAAGTCTAAAGGGTCAAAACCACTCAACCCAGGGGGCCAAAATCCCAAATAGTGATCAGATCGGCGTGCCGTTCATTCCGACATGACTGGGTGGGTCAAATTGACGTGTGCGAACTGACAGGAATACGATTAGTCTTCCCGGATTGGTTGGGGGTTCAAATGATGGATCTAAAAAAATCCAAGTCAAAAGGGTCAAAACACACAACCCGGGGGTCCAAAATCCCAAATAGTGATCAGATCGGCGTGCCATTCATTCGACACGACCGTGATTGGGTTGGGCGTTGAAATGACGGATCTAAAAAACCCAAGTCTCAAGGGTCAAAACACACAACCCGAGGTCCAACATCCCAAATAGTGATCAGATCGACATGCCGTTCACTCCGACACGACCGAGTGGGTTAAATTGACGTGTGCCAACCTGAAGTAATCGATTTGGATTCCCGGATTGGGTTGGCGTTGAAATGACCGATCTAAAAAAACCCAAGTCTAAAGGGTCAAAACACCACAACCCGGGGGTCCCAAATCCCAAATAGTGATCAGATCGGATGCCGTCATTTCGACACGACGGGTGAGTTAAATTGACGTGTTCGAACTGACGGAATACGATTTGGCTTCTCGGATTGTGTTGGCGTTGAAATGACGGATCTAAAAAAACCCAAGTCTAAAGGGTCAAACACCAATACCCGAGGGTCCAAAATCCCAAATAGTGATCAGATCGACATGCCGTTCACTCGACACGACCAGATGGGTCAAATGATGTGTGCGAACTGAAGGAATCCGATTTAGATTCTCGGATTGAGTTGGGCGTTGAAATGACGGATCTAAAAAAACTCTGTCTAAACGGTCAAAACACACAACACCGGGGGTCTAAAATCCCAATAGTGATCAGATCGGAGTGCCGTTCACTCTGACACGACGGGTGGGTTAAATTAACGTGTGCAAACTAACGGAATCCGATTTGGAATCCCGGAGTGGGTTGGGCGTTGAAATGACATATCTAAAAAAACCCATGTCTAAAAGGTCAAAAAACACAACCCTGGGGTCCAAAATCCCAAGTAGTGATTAGATCGGCGAGCCGTTTGTTCCGACACGACCGGTGTGTTTTAAATTGACGTGTGCAAACTGACGAAATACGATTTGGCTTCCCGGATTGGGTTGGGCGTTGAATGACGGATCTAAAAAAACCCAAGTCTAAAGGGTCAAAACACATAACTCGGTGGTCCAAAATCCCAAATAGTGAACAGATCGGATTGTCGTTTGCTCCGACACGACCGAGTGGTTAAATTGACGTGTTCGAACTAACAGAATAGTATTTGGATTCCCGATCGGGTTGGGTCGTTGAAATGAGGGATCTAAAAAAACCTAAGTCTAAGGGTCAAAACACACAACCTGGAGGTCCCCAATCCCAATAGTGATCAATCGTCGTGCCGTTGTTCCGACACGACCGGATGGATTAAATTTACGTGTACGAACTGACGGAATCCGATTTCGATTCCCGGATTGGGTGGACGTGTAAATGATGGATCTAAAAAAACCCAAGTCTAAAGGGTAGAAACATACAACCCGAGGGTCAAAATCCCAAATAGGGATCAGATCAACATGTGTTCAATCCGACACGACCGAGTGGGTTAAATTGACGTGTGCGAACTGAAGGAATCCGATTTCGATTCCTGATTGGTTGGGAGTTGAAATGCCGATCTAAAAAAAACCCAGTCGAAAGGTCAAAACACACAACCCAGTGGTCCAAAATATCCCAAATAGTGATCAGATCGCGTGTCGTTCATTCCGACACGACCGGGTGCGTTAAATTGACGTGTGTGAACTGACGGATTACGATTTGGCTTCCCGGATTGGGTTTGGCGTTCAATGACGGATCTAAAAAAAACCCAAGTCTAAAGGGTCAAAACACACAACCCGGGGGTCCAAAATCCCAATAGTGATCAGTTCGGCGTGCCGTTCATTTCGACACCGAGGGTGAGTTAAATTGACGTGTTCAAACTAACGAAATACGATTTGGCTTCTCGGATGATGGGTTGGGCGTTGAAATGACGGATCTAAAAAAACTCAAGACTAAAGGGTCAAAACACAATACCCGAGGGTCAAAAATCCCAAAATAGTGATCAGATCGACATGCCGTTCACTCCGACACGACCGGATGGGTCCAAATTGACGTTTGCGAACTGAAGGAATTCGATTTAGATTCCCGGATTGGGTTGGGGCGGTGAAATGACGGATCTAAAAAAAACTCAAGTCTAAAGGGTCAAAACACACCCGGGGGTCCAAAATCCCAAATAGTGATCAAATCGGCGTGCCGTTCACGCCGACACGACCGGTGGGTTAAATTGACGTGCAAACTGCGGAATCCGATTTGGATTCCCGGAGGGGTTTGGACGTTGAAATGACGGATCTAAAAAAACCCATGTCTAAAGGGTCAAACCACACCTTGGGGTCCAAAATCCCAAGTAGTGATTAGATCGGCGAGCCTTTGTTCCGACCGACCGGGTGGGTTAAATTGACGTTTGCGAACTGACGAAATACGATTGGCTTCCCGGACTGGGTTGGTCTTGAAATGACGGATCTAAAAAAACCCAAGTCTAAGGGTCAAAACGCATAACTCGTGGTGTCCAGATCCAAATAGTGATCAGATCGGCGTGCCGTTTGCTCCGACACGACCAGGTGGTTTTAAATTGACGTGTGCGAACTGACGGAATACTATTTGGATTCCGGGATCGGGTGTGGGCGTTGAAATAATGGATCTAAAAAAACCCAAGTCTAAAGGGGCAAAACACACAACCTGGAGGTCCACAATCCCAATAGTGATCAGATCGGCGTGCCGTTTGTTCCGACACGACCGGGGTGGGTTAAATTGACGTGTACGAACTGACGTAATCCGATTCGATTCTCGATGTGGGTTGGCCGTTTAAATGACGGATCTAAAAAAACCCAAGTCTCAAGGGTCAAACACATACCCGGGGGTCCAAAATCCTAAATAGTGATCAGATCGCATGCAGTTCACTCCCGATACGACCGAGTGGGTTAAATTGACGTGTGCGAACTGAAGGAATCCGATTTGGATTCTCGGATTGGGTTGGGCGTTGAAATGACCGATGTAAAAAAACCCTAGTCTAAAGGGTCAAAACACTCACCCAGGGGCCATAATCCCAAATAGTGATCAGATCGGCGTGCCGTTCATCCGACACGACTGGGTGGTGTTAATTGCGTGTGCGAACTGACAGAATACGATTAGTCTCCCGGATTGGGTTGGTCGTCAAATGATGGATCTAAAAAATCCAGTCTAAAGGGTCAAACACACAACCGGGGGTCCAAAATCCCAAATAGTTATCAGATCGCGTGCCGTTCATTTCGACAACGACCGGGGTGATTTAAATTGACGTGTTCGAACTGACGGAATACGATTTGGCTTCTCAGATTGGGTTGGGCGTTGAAATGATGGATCTAAAAAAACTCAAGTCTAAAGTGTCAAAACACACATCCGGGGGTCCAAAATCTCAAATAGTGATCAGATCGGCGTGCCGTTCACTCCGACACGACGGGTGGGTTAATTGACGTGTGCAAACTGACAGAATCCGATTTGGATTCCCGGAGTGGGTTGGGCGTTGAATGACGGATCTAAAAAAACCCAAGTCTAAAGGTCAAAACACACAACCCTGGGGTCCAAAATGCCAAGTAGTGATTAGATCGGCGAGCCGTTTTTCCGCACGACCTGGTGGGTTAATTGACGTTTGGTTGAAATGACGGATCTAAAAAAACCCAAGTCTAAAGGGTCAAAACACACAACCCTGGGGTCCAAATGCCAAGTAGTGATTAGATCGGCGAGCCGTTTGTTCCGACACGGACCGGTGGGTTAATTGACGTTTGCGAACTGACGAAATACGATTGGCTTCCCGGATGGGGTTGGGCGTTGAAAGACGGATCTAAAAAAACCCAAGTCTAAGGGTCAAAACACACAACCCTGGGGTCCAAAATCCCAGTAGTGATTAGATCGGCGAGCTGTTTGTTCCGACACGACCGGTGGGTTAAATAACGTGTGCGAACTGACGAAATACTATTTGATTACCGGATGGGGTGGGATTGAAATGACGGACCTAAAAAAACCAATCTAAAGGGTCAAAACACACAACCCGGCAGTCCACAATCCCAAATAGTGATCAGATCGGCGTGCCGTTCGTTCCGACACGACCGGGTAGTTAAATTGACGTGTACGAACTGACGGAATCCGATTTTGATTCCCGGATTGGGTTGGGCGTTTAAATGACGGATCTAAAAAAACCCAAGTCTAGAGGGTCAAAATACACAACCCCGGGGTCCAAAATCCCAAATAGTGATCAGATCGACCATGCCGTTCACTCCGACACGATCGAGTGTGGGTTAAATTTTTTTTTCGGTAAGTAAAGATGGATTAATGAAATAATATGTACAAAAGCCTTTGATCATACAAGTCATGATCTAAAGGCAATAGTACCTAGAGGAGTTCAGGAGAGTGCACCCTTGCCTCAAAGAGGAAGAATGTCTCACCACCAAACAGTCACCTAGGATAACAAGCTAGAAAGCTAAAACTCCAGAGTAAACAAGCTAGAAAGTCAAAAGCTCTAAAGACAAGTTGGTTGAGGCTCAGAAAAAACTTGCAGAGTAATTATCTGGATGATAGACTCGTTAAAGAAAGAAAAGGCAGCAAGAGATAATTATTTCCAGGCAATTGAGAATGAGGAAAGTTTACTTAGACAAAAATCAAGGGAAAATTGGCTGACTCTGGGAGATTCCAATACAAAATTCTTTTATGCCACCATAGCTGCCAGGAAATCCAAGAACACATCCGTAAGTGCAGGGATAAAGAGGTAACATGATTCATGAAATTGATGAAGTCAAGGATCACACTCTCGCTTTCTATACTTCTTTGGAATAGGTTAACCAAAAGGATGATTTGCATTGGAAGCTAGGAGCAAGTTAAACCAGGAGGATATCAATATTCTTTCAGCCCAAATTACTGATGAGAAATCACAAAATTGTTTTGAAAGCACCAAAGAACAAAAGCCCTGGTCCTGATGGCTTTACTGCTGATTTTTTCAATGTACTTGGGAAATTATCGGAAGGGATGTGATTAATGCTTGTCATGATTTCTTTGCAACGGGTAGAATGTTCAGAAATTTGAATTGCACCTTTATCTCTCTAATTCCTAAATCTGAAGGAGCTGATTGCATGGAAAACTATAGGCCCATTTCCTTATGCAACTTCACCTATAAAAATAATATCCAAGGTGCTTGCTGATAGACTTCAGAAGGTTATGGACAGATCATCAGCCCCAAT
Source organism: Colocasia esculenta (assembly GCA_014218235.1). Lineage (NCBI taxonomy): Eukaryota > Viridiplantae > Streptophyta > Magnoliopsida > Alismatales > Araceae > Colocasia > Colocasia esculenta. The sequence goes on along the minus strand of CM024762.1, from coordinate 93,631,735 downwards.
CAAGCTGCCTTTATAAGAGGGCGAGGAATCCATCACAAGTTCTTTGGCAAATGACTTGGTTAAGATTTGCACCAAAACAAAAGGTAACAAAACTTTGTTTAAGCTGATCTCAGGAAGGCTTTTGACTCTGTAAATAGAGAATTCATTATAGCATGATGAAAGTATGAATTCCAGAGTTTTGGATAAGATGGATAAAGGGTTGCATTGATACTCCTAAATTCTCCATTCTTTTCAATGGTTCTCCTCTGGTTTTTTTAGCAGCAAAAATGGTATTAGGCAAGGGGATTGTCCCTTACCTTTTCACAATTGCAATGGAAGGATTGAACTTGTACTGGAAAAAAATCAGTCATTGAGGGTACTTTGAAGGTGCCTATTGCTGGTCAATGTCATGTATCTCACACTATTTTTGCTGATGATCTGCTTACTTCTTGCAAATGATTTCCTTCTGTCAATAAGTTGGCTGAAATTCTGAAACAATTGGCAACATGTCTAGTTGCACCTGAATAGTTCCAAGAGTAAAGTTTATGTGGGCAATGCTATCAGCAATAAAGAAGCTATTTCAAATACTCTTCAAGTGGCTGAGGGATCCTCCCGGTTCCCTATTGGGATTGCCTTTATTCACTAGTGGTATGAAGAACAAATATGTCAGCCAATCAAGAGAAAAATCCAGCGAAGATTGAATTCTTGGAAAACCCGTCTACTATCAAAAAGTGTAGCTTGAGTTAATCCGTCAGTGTGCATTATGCCTTATACTGGTCTAATGCATTTCTTTTACCTGCTGGATGCACTCATGAAATTGATCAAATGCTTTGCAAGTTTTCTGGAGTGGAACAGGGGAACGAATTCATTGCACATGGTTAAATGGTCGCCCATCTGTAAGCTAAAGATGAAGGAGGCCTAAATCTCAGAAGCATCACTGAATGGAATAAGTCTTGCATGATGAAACACCTTTGGGATCTCATTCAAGGAAACCAACTCCCTTTGGGCTGATTGGGTCAAAGGTAAATATTTGCATATTTCCATTTGGAATATTGATATTAAACCTCATTACTCTGCTGCATAAAAGGAATTTTAAAGGCAAGAAATTGGCTCCTCAATCACATCATTTATGATATCTCCAATGGGGAATCCATTAACATGTGGTACGATCCTTGGGTTAATGGAAAGAGTATTTTTCAGATGTATGGTGACAGAATAAGATTTGATTTGGGTGCCCCTAAAGACTTGACGGTTTTCCTTCATTCAGATCATAAATGGAGTCTTCCTCATCCAATATCTACTGAAATGTTTAACCTTTGGCCCAAATTACTGCAATCCAATTGTTCAAAACAGATTGATAGAATAAGATGGGTTCATGACAATGGAAAATTCAATGCTACTTCTGCTTGGAATCAAATAAGGAATAGAGGAAGGAAATGGGAGTTCAAAAATGGACCTGGGACAGCCTACTGCTCAAAAATTCTCTCTTTGTACTTGGCAAGCATTGTTGAATAAGCTCCCAACTGTTGAAAACTACAAAGGAAAGGTTACACTATGGTGAATAGATGTGCTCTTTGTGAGAAGGATATTGAAACTACTGATCATATTTCTTTGCTTGCTCCTATAGCAATTGGATTTGGAAGGAAATTCTTAAAAGATTTGACTTCACAAGGATCCCTGCAGCAATATCATCCAAGAAATCAAAGCAATGATTTTTATCCTTTCCTTCATCTGGAGTTTTAACAAACTAGCTCAAAATGCTCTTCGAAGTGCTATTTGGGGGATTTGGAGGGAAAGATGCATTAGGATTTTTGAAGATCAAAAAAGATAAAGTTCACATTCTCATTGCATTCTTTCAGATACAAGAAGCTGTATGGAGAAATTTGTGAAATCAGCAAGCTGAGGAAACGTGAGAAAGGGGTTTTAAATAGATTCAACTTTACCATTAACTAGTTAGAATGACAGTCATTAAGCTTAAATTCTTCTTATATGTGTGGGAACTTTTAATCTCACTATTTGGCTATTTCCTTGTTTGGATCTTGCTAACATTGTCAGGTTAGAGGATGCAAACCAAGGAAAATTGGACCAGCTTGCAAGTTCAGCCCAAAGGACTCTTTCTAGTTTGAAAACTTTATTGTTTTTCATCCATAGTCTACAGGTTGTGTATCATGATTGGGTGGGGTTTCAAATGACGGATCTAAAAAAACCCAAGTATAAAGGGTCAACACACACAAACCCGGGGGTCCAAAATCCCAAATGTGATTAGATCGGCGTGCCGTTATTTCGACACGACCGGGAGATGTTAAATTGACGTGTTCGAACTGACGGAATACGATTTGGCTTCTTGGATGGGTTGGGCGTTGAATGACGGATCTAAAAAAACCCAAGTCTAAAGGGTCAAAACACACAACTAGGGGGTCACAATCCCAAATAGTGATCAGATTGGCGTGCCGTTTGTTTCGACACGACGGGGTGGGTTAAATTGACGTGTGCGAACTGACGGAATCCGATTTCGATTCCCGGATTGGGTTGGCAGTTGAAATGACGGATCTAAAAAAAACCCAAGTCTAAAGGGTCAAAAACACAACCCGCGGGTCCAAAATCCCAAATAGTGATCAGATCGACATGCCGTTCACCCCGACACGACTGAGTGCGTTAAATTGACGTGTGCGAAACTGAAGGAATCCGATTTGGATTTCCGGATTGGGTTGGGCGTTGAAATGACGAATCTAAAAAAAACCCAAGTCTAAGGGTCAAAACACACAACCCAGGGGTCTAAAATCCCAAATAGTGATCAGATCGGCGTGCCGTTCGTTCCGACATGACCGGGTGGTTAAATTGACGTGTGCGAACTGACGGAATATGATTTGGCTTCCCAGATTGGGTTGGGCGTTGAAATGACAGATCTAAAAAAACCCAAGTCTAAAGGGTCAAAAACACAACCCGGGGGTCCAAAATCCCAAATAGTGATCAGATCGGCATGCCGTTCTTTTCGACACGACCGGGTGGGATAAATTGACGTGTTCGAACTGACGGAATACAATTTGGCTTCTCGGATTGGGCTGGGCGTTGAACTGACGGATCTAAAAAAACCCAAGTCTAAAGGGTCAATACACCCAACCCGGGGGTCCACAATCCCAAATAGTGGTCAGATCGGCGTGTCGTGTGATCCAACACGATCGGGTGGGTTAAACTGACGTGTGCGAACAGACGGAATCCGATTTGGATTACCGGATTGGGTTGCAGTTGAAATGATGGATCTAAAAAAACCCAAGTCTAAAGGGTCAAAACACACAACCAGAGGGTCCAAAGTCCCAAAAAGTGATCAGATCGGCGTGCCGTTCATTCCGACAAGACCGGTGGGGTTAAATTCACGTGTGCGAACTGACAGAATCTAATTGGGATTCCCGGATTGGTTGGCAGTTGAAATGACGGATCTAAAAAACCAAAGTCTAAAGGGTCAAAACACACAACTCGGGGGTCCAAAATCCCAAATAGTGAACAGATCGGCGTGCCGTTTGCTCCGACACGACCGGGTGGGTGAAATTCACGTGTGCGAATGGATGTAATCCGTTTTGGATTCCCGAATTGGGTTGCGTTGAAATGACGGATCTAAAATAACTCATGTCTAAAGGGTCAAAACACACAACCCAGGGGTCCAAAATCCCAAATACTGATCAGATCGGCGTGCCGTTCATTCCGACACACCGGGTGGGTAAATTGACGTGTGCGAACTGACGGAATACGATTGGATTCCCGGATTGGGATGGGCGTTGAAATGATGGACCTAAAACAACTCAAGTCTAAAGGGTCAAAACACACAACCCAGGTGTCCAAAATCCCAAATAGTGATCAGATCGACATGCCGTTCACTCCGACACGACCGAGTGGGTTAAATTGACGTGCGCGAACTGAAGGACTCCGATTTGGATTCCCGGATTGGGTTGGGCGTTGAAATGACGGATCTAAAAAAACCCAAGTCTAAAGGGTCAAAACACACAACCCAGGGGTTCAAAATCCCAAATAGTGATCAGATCTGCGTGCCGTTCGTTCCAACACGACCGGGTGGGTTAAATTGACGTGTGCGAACTGACGGAATATGATTTGGCTTTCCGGATGGGGTTGGGCGTTGAAATGACGGATCTGAAAAAACCCAGGTCTAAAGGGTCAAAACACACAACCGGGGGTCCAAAATCCCAAATAGTAATCAGATCGGCGTGTCGTTCACTCCGACAGGACCGGGTGGGTTAATTGACATATGCAAACTGGCAGAATCCGATTTGAATTCCCGGATTGTGTTTGGCGTTGAAATGACAGATCTAAAAAAACCCAAGTCTAAGGGTCAAACACACAACCCGGGGGTCCAAAATCCCAAATAGTGATCAGATCGGCGTGCCGTTCATTTCGACACCACCGGGTGGGTTAAATTGACGTGTTCGAACTGACGGAATAGGATTTGGCTTCTCGGATTGGATTGGGCGTTGAACTGATAGATCTAAAAAATCCCAAGTCTAAAGGGTCACAAACAATAATCCAGGGGTCCAAAATCCGAAATAGTGATCAGATCAATGTGTCGTTATATCCGACACGACCGAGTGGGTTAAATTGAGGTGTGCGAACTGACGGAATCCGAATTGGATTCTCGGATTGGGTTGGGCGTTGAAATGATGGCTTCAAGTCTAAAGAGTCAAAACACACAACCCGGGTCCAAATTCCAAATAGTGATTAGATCGGCGTACCGTTTGCTCCGACACGACTGGGTGGGTTAAATTGATGTGTGCAAACTGACGGAATCCGATTTGGATTCCCGATTGGGTTGGCAGTTGAAATGACAGATCTAAAAAAAACCCAAGTCTATAGGGTCAAAACACACAACCCGGGGGTCCAAAATCCCAAATAGTGATCAGATCGGCATGTCGTTTACTCCGACACGACCGGGTGGGTTAAATTGACGTGTGCGAACTGAGGGAATCTGATTTGGATTCCCGGATTGGGTTGGGCGTTGAAATAACGGATCTAAAAAAACTCAAGTCTAAAGGGTCAAAACACACAACCCAGGGGTCCAAAATCCCAAATAGTGATCAGATCGGCGTCCCGTTCATTCAGACACGACCGGGGGGTTAAATTGACGTGTGCGAACTGATAGAATACGATTTGGCTTTCTGGATTGGGTTGGGCGTTCAAATGATGGATCTAAAAAAACCCAAGTCTAAAGGGTCAAAACACTTAACCCGGGGGTCCAAAATCCCAAATAGTGATCAGATCGATGTGCCGTTTATTCCGACACGACCGGGTGGGTTAAATTGACGCGTGCGAACTGACGGAATACGATTTTGGATTCCTGGATTGGGTGGGCGTTGAAATGACGGATCTAAAAACCTCAAGTCTAAAGGGTCAAAACACATAACCCGAGGTTCCAAAAGTGATCTGATCGGCGTGGCTTTGCTCCGACACGACCGGGTGGGTTAAATTGACGTGTGCGAACTGACGGAATACTTTTTGGATTCCTGGATTAGGTTGGGCGTTGAACTGACGGATCTAAAAAAACCCAAGACTAAGGGTCAAAAAAAACAACCCGGGGGTCCAAAATCCCAAATAGTGACCAGATCAATGTGTCGTTATATCCGACACGACCGAGTGGGTTAAATTGAGGTGTGCGAACTGACGAAATCCGATTTGGATTCCCGGATTGGGTTGGGCGTTGAAATGACGGATCTAAAAAAACTCAAGTCTAAAGGGTCAAAACACACAAACCGGGGGTCCAAATACTGATCAGATCGGCTTGCCGTTTGCTCCGACACGACTGAGTGGGTTAAATTGACGTGTGCAAACTGACGGAATCCGATTTGGATTCCCGGATTGGGTTGGTAGTTGAAATGATGGATCTAAAAAAAAATCCAAGTTTAAAGGGTCAAAACACACAACCCGGGGGTCCAAAATCCGATTTGGATTACCGGATTGGGTTGGCACCAGCTTCATGAAGGCACGCTCAGGCAGGAGGTGCTATTGAAGTCGTTAACAGCTTTTCTGCTTTGGCAGGTGAGCTTCATGGGGATGGTAGCGGGGAGGATACTGATTCTTGCCTTTCCACTCTTGACCTGGCAAATCGCATCATTCGAAGGAAGGATATTTGTCTTGGGAGGGAGGATGATGTGCGTCCTGGCAATAATATGGTTATGAGATCTGATACTCCTTCTATTGCTAGCCGGCTAATACAAAGCAAGCAGAAGATCTTCAATGATGGTGGTGCACTTGATGAGGAAGGTGAGTTGCATGGCAATATTTCTTCCAATGGAAGAGAGATCAGTAGGGATTCCTATTGTGCTCCTGGTTTAGTGGAAAGGTGTGATTCTATTACCATGCAGAGGAGAATACCTACCAATTCTTCAAAAGACCAAAGCCATCCTTCCACGTTTCTACATGCAAGGCCAGCTGTTGGACGTGAAGAGCATAATATCCTGCATGAAGCTTTAATTGCAACCAAGGATCGTTCTTCAGGGACGTGGACCCATGCAGCTCGCAATGGAGACTCAAATCCCTCTCATGTTATGGACTCAGGTACGCCAGGAGAGCATACCATGGACAAGCTGCAAGCTCGCATCAGATCTCTCTCCAAAAGTTAATTATGAAAATCCTATCTTGGAATGTCCGGGGACTTAATAAGAGAGATAATAGAATAAGTGTTAAGAACTCTATTACTAGTTCTAAAGCTGATATTATCATTTTGCTTGAGACTCGGGTTAGAGAGGTTAGAATGGATAGCCGTCGTCTTTTCATTGCTTCAGATATGAAGATAATTCACAACTATTCTGAGAGTCGAGGGGGAAGAATTTGGGTCATCTGGAATGGTACTACTACTCAAATTCAAAGCATTAAGACAACTTCTCAGCTTATTCATATGGACTGTACGGATCTCTCTTCAGGGAAGCTCTTTCATCTGTCTGCAATTTATGGGTCGAACCTCTCCTTTGAAAGGAAGTCTCTTTGGAGTGATATTGTGGAAATCTCGACGACTATTTCTTTACCTTGGCTGCTTGTGGGTGATTTTAATAGTGTTCGATTTCCTGAGGAAAAGATAGGGGGGCGAAAGCTTACTTCTTCCATGCTTCGGGACTTCAATACTTGCATTGACATAGCCTCCTTGATGGATCTGAAAAGTGTGGGGAGTACCCTTGTAAGGCCCTCGAATTTTATTGCATTATTGTATTGCATGTAAATAATTCATGTTGTGTATGTACGTATGTAACTATTTACGTAAGTACTAGTAGTATACTATTGCGTGTATATGTATAAACTAAATGTAAATAGTGTATGAATGGTATGATGGTAGTGTGTACATGATAACGTATACATATGGCATGTATATAGGTGTAAAATGTGCATGGTTTCTACATGTTTTTGAGTTCTGGCCGAAGGCCAGATTGGCGTCAATATCAATGGACGTTTGTGTTGTGTAGGCGTCAACCCTATGGATGCCAACACTAAGTCCAGCGTCCAGCGATGTGGACGCCAACTTCTCTGACCTGCATGCGTTGCAGAGCCCATAATTCCGGGAGCAAGCTAGCTCACCCATTGGGGAGCTGTCTCCAACGGTCTAATGGCCCTCTTGTCCGACCTGCGTGAGAGGAGAGCTCCTCTCCTCTATATACAAACCCCCTTTGCAACCAGAAAACCCCTCTTTGGCTCTTTGCAAAGAGAAGAAGAAGAACCCTAGTTCTATGAGAAAGACCTGGTTTAGCAAGCTTAGATCCGGGGATTTGGAGCTACATCCGGCCATCTACAACGACTGGGAGACAGCTGGAGCATCAGGGAAGGCTTCCCCGACTTCTCCTTGGTGTCTACATCAGTCAAGAACCCGGAGGAAGGTGTCATTGGAGGGTTCTTGGGACTGCCCAAGGAGAGCTTCACCGCCACCTTTGATCCCTTTGGAGTATTTTTCAGAGGCAAGTACCCTACCCATAACGTCCCTGTATGTGTCTAGGATGGTTTTACTATTTTTATGTATTTTCCCTCGTGTCCTAGACCCCCAAATTCACCCCATCTTTGGAACTCGGGTCTATATTCTGCACAGACCTGACATTAATGGCAATATCCCTTGCCGCTAAGATCATGCTTAGCGTCCAGCGATTATGTCGTTGACATTGAATTAGCAGCCACAGCTTGCCGCTAAGTTCTTCTGAGCAGAACAGCAAGCTGTTCTGCCCTTCTATATGACTAATTTCGATATGTTTCACGATGAGGATATAATGTAATCTCTTATATGCTATGTATACTAGCTAATGTGATGGATGGGAATGTGAATGTACTCTTATTTCGTGGATGGTAGAGCTTATTTACTATATTTCATGTGTATGTTTTTTTTTTGCTAAGTAATAATGTATTAAAATTGGGGAATAATGTACATACCTATGGTCAAGAGGACATAGGCAAAGGTTCCTATTGAGGAGTAGGAGAGTGCACCCCACCTCAGAGAGGTAGAATGGTCCCACTCCACCACTCTCTACCATAAGATAACCAAGATGAACACCTCATGACCACACAATCTGTGGACTATGAGTAAGATAATGAGAAACGAAAAATTGCCTAGGAATGAGATATGTTGAACCGAGAGAGGATCTCTTTTTCCCTTCTATTACATCCGCTAATTACATTATTTTCCATGCAAAGCTTGATATCTAGCAACGTCCTAATGAGAACTTGCATGTTAGTGATTTGTTTGTTCTCAAAAATCCGAAGACATCTTTCTCTCCATATCCACCATACCGCAGTCTTCAAAGTAAGTTGAGCCAGCTTCCAAGTAATGTTTTTATGAGGAAAGTTTTGATTAAGTTTCTGCATTTCAAGAAGTAAGCAATCTTCCGGTTGTCTCCCTATATCCTCAATAGTTGATTCCAAATCCATCTGGTATAATCGCATTGGAAGAAAAGATGGTCATGAGTCTCCTCTTTATTCCTGCAAAAAATACATTGATTAGCCATATGAAAACCTTTAGATTTGAGTAGATCTTGCGTGGGTAGTTTGTTCAACAATGCTTGCCATAAGCAAATATTGAACTTATGAGCAGCCGGCTGTCCCCAAATCCAGGTAGAGAATTGGTAATCAGTGTGATGACTTCGAAGCTCATTCCATGCAGACGCTATCGTGAATCTTCCACCATTGTGATTCCAAGTGATGGCATCCTGATTACCTGCATAATTTGGATATTTTTGATAGTTGGCCAGAGGCAGATCATCTCATGAGAAGTGGCCCACGGCAGGTCCCACTTAGCGTTATGAATAAACTTATCAATATGCCATTGCTTTTCAGCTCCCAGATCCTGCCTGATCCGTTCCCCATATTTCTGAAATATACTTTGCCCCTCTATCCAGGGATCATACCACATATTGAATTGAGAACCATTAGCTATTTTGTAGGTGATATGCGCTTGAATCCATTCCCTTTCTTTAAGAACACTTTTCCAGGCACTAGAAAAGTAAGCTTTGCACTTGATCATCCATATGTTTTGATTCAGTAAATACTTGTTGTAAGTCCACTCAATCCATATAGATTTCCTTTTCTGTAAGATATCCCACAAGAGTTTAATTGATGCTGCTCTATTCCAGTCAATCAGCCTTCTTAGCCCCAGGCCACCTTCCTTCTTCGGCCTACAGATATGATCCCATTTCACCATGTGCAGCGGCTTGTTATCTGTGGATCCCTTCCAAAAGAACTCACGGAAAGTATCTTCTATGTGTTTAATAAGACCCTTAGGTAGGAGAAAAGCAGAAGACCAGTAGATGGAATAAGATTGGAGAACGGATCTGATGAGCTCAAGTCTACCAGCTTTGGATAAGAGTCTATTCTTCCATGAATTCAAGCGCCCTTTAATTTTCTCCAGGAGGGGAGTACAATGAACTTTCTTGAAAGAGGATGATATGAGAGGGAGACCAAGATAAGGGACCGGGAAATTACCTTCACCAACCTCCATAATATTCAAGATGCTTTGTTTATCAGTAATTCTGCCACCCACAAACAATTTGCTTTTCTGCTTATTCATAGTGAGACCGGAGCAAATAGAGAAATCCTGCAGAACTTTCATGACATTTACAGCTGATTGGATGTCGTTCTTAAAAAAAATGACCAAATCATCAGCAAAGACAACATGAGATATTTGCATGTTACCAGCAGCCGGAACCTTAATATCACCCTTTACAACAGCTTCTTCCAATAAACATGTGAGACCTTCCATTGCAATGGTAAAAAGGTATGGGGACAAAGGATCACCTTGACGAACACCATTACTTCCATGAAAGAAACCAGCAGGGGAACCATTAAAGAGGATGGAAAAAGTTGGATTATCTATGCAACTTCTGATCCACATTATCCATTTATCAGGGAAACGCATCTCCTTCATCATGCGATATATGAACTCTCTATTAACAGAGTCAAAAGCCTTCTTCAAGTCAGCTTTGAGACAAAGAATGTTGCCTTTAGTTTTGGAGTGAAGATCTCTAACCAAATCATTAGTTAAGAGAATATTATCATGAATGAGTCTCCCTTTAATGAAGGCGGCCTGGTTAGGGCTGATGAGCTTATGAAGAACCTTTTGCATTCTGTTCGCCAGAATCTTAGATATTACTTTATAGATAAAGTTACAAAGGGATATCGGTCTATACTGATCAAGTGAGTCCGCTCCTTCAACTTTAGGAATTAGAGCAATAAAAGTGCAATTCATCTGATTTAGAAGTCTACCTGATTGGAAAAAATGCTTCACTGCAGAAATAACTTGCTCCCCCACAATATCCCAAGTTCCTTGATAGAATTCAGCTGGAAACCCATCAGGACCAGGGCTTTTATCTTTCGGGGACTGGAAAACCACTTTTGTAATCTCGTCATCACTAATGTCTTGAAGAAGTTGCTGAATATCCATATCACTGAGAGTGCTTTTCAGATTGATAGAGGAGTGATTCCAGTCATTTGCAGGCTGGTTCAAAAGAGTAGTGAAGAAATCCACAGAGTGTTGTCTCACCTTGTCAATATCATCAATAACCATACCATCAGAATTAATGCATCTTCGTATCATGTTGACAGATTTCCTGGCTTTGAACGCAGCATGAAAATATTTAGAATTTCTATCCCCCAGAGATAGCCATTTCTGTCTAGATTTTTGCTTATAGAAGGATTCCTCCGTGTCAATAGCTTTAAGATATTCATGTCTAATTCGGTTTTCTTCTTCAATAAGAGCCTGGTCTCTATGGTTGTGCGCCAGCTTAGCCTGGATCTTAGAAACTTCCTCCCTCCAGTGATTTATAGAGTTATGCACATCTCCAAAAATCTCCTTGTTCCACTTCTTTAAAGCTTCCTTGACAGCCTTTAGTTTCTTGCAAAGAATAAAAGTAGGAGAGCCATAGAATTGCTGATTCCATGCTGATTGAACGACATCCTTGAAGTCTTTGTGCTGAGTCCATATGTTGAAGAACTTGAACGGTTTCTGACCATAGTTCACCATAGAGGAAGTATGAACAGTAAGAATGGAGTGATCAGAGAAATAGGTGGATCCATAATCCACATAGCCATCAGGAAATTGAGTCATCCACTTATCATTGATAAGACATCTATCAAGTTTAGCAGCAATCCTTCTTCCTCCCGAAGAGCAATTATGCCAAGATAAGGTGTTTCCCACAGCGTTCAGGTCCATAAGACCAGAACGAGTTATCATATCCTCAAAAGCTTTAAGAATCTGCTCAGGAACCGGCTGACCTCCCACTTTTTCAGAAGCATATCTGACACAGTTAAAATCACCAATAGCAATCCACGGGCAGATACCAATAGAAGAACCAGCATGTTTAACAATAGTCTCCCATAAAGTTAGTCTTTCAAGTTGAAGGTTAGAAGCATAGATAGCCGATAGATGAAAATCTTCCTTCGTGGCCAAGTGAGTTCCATGCAATTGAATAATTTGATGACTCATATCAATAATTTTGAAAGAGTATATTGCGGGGTTCCAGAGCACCCAAATCCTCCCATTAGAGAGGTTGCTATTGTGGATTAAATCAGCTTCCGGCCATATTTGAGCTTTACAAATATCCACATTTACCAGCTTAATCTTAGTTTCCAGAATAATGACAATATCAATTTTCTTTGACATGATAATAGATCTAAGCTCTCTACGCTTATTAGGACTGTTGATTCCCCTAACATTCCAGCTACAAATCTTCATGGATAAGAATTGGAAGGAAGAAAACCGAACCTAAGATCTGCTGTGATAAGCAATCCCTGAAGCACCTTGCCTGGGATCTTTTCCTTTCCATTTTGCTGCATTTCCTTGTTGGTTCGCCCCATTGCTGGCTTTCTTCCTCTTGTCCATTTCATCCACCGCATGCAAGGAGTGAAATTTTCTCTGATCAATATTAGGAGGATCTTTATTTTCCTTTTTACCTTCATCCTTTCCCTCTCTCATTCTATTTATCATCCCAACGCAATCAACAACATGTGGCGGAGATGTGCATGGAGGCGGTGAGGATACCTCCCTTTCCTTTGATAGATTATCTGTTGTAATATTATCCATCTTTGAAGGAGATTTGATTGATTCCGTAGAGGAAATCTCTCCCTCCAATCTCATTGTGATATTGCCCTTTGTGGAAGATTCATTCCTTTCCTGAAAATTAAATCCCAGAAGATCAGGTTGTTTCGGGTGATCCTTTCCTTGCAAGACCGCCGTCCCCAGCTTGCATGTAGTTTCCCCATTTCCTTGACCGATCTGGCCTTCCTCCAATGCTTCTTCATTTTCTAAATCATGCAAAATAGCAAATCTATTGTCTTTACTTGCCTGCATCTTACCCTGATTTAATCCCGATGGATTCTTTCCTTTGCTCATTCCATTTGGAGAATTAGATGATGTATCTTGCACCTCCTTTCTTTTGTAAATCTGCTGCACTTTAGTCATAGGCTGAGTATTACTAGATTGCTGGCATTGCGCATGAAAGTGGCCAAATAAACCACAAGAACCGCACCTACGGGGCTTCCAGGAATATGAGACTTGTAAAATGTGAAGAGAACCATCAATATCTTTATAAGTTATTCTATCTGGTAATTCAGCTTCAGAAGAAACCATAACACATGCTCTGGCATATGAAAGTCGTCGCCTCTCTGCCGTTAGTCTATCCATGAAGAGCGGCTCACCCACTGTACTACAAAGCTTGGAGATGAATTTCTTCGACCAAAGGTGAATCGGGAGACTGTGAATTGACATCCAAACAGGGATGTTTTTGAGACTCTCAAGCTCCATCTTCATACCCTGCTGCCATCTTCTAATTATCATTGGGTGTCCACGGATGGACCAGAACCCTTCCAGAATCCTAGTAACATCTTCCTCACTGTCAAACTTGCATAGGAAGAAACCATTCTCCAAGAGATGAAGATCAAATCCAACAACCCCCATCGAGATTTAATGAATGAAGATCAAACCATAACACATGTTCATGTGTATGTTCTCAGCATTATCCTGATAATCTGTGCTAAAATCATGTTGCCTTAATTTTTGTTAGACCAAGTATGTACCACCCTGTCTGTGCTATGAATTTCTGGAATTTTCCATGCTTATATGATTTATTGAATTTTTTGTTTTGGAAAATAGAAATCATGCGTAGGTCACGATAAATCTTCCGTAAATTGTGTATTGCCCAATAAGTTCGGGAATAAATCATGTGGCTCTATGCATGCTAGGGCTCAGACAGTGGGTTGTTAAAACTTGTGATTGTTATTCAAGTCCATGCTAACTTAAATTGTGAATAGCTTGTGAATTTGATGTCAGATTTTCTGTAATTACGTTTTAGGTTAGAAAAATCTCTGTTAAAGAGAAAGAAGTTCTCTCTCTAGGCGATTCTAGAGAGAGAAGCTCTGGGGTTTTGGCGGTTCTCTGGTTAGGCTTGTGGGGTTTGCCCCTGGGGGGCGCATGGAGGTCCTTCCTCCGAGCGCCTCCAATGGCCCTGAGATCACCGTGGGGAGAACTTCGGTTCATGTTCCCCCTCAAGGTGATCCCCCTCCGATTAGAGGTCGTCTTCCTGAGCGCGGGGACAAAAGAACACCGATCTACTTCTAGAGTCTCCTTGGTTCGTCGTCCTTGGGCATCCTTGTTTGGAGGAGGTGGAGGAGAAGGCACATCCCAAGAAAGTGTCTTAGAGTTCATCCAGCCAGCATGCATTGAGGAAAAGAAGTATGCCGTGTTTGAAGGGGACGATGCAAGAGAACTCAAGGAATCTTGGAGGTTTGCCATCATGGGCTACTGCATAGGTATGAAACCGATCTACTCAGCCCTCCTCTCTTATATTCGTAATTTCTGGCACCCTAAGGGCGATGTGGAGCTTCTCATGCGGGAAGGAGGATTCTTCCTCGTGGTGTTCAACCAGGAAGAAGACATGAAAACTGTTCTAGATGGATTTTGGTGTATTCGCGGACACCCTTTGGTTCTTAGAAGATGGACTCCAAAACTCCAGATGGAAAAGGAGTCCCTCAGTAATCTCCCGGTCTGGGTGCGCTTTCCGGGGCTCCCTCTACGATGGTGGACTGCTCGCGGGCTGAGCAAACTTGGTAGTCTTCTGGGGCGTCCATTGCATATGGACACTCTGACTGCTAGGAGGAAGAGACTGCACTTCGCGAGGGTGTGTATCCTGATAGATGTGGAAGCTTCGTTTCCCTCTGAGCTCTCAATCATGAATGAGGACGGGTCAACTGAAGAGGTGAATGTCGAGTATGAGTGGAAGCCGGTGATTTGCAAGGAGTGTAATTCCTTCGGGCATGGTGGAGGTGAATGCAGAGCGGGGCTCAAACCCCCAAGGAAGGAATGGCGTCTGAAACTCCAACGTCCGAACTTTCATGCCAATGGTGATACTAATGCTGTTGTTGACGAGACTTCACAACGAGATATTCAGCTGAAGTCCAAAGGTCCTTTATTGCATGCAGCAGGCGAAGTCTACGTAGTTGGTGATGAGTCTTCCTTGTCCCAAACTGGAGAAGAATCTTCTATGCAGGAAAATGGGAGGCTTCACGTCATGGAAGATGGAGGCATTTCCCATGTTCATTGCATGGAGACGATGGCAGAACCTTCTGCTATTGGCAGCGGAATAGAAAGGGAAAGGCTACCCAAAGAAAGTGGAAGCAAAGCTGGACACGCTTCAAATAAAAAAATGGCAGCTGATCATGTGGATACGCCAGCACCAGCACCAGCCTCTTTACACGTTGGATCTCCTAATGATGGCAACCGCACCCATTCTTCCTCCATTTCTGCAGAAGCGGACCAAGACAAAGGCGGTAAAGTGGACACCTATATTTCTATTATTTCGCAGCAAGCTTTAGCAAGGGAATCTGCTGGATGGGAAGATGGAAATGCCACCTCACATGGTGGGGCGGTTGGTGGGGCGGTGGGTTCAAATAACAACAATATTTCTCTTAACTTGAAGCAAGCTATAGCAAGGCCATATGTTGGATCTGCTGGTGGGGTGGCCGGTTTAAAAGGCAAGGAAGACATGATGCAACATCAAGATCCTGCATTACAAGGAAATAGAAGGGGCGCAGCTAATATCGGTGGCAATTCCATGCAAGGCAGCCACGTTGTCACTATCCCAGGTATTTTGAAATTTAAAAACTTGCACTCTGTGGATGAGATGGACCGCATCAATCTGAAAGGGGGAAAAGGGAGAGATAAAAAGTGATTTGTTTCTTTCTATCTCCTTCTTTTATTTATTATGAAGATTATTACTTGGAATGTTAGGGGTATCAATAAAGTTGAGAAATGCAGGGAATTAAATAGAATAATTAGATCCTTTGCATGTGAAATAGCTATTATTGTTGAAACAAAAATAAAAACTACTCATGTAACTGCTCGAAAGACTTCCATCTGGCCACAAGCCAACATTTTGACTAATGACACTGATTTATCATGTGGTCGAATTTGGATTTTGTGGGACCCCAATCTCTTTGATATTCAGTTCTTGTCTCAATCAACTCAGTTCATTCATGTTAAGGGGCTAGACAAAAGGAACAATTTGCAATTCTTTATCACAGCTGTTTATGCTTCCAATTGCGCTTTGGATAGAAGCAATTTGTGGTCAGATATTTTCAACTTATCCAGCACGTCAAATGGGACTCCTTGGCTGATTACTGGGGATTTTAACACTGTTAGATATCCCTGTGAGAAGGTGGGAGGTAGAGAGGTCTCTGATTCCTTGCTCACTGAGTTTAACAATTGCATCTCTTCTTCTAGCCTTATGGACATAAAATCTGTTGGTAATTGGTTGTCTTGGAATAATAGAGGTGATAGCCACAGAAGGATCATGGCCAGACTTGATAGATGTTTGATTAATAATGAATGGTTGAGCAGCTTTACGGACTCCGTTCTTGAGTATGGTGCTCAGTTCTTTTCGGACCATTCCATAATGTACATTACTTCTGATCGCCAAATTCCTCTGGGAAGAAAACCATTTAGATACTTCAACATGTGGAGTTCCCACCCTGACTTTCTTGATGTGGTTCGAATGGCGTGGGATACTACAATTAGAGGGACTCCTCAGTTCATTTTGTGTCAAAAACTCAAAATCTGCAAAGAAGCTCTTAAAAGTTGGAATAAGCATACTTTTGGCATGATTGAGGATACCTTTCCAAGTGCAAGAAAAAACTTACTCTTATTCAAGCTCAGATTCAGCAGAACCCTTTTGACACTGATCTCATTAACAAAGAGAAGGAAGCGCGCAACAATTATCTTTATGCTATGCATTGTGAAGAGAGTTTCATCAGCCAGAAAGCTAGAGAGAATTGGTTAACCATGGGGGACTCCAACACCAAGTTTTTTTATGCTTCCATTGCTTCTAGGAGAGCTAGAAACACTATTAGAAAGTGTAGGGATAACAATGGGAATCTCATTGAGGAATTTGCTCAAGTTCAAAATCATACCATTGACTTTTACCATTCTCTTCTGAATCAGCCTCAGAATGCTACTGGCATTTCCATTGAGCCTAAGAATCAGCTTTCTGACCAGGACATTGCCCAGCTTAGTGATCCTATTACAGATGAGGAGATCAGGAAGGTTGTCTTTAATTCCCCTAAGAATAAGAGCCCGGGTCCTGATGGGTTCCCTGCTGAGTTCTTTCAGGTTACTTGGCACATCACAGGTCAGGATGTTCTTAAAGCATGCCAGCACTTTTTCTCCACTGGCCAGATTCACCGTCAGATGAATTGTACCTTTATTGCTTTGATTCCTAAAACTCAAGGGGCGGATTGCATGGAAAATTATAGACCAATTTCTCTTTGTAATTTTGTGTACAAGATTATCTCCAAAGTTATTGCTGATCGGATGCAAGGAGTCATGAGTAATATCATCAGTCTTAACCAAGCGGCTTTCATTAGAGGGAGAAGTATTCATCATAACATACTTCTTGCTAATGACTTGGCTAAAGACATGCATTCCAAAAACAAAGGAAACAGAATTATTCTCAAGGCTGATCTTAGAAAGGCTTTTGACTCTGTGAAAAGGTCCCTCATCTATCATATGCTGGAAAAAATGAAGTTTCCTCACAACTACATTCAGTGGATCAAGAATTGTTTGGAAACACCAAAGTTCTCAATTCTCTTTAATGGCTCTCCTATTGGTTTCTTCAGCAGTACTAATGGAATCCGCCAAGGTGATCCATTATCACCTTATCTATTTACCATTGCTATGGAAGGTTTGACTTGCTTGCTTGACAGGGCGGTGGATAGAGGCCAGATCAAAGTCCCTTTTGCTGGGGATACCTACATTTCTCACATTACTTTTGCAGATGATCTGATTATTTTCTTGCAGAATGACATTGATTCCGTCCAGCATCTTAATACCATTCTCAAAGACTTTGGAGATACCTCGGGGCTTCATCTCAATCACAATAAGAGCAAAGTTTATATTGGTGCCAGCATCAAGAATAAACACCTTATCACTGACTGCTTGAAAGTTGAGGAAGGTTCGCTCCCTTGCTCTTATCTTGGTCTCCCTCTCCTCTCTCTTGGGGTTAGGAAAATTCACTGTCAGCCAATTGTTGAAAAAATAAAGCTTAGATTGAACGCTTGGAAAACTAGATTTCTGTCTAAGGCTGGTAGAATGGAGCTTATCAGATCTGTTTTACAGTCCTATGCTGTTTATTGGTCAAATGCCTTTCTTTTACCTGTTGGCCTCCTTCATGAGATTGATAAAGTTCTTTGTAACTTCTTCTGGAATGGTAATGGTGATGGAAAATCAATTCACATGGTTAGTTGGGACAAGATCTGTACTCAAGTTATTCTCTCTCTCTAGCTTTCTCTAGAGAGAGAAGCTCTGAGGTCGAGGTGCTGTTGTCAGTTGAGTTCCTTCCGCCTCCCCGGCGGCGGGGAGGAACCTCGATGATTGGCCCTCCCCGGGCGGTGGGCTCCTGTCTGTGAAGCTTGCATGGACGTCCCGGACGTGAGGGTTGTACCAGGAGATCTAACGTCTTTCTCTTCGGAGGAGATGTTGCACTCCACAGGTGCGACCGTGAACGCCACGAGAGATCCGGCCCTTGGGCAAGGATCCTCATCAGGTGTTCCTGCTCACATGCCTCCTAGACGTTCAGCGTCACGAACTTCCTCCCGTGGCCGATCTCTTTCCAGGGGACGCTCGCTATCTACATCTTCGGTGCTCGTGGTTTCTTCCTCCAAGAAAGCTTGGAATGAACTATTCACTGGTTCGTCTTCTACGCCAAGCACGGGCTTACGACTGGACTTCATCGAGCCTACCTTGCATGAGGACAGGCAGGTGGCGTCCTTCTGTCTAGCAGATTCAAAGGAACTTGAAGGCTCTTGGCGTTATGCTGTTGTCGGTTACATCGTTGGGATCAAAACAGCTTTTACCCTCTGAAGAACTTCATCGACAAGCAATGGGCTCCTAGAGGTAACGTTGATCTGCATATGCGACTAGGTGGTTTCTTTGTTTGCGTTTTTGCTCTCGAAGAGGACATGCAGCGGGTTTTGGAGGGATTCTGGCACATTAGAGGTCATCTGTTTATCCTCCATCATTGGAACCAAGATGTCAGGATGGAGAAAGCAATGCTCTCGTCCATTCCTTTGTGGATATCTTTCCCCAATCTTCCATTGCATCTTTGGTCTCATAGGTCCTTAAGTAAGCTGGGCAGTGTTCTAGGTAAACCATTGTTCATGGACAAGATGACGGCATCCAGGAAAAGATTATCCTTTGCTAGGATCTGTGTGCTTATCACTTCGGAATTCAATTTCCCAAAGGAGATAAAAGTGTTGCATTCCTCCGGAGATACAGAAGATATTCAAGTGGAATATGAGTGGAAGCCCAAACCTTGTTCAGTTTGTTCTTCCTTTGGCCATTCGGAAGGATCTTGTTCTATTACGGCAAATCCTGAGGTTACTCCTACTGTTCGCCATGTTAGACGTGAATGGAGACCCAAGGCAGTTCAGGAAATCAGCCAAGTCATATCGCCTCCTATCCAGTTAGCTAATAATTTCCTTGCTCTTCGTAATCATTCTTCAGAACATGAGATGCATCAATCCTCTTCACAAGCCATTGAAGTGACTGAGAGTAGGCAGGAGCAGGAAGAGAGTGCCACTCGGGGAAACTTGGTAGTTTCTTGCATACAACCTGTTATTTCTATTAGTGGAAAGGCAAGAGGTGGAACTGCCGCTATGTCCCTCCTGATCTTTCTTCTTCACACGTAATTATCTCCTATGCAGATATCCCAGAAATTCCGGATCATACTGTTTCTGCTAATTCTTCTGCCTCGACGGTGACCATGGCTCTTGGTGTAAAACCGGGGGTATCTTTTTCTTCTGGGAAGGTTAATGATTCTTTGCGTATCAATTCAGTTGCTGGAGATCATTCTATCCATGCAGATTCTATTGCCTCGACGGTGACCATGGCTCTTGGTGTAAAACCGGGGGCTTCTTATTCTTCGGGAAAGATATCTTTCATGCAGACCCTACGGATCCTATGGTGTCCTTGTCTTCTGGAGTAAAACCGGGACCTAAGGATATCTCTGGCATTCCTATTATCTCTGACCCTTCGGTATCCATGCGTATAAATCCGGGATCAAATCTGGATAATTTGAAAGGAAGCAGGAATGCGGATTATGCTGAGGTGAACTTACCTATTGTGCAGCAGCAGGAAGATTCGAACCCTAATACCATAGATTGCAATTCTCCTCGATCTGGTGTAAATCTGGAACCTGCTGGTGCTGTTTATAATATTAAGGAGTTGTATTCGGGGGCCACGGTGTCTGATAATATACTTGTCAGTATAAAGCCGGATCCTCCTCCATTCTTGCAAGGAAACAATTCTGGATTTGCTTCTATAAATATTCTTGATCGTGAATCCTTGGTGGTTGGGGGAAACAAAGCTCATATCATTTCTTCTGGAGATCCTTTCCTTCGTGGTGCAGGATTCGCTCCTTCCGAGGGTTGCATGCCTGCCTCTTTTGAGAAGATGGTAAGATCACCGCCTCCATGCGATCCTCCGCCCGATCAGGTAATTTCCATGCATACTGTTTCCGATCATTTCCCCAGCGTAAACCCAGATTCTTTGGTGGATTTTATGGATATATCCATGGGTGTTGATGGCGAACGTGTTAGCCAAGTCAATTCCTTTGCTGGCCAAAATTCTACAGGAAGTGCGGATATTGTTCGATCGAATGTTACCCCCATTGAAGAATCCACTGCTAAGTTTGAGTCCTCGTTGAGAGGAAAAGGGAAGGAATCTACTGTGAACTCTGCTCAAGCTAATTCCCACAATTTTGATACATCAAAATTAAAAGATGTTGATCGTATTCTGAAGTTAGATCGTACCAAGGGTCGATCGAAGTATCATACAGCTAAACATTAATCATGCAAATCATTTCTTGGAATGTCCGGGGTATGAACAGTAAATCAAAAATGTTAGCAGTCAAAAAAGAGCTGTCTCTTGCTAAATGTGATATTGCGATCCTTTGTGAGACGAAAATTCAACAAAGCAAATTTGATCAAAGTAAGAACTTTATTTGGTCTTCCTCTGATGTTCTTCACAACTATAATAGCTCCTGGCGTGGTCGGATTTGGATAATGTGGAATTCTGAGAGATTCACCTTAACTCCCATTTTGGAAAGTACTCAATTTATTCATGCCTCTTGCCTTAACAAGGATACAGGAGATACTTTCTTCATCACTGCTATCTATGGGTCCAATATCGTCCATGAGAGACGCACATTATGGAAAGATCTTTGCCATCTTTCGGATTCAATCTCTGACCCTTGGATTCTTCTTGGGGATTTCAACACTATTCGACACCCGGATGAAAAGATTGGTGGGCGATTAGTATCTTCTTCTATCTTGACTGAGTTCAACAATTTTATTGATTATGCTACCCTCCTGGATCTGCCTCACTCTGGTAATCCTTTCTCTTGGAGTAATCGTAAAGCTGGTTCTCAGAAGATTTTGGCTAGATTGGACCGTGTTCTGGTTAATTCTACCTGGATAAATAAATTTGAGGAGTGTGTTTTAACTTATGGAAATCATTTGGTCTCCGATCATGCTCTAATGTTGGTCAGTTTGAATAGTTGCACGCCATTCACTCCCCGGCCTTTCAAATTCTTTAACATGTGGATTTCACATCCTGATTTTAAATCAGTGGTCGAAGAAGCCTGGTCATCTCCTGTTAATGGTTCTCAACTATTTCAAGTCTTCTACAGGTTCCCTCTTATGGAGGGACTTTCAATGTTACTTGATAAAAAACTTGAAGGAGGGTCTTCTACAGGTTCCCTCTTATGGGAACTCGAAAGTTTCCCATTTGATTTTTGCTGATGATCTTCTCTTATTCTTCAAGCCTACTGCTTCCTCAGCTCATAGTATCTCTTCTATTCTTGAAGAGTTTCACAGCTATTCTGGTTTGAAACTTAATGTGGCAAAAAGTAGAGTGTTCATTGGAGCTGCCATTCATCAAAAGGGACCGCTTCTAGATGCCCTTCAAGTTCAGGAAGGATCACTACCTTCCACCTATCTGGGGCTGCCCTTGTTCTCTACCAGGATAACCAGACAGCACTGTGGTCCTATTCTCCAGAAAATTAAGAATCGCATTGCATCTTGGAAAACCAGATTGCTATCTAAAGCAGGTCGGTTGGAGTTGATCAGGTCAATCCTTAACTCTTATGCTCTCTACTGGGCAATATTTTATCTTGCCTAAGGGGCTTATTGGTGAAGTGGAAAGACTTCTTAGAAACTTCTTCTGGCATGCCTCTGGAGACTACAAACCTTTTCATCTTATTAAATGGGAACATTTGTGTCGGCCTAAAGAGGAAGGTGGAGTTGGTCTTCGGCGCCTTGCTCACTGGAACTCTTCATCGATTACTTTGCAACTTTGGAATATCATCTCAAATAAAGACACTCTTTGGATCAACTGGGTAAGAAACAAATATCTCAAGAAAATGTCAATCTGGAGTGCTAAGGTTCATACTTATCACTCCCATGCATGGAAAGGTATTTTGCAATCTAGATCGTGGCTTATACATCATGTTCAATTCAGAATTGGTAATGGCTGCCAATTTCAATTATGGCTTGACCCGTGGTTTGAGGGAGAATCTCTTATCTCAAAAGGTGGTGAATACATTAGATTCTTGCTTGGGCTGCCTTTAAACTGCACTCTTAGTACCTTCATTCAAGATGGTACATGGCATCTCCCTCCTCCGACGCTGGTGCAATGATGGAGCTTTGGCCGAGAATAGCTTGCATTCCCATCCATGCAGGCTGTGAGGATACTATGGTGTGGAAACACAATCAAGGGAATATTAGTATCAAGCATATTTATGACCAAATGCGGGTTACCTATCCTAAGGTGTTTTGGGCACATCTTATTTGGCAGAGACCTACAATCCAGAAACATTCTTTGCATACTTGGCAGGTCTTCATGGGACGCCTACCAACTTTTGATACTCTCCAGAGGCGTGGCATTCAAGGGCCTAACATATGTGTCTTGTGTAACCAGAATTCTGAATGCATTAATCATTTATTTTTCCAATGCCCTTACAGTTCATGGGTGTGGATGCAACTTCTTCATCGTTTGGACATTCACAAGAGACCAAAGCAGACCGTTAATGATGAAGGAGAGAGTTTAATCAGAAGTTTTCAAGGTTCAGGTGCTGGTACAAGTGTGGCCTTTGCTAGTTTCCGTGCAGCACTCTGGTGGATTTGGAAGGAAAGATGCTCCAGAATATTCAAGTCTCTTGCTCGGAGTCGGATGCAAGTTCTGCTATCTATTCTTTCAGACATAAGACTCACCACCGAAACTCATATTCAGAAATGTCCTTCATCTATCAGATCGGCAAGAATACTTAGAAACTTCAATCTAAGGAACTCTTGACTTTACATTCTTTCTGTAGGCATTTCTCTTCCTATCCTATTACCTACCTTGAAGTGGTTTTACCACTGTGTTTGCCTCATAGCTATCGGCTTGTGATAGCATGAGACTGTCATTTGTACATATTCTGCCTTCTAATTATTCAATATAAATATCGGTATTACTTACCAAAAAAAAAACTATTTCAAGTCTGTTATAAGCTGAAAATGGTTAAACTTGCCCTTCGGAAATGGAATAAGGAGATCTTTGGTAATGTGATTACTACCACTTCGAAAGCCAGGGAGGATCTTTTGAAAGTGCAAGCTCAGCTAGCGGACAACCCAAGCAATGAAGACATTCATCATGAAGAAAGCATTTGTCGGTCATCTTATTTCAAGGCTTTGGAGAATGAGGAAATGTATACAAAACAAAAATCTAAGCAGAATTGGTTATCTCTTGGGGATTCAAATACGAAATTCTTTTATGCTGCTATTAAAGCCCGCAGAGTTCATAATTCTATCAAGAAGTGTAAGGGGGTGGATGGTGAGGTGCTTACTTCTCAAAGTGATATTCGTAATCATGCTGTCTCCTTTTTCCAGTCTCTTCTTAACAAGCAACATGATGCCCGGCCTGCAAATCTTCATGTCCGAACTGTTCTCTCTTCTGAAGATGTTGAAAGTCTTATGAGACCATTCACTATTGATGATGTTAGGCAGGTGGTCTTTAACTCTGCTAAGGATAAGAGTCCTGGTCCAGATGGCTTTCCAGCCGATTTCTACATTTCTTGTTGGGATATTGTTGGAGATCTGGTATCCAATGCTATTCTATCCTTCTTTAATGGTGGTCATTGGGAAAAGCAAATTAACTCAACTTTCATTGCTCTTGTTCCCAAGAAGGATAATGCTGATTCACTTGATCACTTTAGGCCGATATCACTGTGTAATTTTATTTATAAGATAATCACAAAGATGATGGCTAACCGTATGCAGCATGTTCTTCCAATGCTTATTAGTCCCCACCAGTCTGCTTTCATCCGGGGTCGTCGTATTCAGAATAACATCCTTCTTGCGAATGACTTAGCAAAGGATTTGCATTCCAAGCACAGGGGTACTAGTTTATGCCTTAAAGCTGATCTATGCAAGGCCTTTGATTCAGTTTCCTGGGATTTTATTTACTTCATGCTTCAGAAAATGAATTTCCCTCCCTCTTGGATTAGTTGGATCAGATGTTGTCTCCAAACAGCAAAATTTTCGGTTCTTGTAAATGGAGGTCCGGCTGGTTTCTTCAATAGCTCCAATGGTATTAGACAAGGTGACCCTCTATCACCATACCTTTTTACTATTGTCATGGAAGGATTTTCTAGCCTCATGGAAGATGCTGTGCGTCATAAAGAAATCAAAGTGCCTAGGGCTGGTGATATGTCCATCTCGCACTTTATCTTTGCTGATGATCTCATAATTTTCTTCAAGGATGATGTCTCTTCTGCTCGTAAAATCAGTTGTCTTCTGCAAGAATTCTATCACTATTCTGGTTTGCAATTGAGTTCTACTAAGAGTAGACTGTATATTGGGGGGAAAGTGAGAAATAAGAAGGCCATCCAAGAAGCTATTCAGGTGCCCATTGGTAAACTTCCTACACCATACTTAGGACTGCCGCTTTTCAGTACTTCCCTCAAGAAGAATCTATGTCAACCGATTATTGATAAGATCAAAAAAAGAATTGAGAGTTGGAAGACTAAGCTTCTTTCCAGAGCGGGAAGACTTGAGCTGATCAGGTCTGTCCTTTCCTCGTTTTCTATTTACTGGACTGTTTCTTTTCTTCTTCCTGTGGCAGTCATCAAGGAAATAGAGAGAATTCTTAGCTGTTTCTATTGGCAAGGTCAATCTGTTACTCACCCAATTCACATGGTTAGTTGGAAGAACATTTGCAGACCTAAGAGTGAAGGTGGGTTAGGGATTCGGAGGATTAAGGATTGGAACTTGGCCTGTGCGACTAGCAACCTGTGGGATATTCTTCAAAAAACAGATTCTCTTTGGGTAAACTGGGTTCACAGTAAATATCTTCAGAAGGAGTCTATCTGGTCCTTTTACCACAGACCTTATCACTCTATGGCTTGGAAAGGAATTCTGAAGCAAAGGGATTGGATTCTTCAGCACATCAGTTACAATGTTGGTGATGGGCATCAAACTAGCTTCTTTCATGATCCTTGGATAGAAGGAAAAAGTATTATATGATGGTAGGAGATAGAATCAGACATCATCTGGGAATTCCTTGCAACATCACTTGTGCTACCTTTATTCAAAATGGTCAGTGGCACCTTCCTCCTCCCACCGCCATTGAGATGTTTGATATCTGGCCGAATATCATGAGGACGCCTCTCACCCAAGCTGATGCTATTACATGGAAGCATGGTACGTTTAGCACGAAGGAAGTTTGGAGCAGACTTCGAGATCAGCATCAAAAAGTTGGTTGGGCAGATTGGGTCTGGAAAGCTCCAACTGTTCAACGATTCTCCCTTACTTGTTGGCAGGCGGTTATGCACAAGCTTCCTACTCATAACAATCTTAGGAAACGTGGCATGATCATTCCTAGCAGATGCATTCTTTGCTGTAATGCGGAAGAATGTGAGGATCATATATTCTTTCAATGCTCTTACTCTATTGAGATCTGGGAAGAAATTCTTCACCGCCTGAACATAAGAAGAAGGCCTCGACAAAACATTCTTGAAGAAATGTCTTCCCTGCGGGCTAGCTTCAAAAAGGATGGGCCTGGTACGTCCTTGGCTCGTATTCTTTTTCGTGCTGCTATTTGGTGGATCTGGAAGGAAAGGTGCAGAAGAACTTTTGAAGATTCAAGGCTTTCTCCTATTCAAGGCACTTTAGCTATCATCGAAGATGCTAGATCTTGTGTTGAAGCGAATCCTTCTCCTCGGGTTCCTTCGGGTCGGTCTAAGGCAATTTTTAAGAGATTTAATATTAGACTAAGAAGTTCTTAACAAGTTGTTTAAGGAGATAGTCACCAAGATGTGGTGCCATCTCCTTCGTTGTTGTCCATTTCTAGTTTATCGGGTAGTCTCACCTGATAACCTCTCCTTGTATATTGTTTCTCTTATTAATTAAATCTCTTGGTTGACCGACCAAAAAAAAGACAAGATCTGTACTCCTAAAGCTGAATGTGGACTGAGTTTAAGAAAGTTACAGGATTGGAACAAAGCTTGTTTGATCAAGCAGATCTGGGATGTTTTGAAAAATGCAAAAACTCTTGGATTAAATGGATTCATAGCAAGTATCTTGCCAATACCAATATCTGGATGGCCAATTCGAAACTGTACCATTCTAATGCTTGGAAAGGGATTCTTAAAGCTAGAGATTGGATCAAGACTCATATTTCCTATACTAGCATGTGGCAATTCTACTAGCATGTGGTATGATCCTTGGGTTCATGGCAGGAGTATTCAAGAACTTTATGGTGATCGGGTTAGGCAAGATTTGGGTGCCCCCATGGATATCAATGTCTCTAACTTTATGCACAATGGTAATTGGAGACTTCCTCACCCCACTTCTGGTGATATGATTGGTCTTTGGCAGCAAATTGAAACTATCCCTATCAACAATAATGGGGATGATGATATTAAGTTTTTTTTTTTTTTTTTTTTTTTTTTGGTCGGTCAACCAAGGAAATAATAAATTAATGGAGAAGAGAGATTACAAATTACATATGAGGTACAGGCACCTCATAGTGAATAAGAAGATGGGATCACCCATAAACACAAGAAGCAATGTGACACCACAAGTTGGGACTACATTGCATTATTGACTCTAATGTTAAATCTATCAGCAAGGATCCTAGACCGACCAGACAAAGAGCAAGCATGCAAGCTTGACTCAATACAACTCCGAACATCACTAATAATGGATAGCACCATATGGATAGAAGAAGTCTTCATGTCCTCAAATGTTCTATTGCATCTTTCTTTCCAAAGCCACCAAATAGTAGTTCTGAATAAGAGGCGGGCTAGGGAGGTCCCAAAACCTTCAGTTTTGAAACTAAGTCTCAAAGAATGGAGTTCCTCCAAAATGGTAAGGCGAGGAGGTCTTTTGATGTTCATCATTTTCAGAATTTCCCCCAAACAGAAATTGAGAACGGGCACTTGAAGAAAATATGATCTTCACATTCCTCTGAAGCGCAGCAAAGAATGCACCTGCTAGGTATCTGGAAGCCCCGTTTTTTGAGGTTGTTGGCAGTTGGAAGCTTATGGATCACAGCCTGCCAAGAGGTAAGAGAGCATCTCTGAATGGTAGGCCCTTTCCAAATCCAACTGTCCCAGCCTACTATTTGCTGCTGGTCACGAATCAAGTTCCATGCACTCTGGGTAGTAAAAGTACCATAATTCCAGCTAATCTCATCTGAAGTGACGATTGGAGTTCTCTTGATTAAGGGCCAAATGTCAAACATTTCTATAGCGGTTGGAGGAGGTAGAGTCCATTGCCCATTGTTTATGAAAGAAGAACATTTCTATAGCGGATGATGATATTAAGTGGAACCATGACAAAGGTAAATTTACTGCAACTTCTGCTTGGAATCATATCAGAAATAAACAATCTACTTGGCCACATTATAACTGGGTCTGGGACCGCCCATGTTCTCCAAAGCACTCTTTATGCATCTGGCAGGCTATTTACAATAAGCTTCCTACCATTGACAATCTCCAAGGAAAAGGTTTTTCATTTGCTAATAGATGTTACTTGTGCAATTGTCAAAATGAAACTGTTGATCACCTCTATTTTGCTTGTCCCTATACTCAATGGATTTGGCATGAAATTCTCAAGAGATTTGAATTCAGCAGAGCTCCTTTTCCTAACATCCAGGCTGAGATTCAGGCTTTAGTCCACTCTTTCCCCAGTAAGGGTATTCTTACTAAACTGATGAAGGTTGTGTTCAGATGTACTGTTTGGTGGATATGGAGGGAAAGATGCTTACGCACTTTTGATGACAAAAGCAGAGGCAAAGCCAGTATTCTTATAGATATTCTTTATGATGCTAGAAGTCTGATGGAGCACCACATCAACAAGCATGGTCTCACCAAGAGAGAGAAAGGGGTCCTCATAAGATTTAATTTTAACCTCATATAATCAGAAATTAGTCATCAGTCTTTTGATTAGTTCCATGCATAGTTCTTATTATTGCCTCAATACTAATGGTTATATCCTAGCTGCGATCTCTTTATTTTATTCTGCTGCAGGTTGGCGTTCTTGGGATTTTCTTATGAAGAAGAGTTTTGAGTTTCATATTGTTTATGATTTCATAGACTACAACCTGTGTAGTCATGATTTCCTTTTCAACTCTTGCAAAACTCGGACTATGGCTATAATCTACAACTTGTGTAGATATGGCTGATTGTACATTCTTCTTTAGATCAATATCATTTACGTTTACTTATCAAAAAAAAAAAGGTTAGAAAAATCTGAAAATTTGCATGTGAGATCCTAATCCCGAAATTAGCCTGTGGTTAAAATTTCAGGTCATTTGGACCAGTATATGATGCAATATGAATTTTCCATGTAAAAAATGTGAAACTAATGCATGCCTTCGTAAAATGATTTGATTTTGTATATAGCAACCTGATTAGTGAATTTTCCTGAGTGCTAAACTTCTGTAATTGTTGTGCCATGTTAGGAAAAACAGGGAAGTGTGCATGTGAGTGAGAAAGTGAATGAAATGAGAGTGATATGTGTAAACCTACGTGTTAAAATCGGTAAAAATGCGTAATGTGTAACTTGTGCCAAATGTGACACTGCTTCCGCAGAGGGCAGGGGAACCGTATCAGGGAAAAGTCCCCCTGAGAAGGTTCAATGTGTAGTGACCCTAAGGGCATTAGGGGGAAATCCTAGAGGTGGACAAGTACCACTGGTTAGGGTGGAGACTTGTTCTCCCGGTTTGCGCAGTCCAAGAGTCGCCATTGTATTGCCTAGATGGCGTCTATGTGATGTGATGTGTTGTGTCCTTCTTTGGTGGTTTGGACTATGTGTCACGGCACTAAATGTGAATGTGTAAATGTGAATGTGCAAATGTGTATGTGTTCATGTGAAAAATGTGAATGTGAATAATGTGTAAAGGTGTATATGTAAAGGGTGAAATATGCGAATTTGAAATTGTGTAAAAATGTGAAACCAAAATGTGAGGATGTGAGTTTGTAATCCATATTATGATAATCTGAAATCATGCTTGAATAGTAGCTTTACTATGTTATGATCATGTTTATGTATGCAAAATGCCTAGAATCCATGCTAGGGATAATTGTTAAGCATATATAAACAACTTCCATACTTGATTGTTCACATGTTGTGATTTAAATCGTTGTTGTAGCTCTCATGTGTTAGATTATGGTTGCTAAAGCATGTAAAACCAGCAAGTTAAAGCATGTAAAATGGTTACGTATATGTGTAGGAATGTGTAGATTCCATGTTAGGTATGTTTCCTTTCATGCATGCTAGGAAATTTATGTCAATGGCTTTCATGTCTTGGTTGGTTGAAGGTAGATTTTTATGTGAGAAATGAATAGAAAGCATGTGATAGGTGATCCTATTTTAGGAAATCTGAAAGCATAGTCCATGTGTTTAAATTTGTAGATTCACCATGATAGGTTGTAAAATTTAATGTCAAGCATGCTATATGTTGTGTCTTGTGAACGTGTTTTTTTTTTTTTGATAAGTAAAATGGTATTAATGAAACAAGATATACATAAGCCTTTGACCATATCAATAGTCAAAAGGCAAACAACACCTAGAAGAGAATAGGAGAGTGCACCTCACCTCAGAGAGGTGAAATGTTCCCACTCCACCATTCTCACTCTAGATTACAAAGCTGAAGAACATGACCACACAGGTTGTGGACTATGATCTAAACAAATTTTGAAAAGATACAAGACATGAACTCAAAGATATTGCTTTAAAAGAGATGTGGCTTGAGCTTTCGATCCTCCAAGTCTAGAAATTCTTTCCCTTTGCTGATCATGTGCACAGTTCGCATAATGGTTGCAGATCCTCCATCTATCTTGTTTCACCTGAAAACTTAACATAGCAAGTCCAAACATAGAAAATGCCGAAGTTGAACCAGAAATTAAAATGATCATACTATCATGAAAAAGAATTAATATGTAAGAGGCTAAATCTATTCTAGCTAATAGAGAAGTTGAATCTAGTAAGAATCCTTTCTCACGTTTGGAAAGACTCGAAAATTTCCCAGCTTTTTCCATGCAGCTTCTAGTATCCATAATGATATCAAGAAGGATATGAATTTTATCCCTGCTAGTTCCTTCAAAGATTCTTTTGCATCTCTCCCTCCAAATCCACCAAATAGTTGATCTAAGAATAACTCTCACCATCTTAAGTAGAATACCATTCTTAGGAAACTCCAAAGCAATTTCTTTGATTTCATGCAAGAGGCCTTTTTGTGGATTCCTTCTCAGATCATATCTAGTTAAAATTTGCTTCCAAATCCAATTCGAATAGGTGCATTATGATATGTGCATGTACGGTATGTGTAGAATTACTTGCTGAGTCTTTTAGACTCACTACTTGCTTCGGCGTACAGGTGTAGTTGGTGACGAGACACTAGTGGAGGAGACGTTGGAGACCGACTCCGAGCGCGGAGATTAGAGCGTTGCTGGAGTACTTGTGACTTTTTGTGATTTTCATAGTATGTAAATTGAACAATGTACTATCTTTATCATGGAAGAATGTATAAGTGTGGACATTTATGTATTTAATTTTCAGAAATTTGAATTATGTGGACTTTTAGTTCTTTAAATGTTATCAAATCATGTATGTTAAATGTGGATGATGAATGAATGAAGATAGTGGTTCTTTTACTTCCGCTACTCTGTTCTTATATTCACGTGTATCTCAGCTGAATGTCATTGTTGGGTAAATGTCCCACTGTGATGACGCTCGCTATACCGACGTGGGTTGGTATAACCATACCAGTATAATGAGGGTCATCGCAGAGGTTGGTATCAGAGCAACCGGTTGAGATTGCACATGAATATACATAAGTCATCATCTTCATTACATGCTAAGTCTACATGGGAATGTCCACATGTGTAAAATTGATTAATAATGAATGAAAAGTAGATAAGAAAATTGTTAGAAAACTTAGTAACCTAGCTCTAATAGTGGCTGAAATTTATTACAGCCATGGCTTCGAGAGGTAGGCGTGGCGGAGCGCCGGCCCGTGAGGACGAGCCGCGACGTGATGAGCGGGCGGAGCAGCAGGCCCGGCACCGCAAGGTCCTGTACTTCCCCCACCGCCGCCTGTGGACTATGGAGTATTCATGCAAGGTATGGTGCAAGCCATGCAGACGCAGGCTCATACCCAGGCAGCACTCCAGGCTCAGTTGGAGGCTCAGGTTAGACTAATAAAATGAATTATTAGCTGTTTTATTTGATTGTGCGTTATTATGTTGATTGTGTATTGTTTGCTGTGATGTAGCAGGCTCAAGTACCAGCTCAGGACCATGGTGGACCTTCTACCATGGAGTGGTTCAAGAGGATGCTGCCACCCTCTTTAAGGGGGAGAGCGATCCTTTGTTGGCTGAAAGCTGGATGAGGGAGATAGAAAATATTTTCTGAGCCATCAGGTGTGCAGATGAAGATAAGGATACATTGGCAACCTACATGCTACAGGTATGCTTTAGTTTATATGCTTGTGTGTTTGTTAAGCTAGATTTGTTTAGATGGTGCTTATGAATGGTGTACTGCAGGAAAGAGCTGATGTATGGTGGGCTTCATTGCTGCGTACCCGGTTTGAGGACGGAGCTATCGACGTTGCTTGGGACGAGTTCGTGAGGCTCTTTCGGGCCAAGTTCGTCCCCGAGCATGTGCAAGATCGGATGGAGCAGGAATTCCTATCTTTGGCTCAAGGCTCCATGACTATGCTGGAATATGAGGCAAGATTTTCTGAAACTATCTAAATATGCACCTCATATCGTGGCAGACGAGCGCAGGAAGACAAAGAAGTACGTGATGGGACTCAAGCCATCACTGCGGATGAGACTCGTGGCATTTGACCACCGCACGTTGGACGAGGCCCTTAGTGCTGCTTGTAGGCAGGAGGGAGAGATGGAGCAATACCTGGAAGAAAAGAAAGCTTCGCAGAAGAGGCCATGAGCGACTTTCCAACGGCAAGACAAGAAGAAAGCGGTGTACCAGACACCGCAGCGATCCGTGGCAGTCGGCAGTTCTCAGGTACCTTCTGTACGTTCCCCCAGTGTGAAGAAAGAGTGTCCCCACTATGGGAAGACACATGGTGGTACCGAATGTTGGATGATTACGGGCAAGTGCTTGAAGTGCGGAAGCAGCGACCACATGATCAAGGATTGCCCAAGACTTCAGCAGGCAGTCCAGCGCGGAGCGCCAACCCCAGCAGCAGTAGAGGTAGCCGCGCCAGCTACAGGAAGACAAGGAAGGCCTCGAGCCCCAGCTCGAGTGTTTGCTTTAGCTCGTGAGGACGCCGAGCAGGCGGAGCATGTCACCGAAGGCACGGTTTTACTTCTAGGTGTGCACGCTCGGGTTTTGTTTGATACGGGTGCTACTCACTCGTTCATTTCTGAGCAGTTCGCTAGGCAGTTAGCCCAAGAGTCAGGTGCAGAATCTAAGGATTTAGAGGTCCCTTTGTCTGTGTACACCCCTGCGGGTACGGTATCGACTAGGAAGTGCATTCAGTTGTTACCTATGTGCATTGAGGATAGAATCCTAGATGGGTTTTTCTTCTTGCTAAAGATGAAGGACTATGATGCTATTCTTAGTCTGGATTGGCTAGAGGAGCACTATGCGTTAGTGGATTGTCGCCGAAAGAGGATTGTTTTCCGCATTCCTGGTGAGGACGAGTTCTCTCCTCAATGCACATAGGTAACAACTGAATGCACCAGGCGGAGCATGTCTTTTTTTTTTGGTCGGTCAACCAAGGAAAGAATGAATTAATAATGAAGAGAGATTACAAGAACTAGAGAGATAGAAAACATCTCCTAGTTTAGACCAAATGAAAAAAGCGAATTGTCACCACAGGTCGATGACAATAATAAGAAGATTAATCCAATGTGACACCACAGGTTGGGACTACATTGTATTATTGGGTCTAATGTTGAATCTCTCACAAAGAAGCTTTGACCGACCAGAAGTAGCACCGGCAATTTGCGTTGCCTCAACACAACTCCGAACATCATTAATAATGGAGAGCACAATATGGAAGTAAGATGTTTTGATGTCATCAAAAGTCCTGCAACATCTTTCTTTCCAAATCCACCAAATGGTAGTTCTGAAGAGGAGACGAGCTATAGAAGTACCCAGCCCTTCCGATTTGAAGCTAGATCTCAAAGTATGAATTTCCTCTAAAATAGAATGTCTAGGAGGTCTGTTTATGTTCATTCTTTTCAAAATTTCCTCCCAAATAGAAATAGTATATGGGCACTTGAAGAAAAGGTGGTCCTCACATTCTTCAGAAGCATAGCAAAGGATGCACCTGCTTGGGAATTGAAATCCACGCTTTTTGAGATTGTTAATGGTTGGTAACTTATGAAGAACAGCTTGCCAAGAAGTAAGAGAGCATCTCTGAATAGTAGGGCCTTTCCATATCCAACTATCCCAGCCAACTTTTGATTCTGATCACGCAATATGTTCCAAGCATTGTTAGTACTAAATGTACCATGTTTCCAACTGATTTCATCGGTAGAGTATAGAGGAATGTTAAGAATCAATGGCCAAATATCAAACATCTCCGTTGAGGTAGAAGGAGGAAGAGACCATTGATCGTTGCTTATGAAAAGGGAGCAGGTGGCGTTCTTATTAATACCAAGGTGCTGCCTTATTCGATCTCCAACCAGCATATAGAGACTCATCCCATTTATCCAGGGGTCATAGAAAAGACTAAAGTTACTATCATGACCCACCTTATAAGTGATGTGTTGTAGAATCCAAGGGCGCTGCTTGAGGATTCCTTTCCAGGCCGTAGAATGATAAGATTTTGCTTAAGACTCCAAATAGAATCTTTTCGCAAATACTTGTGGCTAACCCAGTTAGACCAAAGAGTATTGGAATTATGCAGGATATCCCAAAGGTTTTTAGTAGCACAAGCAAGATTCCAGTCCTTTAATCTCCGAATACCCAGACCGCCTTCAGATTTTGGAGTACAAATATTTTTCCAACTCACCATATGGGGTGAGCGTTGAGAGGAGTGCCCATTCCAGTAGAAGTTTGATAAAATAGTATCAATCTCCTTAAAAATAGCAGCAGGAAGGATGAAGGAAACTGACCAATAAATCGAATAAGAAGAAAGCACTGACTTTATAAGCTCCAATCTTCCAGCTCTAGATAGCATACAAGTACGCCAAGATTCGATTCTTCTCTTAATTTTTTCAATGATTGGTTGGCAGTGAACTTTATTAAGAGAGGTAGTAACAAGAGGAAGACCCAAGTAGGTTGTAGGAAGAGTTCCCTGCGGAACTTGCAATGCAGATTGGATTTCTTTCTTGCTTTTCACATGACCACCCAAGTAAATCCTACTCTTGTTGGAGTTGAGTTGGAGACCAGCAAAACTGTAGAAATCCTCAAGCAGCCGATTAATGGCATTAGCAGAAGAGACATCATCCTTGAAGAAAATAATAAGGTCGTCTGCAAAAATGAAGTGAGAGATGGGCACACTACCCGCAGATGGACATTTGATAGATTTTCCTTGGACAGCAGCTTCAATGAGACAAGTAAAACCTTCCATGGCAATAGTGAAAAGATAGGGAGAAAGGGGATCTCCTTGACGGATACCATTGGAGCTTTTGAAAAAACCTTCCGGGCTACCATTAACCAGAACCGAGAACCTTACGGACTCCAAGCAAGTCCGAATCCAACTGATCCAAGATGGAGGAAACTTCATCTTGGTCAACATGTAGTATATGAATTCCCATGAGACTGAGTCAAAAGCTTTGCACAAGTCGGCCTTTAAACAAACACAAGTTCCTTTACTTTTAGAGTGAAGATCTTTTGCTAAATCATTGGCAAGAAGAATATTGCTTTGAATACTCCTTCCACGAATGAAAGCTGTCTGATGAGGACTGATAATAGAGGGAAGCACCAGCTGCATCCTATTAGCCATCAATTTGGTGATCACCTTGTAGATAAAGTTGCAAAGAGAGATAGGCCGAAATTCATCAAGAGAGTCCGCATTAGGCTTCTTAGGAATAAGAGCAATAAAAGTTGAATTAATCTGTTTCTCCCAGTATCCTTCATGGAAGAAGGAAAGGATAGCCGTAGAAACAAGATCGCCAACAATATCCCACGAGCTAGTGAAGAACTCCATAGTAAAACCATCAGGACCGGGACTTTTCCCTCTAGGACAACTGAACACTACTTGCCGAATTTCCTCTTTGCTGAAGGGACGCATAAGGGTAGAGATCTCAGTCTCAGAAAGAGTAGCTCGGACATCAAACTTTGGATGTCTGGCTTCATGAGATTTATTTAGGAGGAAATTATAATAATTAACTGCATGAGTCCTAATGTCCTGGTCACCATAAAGAACCGTTCCATCCCTGGTCTTGCAACTCTTGATCAGATTATGAACTCTACGGGCCTTAATTGCAGTATAAAAGAACTTTGTATTTGAGTCCCCAAGGGAAAGCCATTGCTGCTTGGATTTTTGCTTAGCAAACATTTCCTCTCTCTCAATAGCTTGAAGGTACACCATGCGACAAAGATCCTCTTTTTCTTTTAAATCCTTGTTGTCAGGATCACTATCAAGAAGCTGTTGGTAGTGAATAAGATCATCCCGAGCTGCCGAAGTATTAGAATGGACATCTCCAAAAACCTGTTTATTCCAGACTCGAAGAGCATTTTTCACAGATTTTAGTTTTTGGCATACTTGGTATAGGAGAGTGCCATGCACATGTTTGTTCCAAGCTCCACGAACAACTTCCTGGTAGGAAGGGTGAGTAGTCCACATGTTGAAAAATCTGAAGGGTCTTGGTTTAGAAGAACTTCTAACATCTTTAGTTTTCACAAGAAGCAAAGAGTGATCCGAAACAACTTTGTTTTCATAAGAAAGAATAGCATCTTCAAAAAGATTAGTCCAGTGGGAATTGACCATGACCCGGTCCAATCTAGCAGATATTCGCTGGTTTCCTCCTTTTTTATTACACCAGGAGAAAGAGTTACCGATATGAGGCATATCAAGAAGCTGAGCATTGTGAATAAACTCCTGGAAGTCAGACAAATGATTAGGTAAAATAGTGCGGCCTCCTCTTTTCTCATCAGAGTAACGAACTGTATTTAAATCACCCAGAGTGATCCAAGGTTGGGAAATAGAATGAGAGAGTTGAAGTAGATCTCCCCAAAGCTTCCTTCTCTCGCCAACCAGATTAGAACCATAGATAGCAGTGAGAATAAAAGAATCATTAGAGTTTCTGGGAGTACAAGAGACATGAATGTACTGAGAACTCTCTTGAAGAGGAATTAAAGTAACAAGATCCGGCTTCCAGATAATCCAAACTCTACCTTTGGAGGAGCTAGTATAATTGTGAAGAATATTAACATGGGAACCAAGGAAATTTTTGACCTGTTGAAAGTTTGAATCTCTAATCTTAGTCTCACAGAGAATAGCCATATCCCAATTATAATGTGAAAGCTCCTTCTTAATCGCCAACTTTTTATTTTTATTGTTCATCCCCCGAACATTCCAGGATATAATATTCATGGTAAATATTTGTTGGTTGCAAACTTTGGTCGAACTTTCGAACGACCTACCTTCCCAACTCTGTCCACATCCTTCAACTTTGAAGTATCAAAATGCTTATCCAAATATAAAGGAGATTCTGAAGTAGATGTCTGACTAATCGCTGTAGTATTTGCTTTGTTTGCCTTATCTCCTGTTAAAGCTGGTATCATACTGGCATCCTCATTAGCCACGGAAGAAGATTTCACTTTCACATCATTAGTTCCCATGTAGGATTCCGGATTTACACAATCAGCAGAAATACTGGCAGTCACCGTAGATCCTGACTCCATGTAGGTAACCGAATCTGTAGTAGGAATTATAGCACTTGCCTCACACACCACCGAAGAGAATCCCACCTTCTCGTTATGGTCAGATTTGTAGATAGTGCTAAGATTAGGATGCAAGGGTTCCGGGTTTATACTGCTCACACGAGAACTAGCAGTCACCGTAGTCCCACGTTGCATGTCTT
Source organism: Colocasia esculenta (assembly GCA_014218235.1). Lineage (NCBI taxonomy): Eukaryota > Viridiplantae > Streptophyta > Magnoliopsida > Alismatales > Araceae > Colocasia > Colocasia esculenta. The sequence goes on along the minus strand of CM024762.1, from coordinate 93,594,191 downwards.
CTGACAGAACTGTAGATGCAGATTTAGCTTTATTTGCTCCATCATTGTCTCCATGAATAGCCGGTATTAGATTACTTGCCTCTCTCGCCACCGAAGAGAATCCCACCTTCTCATTATGGTCTGATTCGAAGATAATGCTATGATTTGGACGTAAGGGTTCCGGGTTTATACTGCTCACACGAGGGTTAGCAGTCACCGTAGTCCCACGCTGCATGTCTTTTGGCAGGCCTTCAAAAGAAGGGAAATAAGTGACAGAATCTTCTGGCATGACTTCTTTCAGACAATCCATAGCCATAGTGTTATCAGGTAAGGGAATATTGCTTTGATGCAAATCCGGTAAATGCGTTGCATGTTCCTCATGAGACACCGTGTCCAACGTCGGATTTATACTCACAATTGAAGAAAGTTTGCAAGAAAGGAGTTGAGGACGTGTTGCATGGAAGGTACCAGTAACAGGAGTTATAGCAGTGCTAAGATTTGAATCTCCAGCCTTTACCGCATTATTGGAGGAGGGAGCTGGATTTATGCATGTAGAACTGCCACCAGCTTGAACCAAAGAGCTCGAGTCAAAGACAGAACTCTGCATGCAATGTTGAATACCGTCTGTAATGTGCATTGTTTTCGGGTCTGGCCGAGAGCCACCAGAACTTTGAGTAATATCGTTAGCCACCGTGGGTGAAATCGGCTTTACGCTAATTATGGGAGGAAGCTTGCAAGAGATATCTCCCGAATCCTTAGCACCAGGAATAGGAAGTAAAGAAATAGTAGAACTTTCATTTGGCTCTCCAGGAATCTTGTATTTGGAAGAATTAGGGTTTGCTGAGTTGACTCGGCTATCTTGCGAGTTGGCTGAAACGACCGCCTGCTTAGGTATCCATTGCCTATTTGAATTCTTAGGTTGTTCTTGAGAGACCTTCTTCAATGAACAAGTGCCATCCTGATGACCAAACGAGGAACAAGCAGAGCATGGTTTTGGACGCCATTCGTACTCCACAGCCACTTCATCAGTGGAACCGGATTCATGCAGAACTGTGATAGATTGAGGAAAAGAAAACTCAGAGGTGATGAGAACACATACCGAGCAAAGGACAAGCGACTCCTTGAGGCTATTAGTTTGTCCATGAAAAGAGGATTACCCAGGACACTGGCCAGTTTGCTAAGAGATGTATGTGACCAAAGATAAAGAGGTAGGTTTGGAAAGGTAATCCACAAAGGAATGGAAGATAACATCGCCCTCTCCATTTTTGTATCCCGGTTCCATTTCTGCACAATGAATGGGTGACCCCTTATATGCCAGAACCCTTCAAGAACGGTCTGCATATCTTCCTCAAGGGAGAAAGTACACACAAAGAACCCTCCAGACCGCAAATGCAGATCGTAACTTCCTTTGGGCTTCCATTGCTTATCTATAAAAGACTTTAGAGGAGTGTAAACCGGTGATAATCCAACAATATAACCCACAACAGTGAATCGCCAGGAGTGCATCAACTCATGAGAGTCTGCATCTTGGAAGCTAGCAACCGGACGTTCTCCAAGCACAGAAGGAGCTATGTAAGATAGTCGAAGTCCTGAAGAAGGAACCGAGGAAGGTCTTGCGAACAGCTCGTTCCAGGCTAACTTTGACGTGGAGACAGAGGGAGGTCGAGCTTTGGAGCGAGACCTACCTCTTGAACGACTCCGGGAGAGACCGCGAGAACGGGAAGAATCACCTTGTGAGGATCCACGCCCAGTGGCAGGATCACTCGCGATGACCACAGGCAGCACTCCGGTGGAGTCCTTCCCCTTCCCCGGAGGAGGGAGAGGATGGTCTCCATGAGTGCCTCCCGAACCAGAAGCCATGACCACCAGAAGGAGAGCCTACCGGAGGGAAGCTCCGGCAGGCAGAGGCTGACCCCCCACCACCGAGGGCGGGGGTTAGCCCAGGAACTCCCTCACGGCGACACCAAACCCCAGAGGTTCTCTCTCTAGAATCCTAGAGAGAAGCTGCTCTATTCCAGTCATGCAATCTTCTTATCCCCCCCTTTTCAGGCGGAGCATGTCACCGAAGGCACGGTTTTACTTCTAGGTGTGCACGCTCGGGTTTTGTTTGATACGGGTGCTACTCACTCGTTCATTTCTGAGCAGTTCGCTAGGCAGTTAGCCCAAGAGTCAGGTGCAGAATCTAAGGATTTAGAGGTCCCTTTGTCTGTGTACACCCCTGCGGGTACGGTATCGACTAGGAAGTGCATTCAGTTGTTACCTATGTGCATTGAGGATAGAATCCTAGATGGGTTTTTCTTCTTGCTAAAGATGAAGGACTATGATGCTATTCTTAGTCTGGATTGGCTAGAGGAGCACTATGCGTTAGTGGATTGTCGCCGAAAGAGGATTGTTTTCCGCATTCCTGGTGAGGACGAGTTCTCTCATCCCTTGCCAAGGAACTTGGCGGGAAAGTTAGTCATCTCTGCCATGAAGGCGATGCACATGGTGAACAAGGGTTGTGACGCTTTTCTTACCAACGTGGTACTAGTGCCAGAGGCTGATGAGTCACCTACTCTTGCAGAGATTGAGGTAGTGCAGGATTTTCCAAACGTCTTTCCTGATGATTTGTCTGGATTGCCACCGGATAGAGAGATAGAGTTTACCATAGAGTTGCTTCCAGGCACCTCTCCTATCTCGAAGGCTCCATATCGGATGACACCTGTGGAGTTAGCCGAGTTGAGGAGGCAGTTGCAAGAGTTACTAGATAAGGGATTTATTCGCCCTAGTGTTTCCCCTTGGGGCGCACCTGTATTATTCGTCAAGAAGAAAGACGGGTCACTTAGGTTATGCATTGATTATAGGAAGTTGAACCAATTGACTATGAAGAACATGTATCCCTTACCTCGTATTGACGATTTGTTTGACCAGTTGCGGGATGCATCAGTCTTTTATAAGATTGATTTGCGGTCTGGTTATCATCAGTTGAGGATTCGGAGTGAGGATGTGTCCAAGACGGCGTTTAGAACCCGTTATGGACATTATGAGTTTTTGGTCCTTCCTTTTGGATTGACCAATGCCCCTGCAGCATTCATGGATCTCATGAACATGCTGTTTAGGCCTTATCTAGATAGCTTTGTCGTAGTGTTTATTGATGATGTGCTGGTTTACTCTCCGGATGAGGCCACACACCGTCAGCATTTGAGGTTAGTGTTAGAGGTTCTTCGTGAGCACAAGCTGTATGCCAAGTTCAGCAAGTGCGATTTTTGGTTGCGCGAGGTTCATTTCCTCGGGCATGTTATCTCTGGTGCTGGTGTAGCAGTTGATCCAGCGAAGGTCCAGGCAGTTATGGATTGGGAGATTCCCAAGACCCCTTCAGAGATTCATAGTTTTATTGGTTTAGCTGGTTACTATCGGCGATTTATTGGGGGATTTTCATCTATCGCCGCCCCTTTGACTCAGCTTACCAGAAAGGGAGTGAAGTTTGTTTGGTCCGAGAAGTGTGAGAGTAGTTTTCAATTATTGAAGACTAAGCTCACGACAGCCCCAGTGTTAGTCTTACTGAGCGGTGTAGAGGGTTTTACTATCTACACGGATGCGTCTCGGATTGGGTTAGGCTGTGTGCTAATGCAGCAAGAATGGGTAGTGGCTTATGCTTCTCGTCGGTTGAAGGAGCATGAGAGGAACTATCCGACTCATAACTTGGAGCTCGCAGCAGTGGTTCATGCACTAAAGATCTGGAGGCACTATCTTTATGGTGTCAAATTTGAGGTGTATACCGACCACAAGAGCTTGAAGTATCTTTTCTCCCAAAAGGAATTAAACCTGAGGCAGAGGAGATGGATTGAGTTCTTGAAGGACTATGACTTCGACCTTCAGTATCACCTGGGAAGGCGAATGTCATAGCGGATGCTCTGAGTAGAAAGAGGCCATCTCTCCAGCAGGACTGGAAGATGTTGGAGGATGCGGCTTGCGCGTTGACTGAGTTAGAGCCATCGCTATGTCACGCTTTTGTAGCTCAGTTATCTCTTAGGTCCTGGGTTTTGGATGAGGTGATCGAGCAACTGGGAGCCGACCCTAGACTCTTAGAGTTAGTGGGCAAGGCATGCATTGCTCGTGATGAGGACGGTGTGATTAGATTTCAGCACCGTGTTTGTGTCCCCGATTTAGTAGATGTCCGTGAGCATGTGTTAGAGAAGGCTCACAGATCGCGATTCTCTATTCATGCAGGTAACACAAAGATGTACCAGGATTTGAAGAGATCCTTTTGGTGGTCTGGCATGAAGAGGGACGTAGCGGATTATGTATCCCGGTGTTTAGTATGCCAGCAAGTGAAGGCCGAGCGACAGTGACCATCCGGCCTTATGCAAAGGATGGACATCCCGATGTGGAAGTGGGAAGCTGTCACTATGGACTTTGTTTCGGGTTTGCCTCGATCTAGAAGGGGCAATGACTCGATTTGGGTAGTTGTAGATAGATTCTCGAAGACTGCTCATTTCTTGCCTATGAAGAAGAAGTAGTCAGTAGAGAGTCTAGCTAGATTGTATGTTAGTGGTATCATTAGATTGCATGGTGTGCTATATCCTGCCATAAGGTTTTCCTCTCATAAGCCAGATTTGATCCATACACAGCAGTTAAGTGAGATTTCCTACCAGAAGAAAGATCAGTACAATCCAGATGAATGAGCTGGGAAGTGACTTTAGCACATGAATTTGAGTTATATCTCCATTCCATAGGACCCAGATCCTCCCACTTGGATGCTCATCATAGTTATGAATCATGTCAAGGTGAGAGGCAATAGAGAGTCTCCTGCTATGCATTTTTTCCTTATTGACTTTAGTCTCCAGTAAAACAACCACATCCGCCTTGGAGCTTAAGATAGCTTTCTTAATGCTCAATCTATTCACAGTCTTATTCAAACCCCTCACATTCCAAGAGAGAACCTTCATTAATGCTTGTGAGAGAGTGAAAGAATCCTAGCTTTCAGCTTATCAATTTTGTCACCCATAGACAAATCTGGCTTGTTTGAATCGTGCATGGCGTGCATGGCATTGTTACGTTCAGACTTGGACGTAGGATCTGAAGCAGGTCTTTGACTATTACCTTCAATAGGATGCGTAATATTTGAATCATGAGTAATGATGTCAGCCTCCCCTTTTAATTCTTGCAAAACTTCAAATCGGGCCAGCTCTGAATTAAAAGAAGAACCCACCGAGACAGCTACCGCTTCCTTCCCTTTTGAAGAATCTTGCTTAGCAGGTAACAGAATCGCGGGATTGATGGGAACAGCTTTAGTCAGCGAAGTACCACATGGGGGCGGTGAGCTTACCCCCTCCTCACGAGAAGGATCCAGGCTATGTAAAGTATCCGGCGAAATGCGCCAGGCCGCACTTGCTTTATTGACATGATCACATACTTTATTCATATGATCTCTCAGGCCTTCCAGATCTTCTACAGATACGTCGATCACAATATTCTTATGTAGGAAATGGGCCGGATTTGTACTGATACCGATGGATCTATCAGTCACCGTAGCCCTGGAAGGCAAATCTCTAGAAAACTCATCCAGGGAAGGAGATCCCGGATTTGCACCACCAATAGTGGTCACCGTAGGATCAGAAGGCTCATTGCAAAATTTAAAAGAGTACATACCATTATCAATGATTCCTCCTTCCAAACTAACCGGGTTTACACTAACAGCGAGATTTGAGATGATGTTGCTATTAGCCACCGAACTGTCATAGATTTCAGACTCCTTACTGCCATTATCCGTGCTACAGGCTATATTCTGCCGGTCTTGAGAACTCTCCTCCCGAGCAGAAACTAACGAACACATATGATCATTCACAATGTCACCCTTGTAGTAAGATACCTGCTTCTTAACAGCCCGGAAACCTCTCACTTTCCAGCAGCTAATATGCATGATTAAAGAGAGTTATGCGACAGTCTTGGCCGCGCCTTGGACCGGCCTAATCTATTTACACGATCAACATCCTAAGCTTTGAAGTATCAAAGAAGAGTCCATACAACCAGGAGAATCAGTTAAAGAGCTCGGATTTACACCAGTAGAAGGATTACTGCAAGTGGTCACCGTGGGCTCCAGAGACTTCTTACTAAACTTCTTGGTAGGTTCTGCATAGGAGGCGAACGAACCTGCATGAGAGGTGATACCTTCCAAGAGAGCAGATGAAGAAGAAGCTGACGCTTCAAACCTTCCTCGGTTTGCAGGGTCTTCAGAAGATACTGGCCTGCGATTAGTTACCTCATCATCCGTGGAGACAATATCAATTTTCTTATTCTTTCCTGGCTTAGGTGGGAGGTTGGGATCCGGATTTATGCTGATAGCAAATCTGTCAGCCACCGTAGTTCCCAGAACCAATTCATTCGAAGAAATGGGAGGAAGTCCCGGATTAACTCCAATAGAAAGTAAGTTGCACTCGGCATCTTTGGAACCCGAAGAATCTGCTGAATTGTTAGCCGCCGAGCTCTCCACAATAGCTTCAACCTCCGGACTCTGAACTGTATCATGCACCAAACTGTGAGCTAAACCTTCACCATCTGCTACACTATCATCAGTAACTTGATCACTGAGAACATCGAACTGGTTTGCCACAGGAATAGCTTCCACCATAACCGGATTTACACCAATAGCACTGGTCGAGTTCATGCTATTAGTCACCGAGGAAATATTTGAATCCTTCATACCCTGATCAGCAGTACAAGTAATCACCAACGTATCCGAAACAATGGGATCTTTCATAGTGACTGGGTCACTGCCATTAGGAAGCTGGTTTTCCGCTGGAACATCTGAAGCTTTCTTAAGACGCCATTCACGCCTAGATGGACGAACTGGAGGACTCCTCTCCCGATGAGGAGTTAAAGAACATGATCCATCAGGGTGCCCAAAGGAAGAACAAACAGAACATGATTTCGGTTGCCATTCGTAATTTACCAGAACAACTTCGGTATCCCCCGAATCATGCAGAACTGTAATCTCAGATGGATATTCGAAGTCAGATGAGATGAGAATACAAATTCTGGCGAAAGCAAGTCTTTTCCTGGAAGCAGTCATCTTATCCATGAAAAGAGGCTTTCCAAGGACACTCCCCATCTTACTCAAAGAAGTATGGGACCAAAGATGAAGAGGGAGGTTGGGGAAGGAGATCCACAGAGGAATAGAAGTAAGCATCGCCTTCTCCATCTTTACATCCCTATTCCAACGTTGGATGATGAAAGGATGACCACGGATGTGCCAAAAACCTTCCAGAACCAACTGCATGTCTTCTTCCAATGCAAAAACACAGACAAAGAAACCACCAAAACGCAAGTGAAGGTCGTAGCTACCTTTGGGTTTCCATTGCTTGTCTATGAAACTCTTGAGAGGGTTATACGCTGCTTTGATCCCCACAATATAACCGACAACAGCAAACTTCCACATACTAGCCAGGTCTTCCGAATCTTGAGAACAATAAGATGCAACAGGCCGCTCTCCATGCAAGACAGGTTCAACAAAGTTCAGACTCAAACCTGCATTCGGTGCTGATGATGCTCCTGCAAAGAGTTCGTTCCACGCTTTCTTAGAAGAGGAGACCATTTGCACCGGATTTCTAGAGGTGGAGCGTCCAGGGATCTCCCACGAGAGGGAAGACGACGAGGAGGTAGGCGGGCAGGAAGATTCTTGTGAGGAACCAAGTCCCTGACCCAGTTCACTCGCGACCTTCACGGTTGCATCAGCGGACATCGAAGTCTCCACCGAAGATGGAAGAGACTGATGTCCTAATGCATCCCCCTCCATAGCCCCTCCTCACCGAAGGAAGGACCGAGCAGCAGCAGAGGCCCCCCCACCGCCTGAAGGGGGGAGGAGCCCGGCGAACCACCAGACCCTCACTTCCTCAGAGCTTCTCTCTCTAGAAACTAGAGAGAGAGTTTCTCTTACCTGTTGGCCTACCACGATCTCTCTAGGAAAACTAGATGGAAGAGTTTCTCTCTACCACGATCTCTTTACCATGGATCATTGTAGGTGACTTCAATTGTGTGCGTTTTCCTGAAGAAAAAAATGGTGGTAGGAAATTGACAACTTCTTACCTTAAGGACTTCAATAATTGCATGATTGTGCTTCCTTGATGGACTTGAAGAGTGTTGGCAATATTTTCTCATGGTCTAATCGATCTGCTGGAATCAGAAGAATTACTTGTAGACTTGATCGAGCATTGATTAATCAATGCTGGCTGGACACTTTCCCGGATAGCTATGTCTCTTATGGAGACTCTCTGCACTCTGATCAGGTCATCTTACTATCTTCACTGAGGAAGCTATTGCAGGTGGCCCTAAGCCTTTCAGGTTCTTTATATGTGGACGCAACATACATCCTTTATTTCTGTGGTTCAGAACGCTTGGAGTTGGATGTCCAAGGTACTCCTCTCTTTGTCCTCTGCCAGAAGCTCCGGGCTGTTAAGGAGGCGTTGAAGATTGGAATAGGGATGTCTTTGGTAAAATTCATCGGAGGGTGGACTGTGCAGCTACTATTCTTCATGATGCGCAGGTCAAACTGGCTACTGACCCTATGAATTGTGGTTATGCTGAAAGTGAGAAGCAAGCTCGGGAAAACTATCTCCATAGTCTTCACATGGAGACGCTTATGCTCAGCAACGTGCAAAGCAACACTGGTTGACTCAAACTGATGATAATACAAGTTTTTCTATGCTAGCATCAAAGGAAGAAGAATGATAAATACAATTAGGAAGTGCAAGTTGGCTGATGGAAGCATTACGGATGACATGCAAAGAATAAAGGATCATGCTTTGACATTCTATTCCACTCTCCTAAACCAAAATCAGAATTATGACACTACTGAATTTAGTGCTGCCAGAGTTCTTTCGATGATGATAGATACAATATTATGAGGCCTTTCACAGACTCTGAAATTACTAATGTAGTCATGTCTGCCCCAAAGAACAAAAGCCCAGGTCCTGATGGTTTCCCTGCTGATTTCTATCAGATGTGTTGGCACATTGTGGGGAAGGAAGTGCTTGCTGCAGTGCATTATTTTTTCAATGGAGAAGATGGCTGCGCCAAATAAATCATACCTTTGTCTCCCTCATCCCCAAAGGTGATAATGCTGATTCATTTGACCAGTTTCGTCCCATATCTTTGTGTAACTTCCTGTACAAGATATTCACCAAACTTATTGCTAATCGAATGCAAAGATTCATGCCTCATCTAATTAGCAATAATCAGTCAGCATTATAAAGGGACGGAAGATTCAAGATAGCATTCTACTGGCCAATGATCTTGTGAGGGACATACACTCTAAACATCGGGGTACTCTTTTATGTATGAAAGTGGATCTGCGAAAGGCCTTTGATACAGTGAACCGGAAATTTATTCTCATCATTCTCCAGAAAATGGGCTTTCCAGAACAATGGATTCAGTGGATTGATATTCTCACTAACACTGCTTCCTTCTCTGTGCTTCTTAATGGGAGTCCGTTGGATTCTTCCACTCATCCAATGGTATTCGCCAGGGGGATCCTCTATCTCCTTATCTATTCTGTGTTGCTATGGAAGGACTCACTATCATGATTGAGGAGAAGATTAAAGATGGTTGTCTTCATGTCCCTAGTTTTGGAAGCACTACCCTATCACACTTGGTCTTCGCTGATGATTTACTTGTTTTCTTGAAGCCTAGCATCTCATCGGCTAAAGGTATTACTTCTATTTTGGAAAACTTCTACAGATGTTCAGGTCTTCTCCTAAATGCTTCTAAGAGCAAAGTATTCATTGGAGCGAAAGTCTTACACAAGAAACCACTATTGGACGCTTTGAGGGTTCAAGAAGGGACTCTTCCCTCCACTTACTTGGGCCTGCCGTTGTTCTCCACTCGGCTATCTAGTACCCAGTGTACCCCTATTCTTCAAAAAATTACCAGGCGTATTGCATCTTGGAAGACTCGATTGTTATCCAAAGCTGGCAGGTTAGAGTTAATTCGCTCAGTCTTGCAATCTTATGCCATCTATTGGGCTGTATCCTTCATTCTGCCTAAAGGTCTTATTGGGGAAGTGGAGAGACTATTGCGCAACTTCTTTTGGCATGCTTCAGGAGAATTTAAACCTTTTCACTTGATTAAGTGGGATCTTATTTGTAGACCAAGAGATGAAGGTGGCCTGGGTCTTAGAAACCTTCAAGTATGGAACTCCACTATGATCACAATGCAGTTTGGAGACTTCTCTCCAATAACACTACTTTGTGGCATCAATGGGTTTTTAACAGATACATCAAAAATGTGTCCATATGGATCGTGGAGGCCAAACCGTATCACTCTCATGCTTGGAAGGGCATTCTTAAGGTCAGAAACTGGATCAAGCCTCATCTTCTTTACAAGGTTGGCAAAGGCGATTCTTTTAATTTATGGGAAGACCCTTGGATAGAAGGACAATCTATTCACTCTTTAGGTGGTCAGCACATTAGGAGCATGCTTGGTATGCCCATCAATGCCAAGGTTAGTTCCTTTATTCAGAATGGAAGATGGTGCCTACCACCGCCTACCTCTTTTGAGATGCTAGATATCTGGCCGCGGATCATGGAAGTTCCCATTCATGCTGATTGTGAGGACTCTATTCTTTGGAAGCACAATAATGGCTCAATCAGTAACAAGCAAATTTATGACATGAAAAGAGTCAGCCATCCTAAGGTGTCTTGGGTCAATATTGTCTGGAAGAGGCCAACAAGTCAGAAACAATCTATCCATGCTTGGCAGGTGATGATGGGAGGCATTGCCACATTCGATGTGCTCCAGAGGCGTGGTGTTCAAGGTCCAAATATCTGCACATTATGCAGATACAAGCTGAAAGTATTGACCATTTGTTCTTTCAATGTTCTTATAGCAGTTGGATCTGGATGCAAATTCTCAAAAGGCTGGATGTTCATAGAAGGCCAACACTACAATCTTAACTGAGAGCCAGAATTTGGCTACATATTTCTGTACTAAGGATGCTGGAAGGAGTGTTGCTTTCTCCGCCTTTAGGGCTGCTTTATGGTGGATTTGGAAGGAGAGATGTTCTCGTATCTTGATTCAAAAGAAGAAGAGTAGTAGCATGCAAGTGCTTCTATCCATTTAGCGGATATTCGAAGTTACTGAGTTCCATCTGCAGGGTGCTTCCACTCTCCGAGGATCACTAGAATCATCAAGAATTTTATTATTCGAAGTGATTAGATAGATTTCTCTATCCTTGAGCCGTTGCATTCTTGCTTCTTATGATTTCTATGATTTCAGCTATCGGACTGTGATAGCATGGATCACTCTTTGTACATTCTGTCTCATTGTTTTTTAATACAAATTCCGGTATTAATTACCAAAAAAAAAAGAT
>CM024762.1:93549643-93582768 GCA_014218235.1 Colocasia esculenta | reverse complement strand
TGAATGAAATGAGAGTGACATGTGTAAACCTACGTGTTAAAATCGGTAAAAATGTTAATGTGTAACTTGTGCCAAATTTGACACTGCTTCCGCAAGGGCAGTAGAACCGTATCAGGGAAAAGTCCCCCTGAGAATTCAATGTGTAGTGACCCTAAGGGCATTAGGGGGAAATCCTGGAGGTGGACAAGTACCCTGGTTAGGTTGAGACTTGTTCTCCCGGTCTGTGCAGTCCAAGAGTCGCCATTGTATTGCCTAGATGGCGTCTATGTGATGTGATGTGTTGTGTCCTTCTTTGTGGTTTGGACTATGTGTCACGGCACTAAATGTGAATGTGTAAATGTGAATGTGCAAATGTGTATGTGTTCATGTGAAAAATGTGAATGTGAATAATGTGTAAAGGTGCATGTGTAAGGGTGAAATATGCGAATTTGAAATTGTGTAAAAATGTGAAACCAAATGTGAGGATGTGAGTTTGTAATCCATGTTATGATAATCTGAAATCATGCTTGAACAGTAGCTTTACTATGTTATGATCATGTTTATGTATGCAAAATGCCTAGAATCCATGCTAGGGATAATTGTTAAGCATATATAAACAACTTTCATACTTGATTGTTCACATGTTGTGATTTAAATCGTTGTTGTAGCTCTCATGTGTTAGATTATGGTTGCTAAGCATGTAAAACAGCAAGTTAAAGCATGTAAAATGGTTACGCTATGTGTAGGATGTGTAGATTCCATGTTAGGTATGTTTCCTTTCATGCATACTCGGAAATTTATGTCAATGGCTTTCATGTCTTGGTTGGTTGAAGGTAGATTTTTGTGTGAGAAATGAATAGAAAGCATGTGATAGGTGATCCTATTTTAGGAAATCTGAAAGCATAGTCCAGTGTTTAAATTTGTAGATTCACCATGATAGGTTGTAAAATTTAATGTCAAGCATGCTATATGTTGTGTCTTGTGAACGTGTATGTAGAACCTACTATGATATGTGCATGTACGGTATGTGTAGAATTACTTGCTGAGTCTTTTAGACTCACTACTTGCTTCGGCGTACAGGTGTAGTTGGTGACGAGACACTAGTGGAGGAGACGTTGGAGACCGACTCCGAGCACGGAGATTAGAGCGTTGCTGGAGTACTTGTGACTTTTTGTGATTTTCATAGTATGTAAATGAACATTGTACTATCTTTATCATGGACGAATGTATAAGTGTGGACATTTATGTATTTAATTTTCAGCAATTGAATTATGTGGACTTTTCATTCTTAAATGTTATCAAATCATGTATGTTAATGTGGATGATGAATGAATGAAGGCAGTGGTTCTTTTACTTCCGCTACTCTGTTCTTATATTCACGTGTATCTCAACTGAATGTCATTGTTGGGTAAATGTCCCACTGTGATGACGCTCGCTATATACCGACGTGGGTTGGTATAACCGTACCGGTATAATGAGGGTCGTCGCAACCCTCTCCTGTGTGACCGGTCTATTGGGGCAAGGAGGATTGCTTGTCGCCTAGATCGTGCTCTTATTATCAACAATGGTGGATTACTTTCCTGATAGCTATGGCTTCTATGGTGACCAGGTCTTATCTGATCATTCTCATTAACAGTTTTAGTGAGGAAGTCATTGCGGGGGGGCCAAAACCCTTTAAATTCTTTACTATGTGGGCGAAGCATGAAGCCTTTATCCTTGGTTGAGCAAACTTGGGATACTCAATATAGTGGCACTCCCATCTATGTGCTGTGCCAGAAGCTTCGTGCTGTGAAGAATGCTTTGAAAGTTTGGAACCGAGATGAATTTGGTAGCATCTTTCAGAGGGGGCACATGCTGGTGATGTTCTCCATAGGGCGCAAGATGCTCTCTAGCCTCTGATCCTTTGAATGAGAGTTATATTCATAGTGAGGTGCAAGCTCGGGACTCCTACCTGGCTTCTCTCAGCATGGAGGCTGACTATGCTAAATAGAAGGCTAAGCAACACTGGCTACCCAGACTGATGATAACACTAAATTCTTTATGCCAGTATTAGGGGAGGCGAATGATTAACTCCATCAGAAGATGCAAAATTCGGATGGTAATGTCACTGATGACATAAGCAGATTCAAATGCATGCAGTCGATTTCTATAACAGCCTTAAATCAGCAGAAGAACTATGATCTTCAAATTTCTCACCCTCCCGGTGCTTTCTGAAGAAGAACCGATGGCTATTATGATGCCCTTTACTAATTAGGAGAATTAAGGAGATTGTCATGAATTCCTAAGAATAGAGTCCTGGCCCGATGGTTTTTCCGGCTGACTATATCAGCTTTGTTGGAACAACTGGGGTCCTGAGGCTGGCGGCAGTGCAATTTTTCTTTCATGGGGGTAGTGCTTCGCCAGGTTAAACCACACTTTTTTTTCGGTAAGTAAGAAATGGTATTAATAATGAATAAATTACAGATCCTTGGTCATACAAGTCATGACCAGAGGTACAAGACTACTAGATGAGTTCAGGAGAGTGCACCCCTACCCCAAAGGGGAGGAATGTTCTCACTCCACCAAACTACAATCTAGTAAAAGAAAGCTGAAAAACTTCAATAATGCTATTCCATGACTACACAATCCGTAGACTATGGAATAAGGAGTTACATAACAGAGTTTTCACCCAAATCCCTTTATGCTCCATGCTGGAAAATGGTAGAAGACTATCCAAAGATGCGCAGCAGCAGCCATGCCAAGAACCTGAAAGGTTAGTAGAAGGAGTCCAAGCAGAGAATTGCAAAGAAGAATCATAAATTAAATCAAAACCTACTAGAACCAGGAAGACTAATAAGCTTTAATGATCTAATCTAATGAATGGTAAAGTTGAACCTAGTTAAAACCCCTTTCTCACGAGGAGATAATTTTGCATTCTTCACCTTCATTTCCATGCTACTTCTGATATCATGCAGAATCTCGAGCAATATGTGAACTTTATCTTTTCTTTTCCCTTCAAAAATTCTAATGCATCTCTCTCTCCATATCCACCAGATAGCCGTTCTAATTGCCACTTTCACCATCAAAGATAGAATACCACTCTTGGAGAACTCTTGCTGAAGAGCATAGATTTCATTATGAAGAGAAGTGTGAGGCTTTCTAGATAAGTCATATCTGCTCAAAATGCATTTCCAAATCCAGCTAGTGTAAGTGCAGGTAAAATACAAATGGTCAGCACTCTCATTATCATTCAAGCAAAGAACACATTGATTGGCCAAAATTCTACCTTTCCTTTGCAAGTTATCAATAGTTGGAAGCTTGTTATGCAGAGCCTGCCAAGTGCATAAAGAGAATTCTGAACAGTAGGCCGATCCCAGGTCCATCTATTGTAGTACCAATTATTCCCCTTGATTCTGATTTCATTCCAGGCTGAGTTGACATTGAATTTTCCATTATTATGCTTCCATATGATTGCATCTTCTCCACTATTCCTGATAGGAATTGCAGCAATTTGAGGCCAGAGAGTGATCATTTCATGAGTTGTTGCATTAGGGAGTCTCCAATCCCCTTCATGGATGAAACTAGAAATCTGCAAATTTTTAGGAGCACCTAAATCTTGTCTTATCCTATCACCATACAATTGGTATATGCTTTTTCCATTGATCCAAGGGTCATACCACATGCTAGTTTTATTTCCTGTAGAAATAACATAAGAAACATGCTCAACCAGCCATTGTCTAGCTTTCAAAATACCTTTGATTGCAGCCGAATAATAAGATTTGGATTCAACACACCAAACAGATTTTCTCTTAAAGTACTTTTCCTTGATCCAATTATTCCAGATTGTTTTCTTATCCTGAAGCAAATCCCAGAGAAGCTTGATCATACCTGCTTTATTCCATTCTTGGAGATTCTTCAAATCAGCCCACCTTCATCCTTGGGTTTACAAATAGTAGACCATTTCACCATATGGAGCGCATTATTTTCTTGGGTGCCATGCCAAAAGAATTTGCTAAGAATGGTTTCCACTTCATGAATGAGACCCGCAGGTAAGATAAAAGCATTAGACCAATACAAAGCATAGGATTGAAGAACTGAACGAATCAATTCAAGTCTTCCTGCTTTAGAAAGCAATCTACATTTCCAAGAATTCAGTCTCTTTCTAATCTTTTCAACAATGGGATGACAATGGCTTTTATTGATAGCATTCGAGAAAAGAGGAAGACCCAAGTAAGGAACTGGTAGGTTACCTTCTGCAACTCCAAGAGTGGTAGAGATTTGCTCTTTATCTTTGATGGCTGCCCCCACATAAACCTTGCTTTCTGAAGATTAAGAGCAAGACCAGAAATTCTACCAAAGATATTCAAAATATCAGCCAACTTTGTCACAGAATTATGATCATTTTGAATGAATATCAGCAAATCATCCGCAAATATAGTATGAGAAACATTACAATTCCCGGCTGTAGGAACTTTAAGGCTGCCATCTAACACTGCCTTCTCAAGCATACAAGTCAATCCCTCCATAGCAATGGTGAACAAGTAGGGAGAAAGAGGGTCTCCCTGTCTAATCCCATTACCACTTCCAAAAAAACCAATTGGAGAACCATTGAAAAGAACAGAGAATTTTGGAGTTTCTAAGCAATTTCTGATCCAATCTATCCACTTTGAAGGAAAAAGCATTTTCCTCATCATTTCATAAATGAAGGACCTGTTAACAGAATCAAATGCTTTTCTCAAATCAGCTTTAAAGCAAATTCTTTTTCCCGCAGATTTAGAATGAAGATCTTTGACAATATCATTAGCAAGGAGCACATTTTGGTGGATACCTCTACCTTTGATGAAGGCTGATTGATTGGGGCTTATAACAGTATCCATAACTTTCTGCAGTCTATTGGCCATCACTTTAGAAATAACTTATAAATGAAGTTGCATAAAGAGATAGGCCTATAGTTCTCAAGACAATCAGCACCAGCAGTCTTGGGAATAAGAGAGATAAAAGTACAATTCAATTGTTTGTGCATCCTACCAGTAGTAAAGAAGTGCTGACAAGCATTTATAACATCCTTACCAACAATGTTCCAAGTAGCTTGAAAGAATTCTGCAGTAAAACCATCTGGACCTGGACTTTTGTTTTTGGGAGAACTGAAAACAGTAGATCTGATTTCTTCTTCAGTGATTGTCTGGCTAAGAAAAACCACCTCTTCTTGAGAAAGCTTACTTCTGACCTCTAAATCATGATGATCACTATGCTGCAATTGATTGAGAAGGGTTCTGTAAAAAGTCCACCGTATGGTCTTTAACTTTATCAATATCATGAATCAGATTGCCATTGCCATCCTTGCATTTCCTAATAGTGTTCCTTGCTTTTCTAGCTGCAATAGAAGCATAAAAGAATTTGGTATTGGAGTCCCCAAGAGTAAGCCAATTTACTCTTGATTTCTGCCTTATATAATTTTCCTCAATAGCAAGAGCTTTGGCATAATTTTCCCTGGCTTCATTTTCCTTGCTGATAAGATCTTCATCATGAGGATTATGAGCAAGGTGATTTTGAGCATTGATCAGCTCCCCTTTACTGGTAGCCACTCCATCATGAATATTACCAAAAACATTCCTATTCCACTCCTTCAAAGCTTCCTTGCAAGATTTTAGTTTTTGGGTGAGAACAAAAGGAGCTGTTCCACAAACCTGAATACTCCAAGCAGCTTCAATGACATGAAGGAATTGAGGGTGAGAACTCCACATGTTGAAGTACCTGAAGGGTTTTTTCCCTCTTGGAACCTCATTTTCAGAACATATAGTTAACAGAGAATGATCCGAGAGATATTGAACACCATATTCAAGTAAGCAGTCTGGATAAGCATTTAACCATTCCTTGTTGATCAAGCATCTATCAAGTCTAGCCATGATTTTCCTGTTAGGGGCCCCTCTGTTGCTCCAAGAAAGCCAATCACCCACAGACTTCATGTCAAAAAGATCACTAGAGAGGATGCAGTCATTGAAATCAGCTAACATTGAAACAGATAAATCTCTTCCACCCACTTTCTCATGCGGATATCTCACTGTGTTGAAGTCTCCCACCACCATCCAAGGTGAGTTGGAGGTAGTACCAGCTAAGGAACAATATGTCTCCAAAGATCGATCCTTTCTTGAGCACTATTAGAAGCATAAATGGCAGATAAGTTGAAAAGAGTGCTGGTAGTTTTATCTTTCCCTTCCACATGAATGCATTGAGACATTGAGTCAATGCTAGTAATCTCAATAAGATTGGGGTTCCACAAGATCCAGACTCTACCATTAACTAAATTAGAATCATTAGTGATGAGATCAGCTTCAGGCCAAATTAGTCTTTTCCTAGAACCAGTATGAGAAGATTTAATCTTAGTTTCTACTAAAATTGCAATGTCGCAAGCAGTGGACTTAATAATTCTATTAACCTCCCTACACTTCGTAGGTTTATTCATTCCCCGAATATTCCAAGAAATGATCTTCATAAAGATAAAGGATAGGGGCGAACCAAGAAGCTTAATTGGTTCTAGCAGAGCTTGAAACCTTATTCTTATCCTTTCCCTTCCCTAAATCCTCACCAATCATATCCTTTCCTTTTCCTTTTTTAAATCTTGTCTTATCTACCTCATCCACAGCAACAAGTTTTTGAATTTGGAATTACCTTGGAGGGAGGCGCGGTCATCCATTTGATGAGCTTGATTTGAGGAGGCCAGCTGGTTGTCTCTTGAGCGCATGTCATCATTCCCATCCTTTGAAGAGGAGTCCATAGGAGGATGGACTTCCTTAGAATCAGCACAATGGGGGGAAGGTTGCTTGGCGTGAATTGAGGAGTCCACCCGGCTGTCCTCACTTGACCGCAAACTAGCATTTCCTCTATTTGAAGAAGAGTCCATCAGCATATGGACTTCCTTGAGAAGCGGATGGATTTGCTTTGGACGAGAGGGTGAAGGAGGATGCAGATCTAGAGCGTGGGCCCCACTTCCACGGGATGGAGAGATCGCACCACCTCTTTCCAATTCACAACTAGCATTTCCGAGGACGAGAGAGTCCTTTCTAGAAATGGAATCTTGCGCAAGGCAAGTTTCCTTAGGAGAAATATTGCTTTGATTACCTTTCGGAAGGTGAGATGGACGCTTTTGAAAACTTGCTAAAAGCTGAGCATCCTCTCCTTTTGACCCGGTTGAACAACTCAGTGAGTCATCCGCCATGAACTCGCCATCTTCTTCCTCTAGAGCTGCGAAGGAATTCTGAATGGTAACCGGGGCTTTGCGATCAATGACCTTGAAGACCTTCGCCACCTTGTGCATTGGAGGCGGCTGCGACTTACAAGAGCCATCTGCATGGCCAAAGGAAGCGCAGCAAGAGCATCTTCGCGGTTTCCACTGGAATGAGATACGGAGTCGTTTAACTGTGCCATCAAGCTCCTTGTAATGAACAAACTCCGGAAGATCACCCTCCGACGTAATCTCAATACATACACGAGCGTACGACAATCTTCGACGCTCAGCAGTCATCTTATCAAGATAGAGGTTTACCGAGAGTACTGGCCAGCTTAGCAATGAAGTCCTTCGTCCACAGGTGCAGAGGTAAGGCATGAATAGCAACCCAAAGTGGTATACTCTTCAAACTATCGATCTCCATACGGACTTCTGGAGACCAACGTCGGAGAATCATCGGATGGCCTTTAACAGACCAGAAGCCCTCCAAAACACGGTTCAAGTCCTCTTCCACATCGAACTTGCAGATGAAGAACCCATTTTCTAGGAGGTGCAGCTCGAATGCAGACGTTTGCCAACGCGATTTAATGAAGGCATGCAGAGGGAAGAAAGTAGTCTTCAAGCCGATAACATACCCTACAAGTGATCTTGACCATGTTGCAAGAAGGTCCTGCGAATCCTTTGCTTCGTAGACTGCAACTTTGACACCATTATTGATCTCAGGCTGGATGAACGGAAGGTTCAAGGAATGGTTGGGCGCTGCAGATTTGAAGAGAGAGCTCCATGCAACCGGATTTGAAGAGATCGGGGGTCTGGATGAAGATCTTGCTCTCCTGCGCGATGAAGAACGCCCTCTAACTTGATCCCGAGAAGGGAAGCCGAGGAAGTGGATGACGAGACGCCAAGGGGAAGAGAGGGTGAGATCCCCCCAACAGGTTGGCCGCCGAAGAATGACCAGAGGCAGCCACAATGGCGCCTCCAGGCAAAAGTCGCCCAGAAACCCCAGAGCTTCTCTCTCCTCTCTCACTCATTCTCTTCCCAACAATGAATCAGGTAAACCACACTTTCATATCCCTTATTCCCAAATCTGATACTGCGGACTCCTTTGATCAGTTTAGGCCGATCTCTCTTTGCAATTATCTTTACAAGATTATCACCAAGTCGATAGCCAACCGTATGCAGCAATTTATGCCTCATCTTATTAGTAAGCATCAATCGGCCTTTATCAAGGGCCGCAGAATCCAGGATAGTATTTTGCTTGCTAATGATATTGTTAGGGATATCCACTCCAAACAACGTGGCAATCTTCTTTGTATGAAGGTGGACCTGCGCAAAGCATTTTATACTGTTCATAGAGGATTCATTCTTTATTTACTCAGGAAAATGGGCTTCCCGGATCAATGGGTTGACTAGATTGCTGTTCTAATCAACTCTGCAAGGTTTTCTGTTCTTCTCAATGGAAGTCCTAAGGGTTTCTTCCAATCTGCTAACGGTATCCGGCAGGGGATCCGTTGCCTCCTTATTTGTTCTGTGTTGCTATGGAGGGGCTTTCTATCTTGATTGAGCAGAAAGTGGGAGAGGGTTGTTTACAAGTGCCGAGCTATGGTAATATGAAGTTGTCTCATCTTATGTTTGCAGATGTTTTGCTCATTTTCTTGAAACCAACCATAGCTTCAGCTCGCTGTGTTTCTAGTATTCTCCAAACTTTTTATGGTTGCTCCGGGCTGCAATTAAATACTGCAAAAAGTAAGGTTTTTGTTGGCGCAAGAATTCATCATAAGGGTCCTTTACTTGATGCTTTGGGGGTTCATGAGGGATCGCTTCCAGCAAACTATCTTGGGCTTCCATTATTCTCCACTAGGATTGTCAGTTCGCATTGCACTCCGATCATTCAGAAAATCAAGAACCGGATTGCTTCTTGGAAAACTAAGCTTCTCTCCAAAGCAGGTCGTATGGAGCTGATCCGTTCGGTTTTGAATTCTTACACAATCTACTGGGCAGTGGCCTTCCTTTTGCTAAGAAGCTTATTGGGGAAGTGGAGAGATTACTTAGAAATTTTTTCTGGCATTCTTCTGGTGATTATAAACCCTTCCATCTCATCAAGTGGGAGTGGGTTTGCAGGCCGAAAGAAGAGGGAGGGTTGGGAATTAGGAGGCTTCATGTGTGGAACCAATCGGCTATGACTTTGCAGCTTTGGAGGATTATCTCTAACCAGGATACCTTATGGAACCATTGGGTGAAAAGCCGGTATCTATCTAAGACTTCTATCTGGATGGCGCAATTGCATTCTTATCACTCTCAAGCTTGGAAGGGTATCCTTCAAGTTAGAGAATGGCTGCAACCTCATGTTATGCTGAAAATTGGCAATGGACTCACTTTCAACCTTTGGGATGATCCTTGGATTGATGGGCAATCAATCTCCTCTATGGGCGGTAACTACATCAGATTATTGCTTGGGATTCCTGCTAATGCTACTGTCAGCGTCTTTATTCACAATGGAAGGTGGTGCCTCTCCTCCAACTTCCAGTGAAATGATGGATCTTGGGCCTCAGATCATGCGCATTCCATACATGAAGGTTGCGATGACACCATTATTTGGAAACACAACAATGGCAAGATCAGCAATAATCAGATCTATGACGTGAGACGTACTAGTTACCCGAAGGTCCCTTGGTTCCAGATTGTGTGGAGAAGGCCTACAAATCAAAAGCAATCAACTCATGCTTGGAAGTGTTTACTAGGGAGAATTCCTTCCTTCGATGTTCTTCAGAGAAGAGGAATCCATGGGCCAAGCATTTGTATTCTTTGTAGGCAGCATGATGAAGAGATCAACCATTTATACTTCAAATGCAATTATAGTTCCTGGATATGGATGCAGCTTCTTCATAGATTGGACATTCACCGTCATCCAAGCATTCTATCCTAGCCGAATGTGAAAGCTTGCTTAGTAGTTTTCATGGTAAAGGGGCTGCCACAATTGTCGCTTTTGCTACCTTTCGGGCTGCTATGTGGTGGATTTGGAAGGAAAGATGTTGCAGGATATTTGACTCTTCTGCTAGAACTAGGACTCATGTGCTTCAGTCCATTATCTCTGATGTTCGGCATATTACTGAATTTCATTTTCAGGAGGATAACCATTAAATCAGATCTAAGAGAATTCTAAGGAACTTTAATTTCTGATTTGTTTTGGCCTCTTGATGTGATTCCATGTTCCCTTTATTCGCATCTATAGGAGTTCCTACTCTTTTCTCTCATAGCTATCGTTTGTGATAGCATGAAATCCTTTATGTATTGGTTCCCTTTTAATCAATACAAACTCGGTATTATTTACCAAAAAAAAAAGTGCATTCATATTTAACTGAAGGAGTAATGGAATTTGGTGGCCAAATTCTTTTTAAGAGGGGGAGGATGTAGCACCCAAAAAATTCAGTATTTAAAAAAAAACTTCAAAATAATAAATTATATAAAAACAAAATAACAGAATCATACATACCACTATCGTATGTGCAGGAACACATCGTAAAATTTCATAAAATTATAATGAACCCCAATATTATCCCTAAGTGTTCCACGAAGAAATTCGTGCAACAAAATATCCGATTGCCAAGCATACATCACAACGTGACTAATTATCCAATTACGAAACTAAGTCGGAAAACTACTAACACAGAATATAACGGGCTCATAAATTAAATGAATATATAGGAGAGGTCTCCAACATCAGATGTTGATGACCCAATATCGAAACTGGACCAATGGACCCGTCATAGCCCATTAATAAATTCAAGTAAAAAAAATATAATAAAAATTTGAAAATTCTATTATTCCCTAATTAAAAGCGGGAAATTCCCATAAATTAAATTCCATTAAGTAATGGCTTTGTTAAATGGACCCATTAGAAATAGTGGGCAAAATAGGGATTTTTAAAATGGAAATATAGAAAAATACCCAAAATTCGTAACTTAATTATACTTAAATAGAAAAGAGGTATTTAATGCATTAAATAGGAAGTTTGGGTGGAATTGGAATCCTAAACCTACCCTAATTGCATGGCCATGAATTTGGCTCCCTTCCTAACCCAATTAGAAGTTCTCAAGCTTAGAAGGAAGTAAGAGAATAGGAAATTCCAATTAATAGGAGTTAGAGTCTTATTAGGAAATAGAAAAGGGGAAAGCATAAATTACTCTCTTAATCCCCCATGGCCGGCCCTAGCTCGTTGCAAGGGTTTCAGGATGTGGAGAGGAGGCCAAGGAGGAGGAGAATTCATGGGAAGGAGGCTTCATCAAAGCTTCAACCCGAGTTCATCAAGTTCTAGCCCTAGTAGAGTAAACGACTAATGGTAGGCATTCTCATGAGCATAAATCATAAAATGTCGTCTGTAGGTTGATCCAAACCTTAGGAACAAAAAGCCTTTGGTTTCATAATTTTTCATCAAGCCAATATTTTCTTCTTGATTTTTCATGTTCTGTACCCATCATGACACCGAACCCTCTTTTTAATTATCGATCTCCATGTATACCAAACCTCATGCTACGAAAATTTTATTGGATATACTGATGCATTTTAGGCATTTTTTGCCCCTGAAAGCCCTAATTCTCATCCGTCCTATCTTGTGAATTAAATTTTTGATCTCAACTATGTTCTGTTTCATGTTCATCATGAATACCTGTGTTTAAAGCATGTCTAAACCCTGGTTGTTTTCAAATTCATAATTACTATAAGTACCCATGTATGTTCAGGTCATTTTGCAACTAGTTCATAATTTTTCATGACTATAGAATTAGTTATGATTTTTCGAACGACCCTATGTCAAAAGATAGAAAGTTGGCCCGCAATCCGAGGCTGTCCTTTTCCCGCTCGAACTCAGGCTCAAATATGAGAACGTGACTGCCCGATAGGTCACATTCTCAGGGTCATCGTGACATAGGAACTTGTCGCGATCTGATCGCAATAGGGTGTCCCGTTGCATTCTGGCCGCCCGACCTGACCTAGTCGTCGCGACCCTCAAGCGACCCCGTCCTGATCTGCCTGCCTGATTAGACAAGCCCGTCGCGATTCTTACAGGGCGTTGTCGCATTGACACTTGACCCCATCGCGACCCTTGTTGTGGTACGTCGCGATCTCAAGGTTTTGCATGAAACCCCCTATCTCTGCAAGTCTTGACTTTCTACCGTAACCCTTTACCCTATTAACTCTCTTAAACATAGCAAATGAAGTTGTTAATCTTCGGCATAATTTAATTAATTAAATCATGCACATGGCCCTATTTATATTCCATGATTCTCTATGTCACAAGTACACGCTTGAACTATCCAAGATGGCTTAATTTGGCATAAAAATATTGCATAATGAATCTGGAAATTTATGTCAATAATGTATATTAACTATCCTATTTTAAATATACTTGTCTACATTTTCTCGCGAGGATTTGGTAATACTATTACTGACGCTCCACTGTTCTAGAATTTCTCTAGAATGTCGAGTACTTGTTTCTATATACACACTCTCTTGACTTGGATGAACTCTTCGTCGGATATTCCTTCTGCCGGAATAGTGAACCTTGTTCAAGGCCTCCGTAAGTCTCCTCTGTCCATGGATTCCTACATGGTCGACGAGCTGGTGTACCCTAACACCTATGAACCCTTTAGGGATCAACATGATCCAAACGGCTATTAGAAGTTTTTTTGATAAGTAAAATGGTATTAATGAAAAAAGATATACATAAGCCTTTGACCATATCAATAGTCAAAAGGCAAACAACACCTAGAAGAGAATAGGAGAGTGCACCTCAACTCAGAGAGGTGAAATGTTCCCACTCCACCATTCTCACTCTAGATTACAAAGCTGAAGAACATGACCACACAGGTTGTGGACTATGATCTAAACAATTTTGAAAAGATACAAGACATGAACTCAAAAGATATTGCTTAAAAGAGATGTGGCTTGAGCTTTCGATCCTCCAAGTCTAGAAATTCTTTCCCTTGCTGATCATGTGCACAGTTCGCATAATGGTTGCAGATCCTCCATCTATCTTGTTTCACCTGAAAACTTAACATAGCAAGTCCAAACATAGAAAATGCCGAAGTTGAACCAGAAATTAAAATGATCATACTATCATGAAAAAGAATTAATATGTAAGAGGCTAAATCTATTCTAGCTAATAGAGAAGTTGAATCTAGTAAGAATCCCTTTCTCACGTTGGAAAGACTCGAAAATTTCCCAGCTTTTTCCATGCAGCTTCTAGTATCCATAATGATATCAAGAAGGATATGAATTTTATCCCTGCTAGTTCCTTCAAAGATTCTTTTGCATCTCTCCTCCAAATCCACCAAATAGTTGATCTAAGAATAACTCTCACCATCTTAAGTAGAATACCATTCTTAGGAAACTCCAAAGCAATTTCTTTGATTTCATGCAAGAGGCCTTTTGTGGATTCCTTCTCAGATCATATCTAGTTAAAATTTGCTTCCAAATCCAATTCGAATAGGTGCATTCAAAAAAAGAGGTGATCAGTGGTTTCCCTGTCCTTGAGGCATAAAGCACATCTAGTGGCTATTAGAAGTTCGCTCTTATCTTAAATCACTCCAGACCTCTGGACCTGTGCGTAACATGGCCAGTGGAAGGGTCGTGAATTCACCTGACTGCCAACACCAAGTGCGCGTATTGTGCAACTGTTACTATCGCCTGTTTACCTGACGTTTTACGTGCAATGTCTACTAGCTCTCATCTATACATTTCTCTCGTTGTCTTTGACAACAAAGTGCAATATTCTCTCTCAGTTATCTACGGACACTACGCCAAATTGGACTTTTAGCGGCCATTTTACTAGTAGCCAATTTATATTTGCTGCTAATTAACAGCATTTTTAAAAAAATTTCTACTAATAAAGCCCACTCAAGAGTAAAGTAACTATTACATTTAATAGATATATTATTACTACTAATGACAGCAATTTTTTTAAACATTAGCTACCAAATATCAAAATTGGGTGGACTAATACCTTTAGTAGCATATTGTAGTTGTAAATTCTTTTTGGAATCACGGATTTGGGGGGAAGTGAAATATATTCAAATCTTCACTCCTGCACTAACTTTTCAGGAAACTCCTTGTTGCATACGCCAGCGCCCCACCCCTGCGTCACTGCGTGCAGCGTCCACCCCGCACTCTACCCCTGAGCCCCGCCCGCTCGCGTCGTGCCTCTATTGTAACGACGCCACCAACACCGAATCCGCATTACCAGTAACAACCAGTAACCCGAATTCTGACCCGCTAACCCACGAGACAAGCTCGGAAGGGTAGGAAGTGAAAGTCCGAGGAGACTATATGTAAGAAGATACACACCATGCAAAGCAGTAAAATTCCACTATATGAACATATCATATACAACCGCAGAGTCTGAGCAAAGTACAGAGTACAGAAGTACAACAAAAAGGTACAACTTACTGCAGCTAAGGAGCACCAACACCGGAGTGGCTAGACTCGCCTGGAACGGGAGTCGACGAAGACCCACCTGAAAGGGAAGGGAGTGAGTCTCAAGAAAAGAGACCCAGTAGGGAAAAGTAACCCCACCGGCAACTGAACTAAAGTGCGGAAAGTAAAAACTGAAAGTAAGTACACGTCGCACCACAACACAAAACTGTAAACCACGCGGTCAGTAACACACACTCACACACACAGCAAGTAGGACTCAGCTAGGGTCTGTGGCTCGGCGTCCCGTCACCACAGAGGCTCTCAACCCCAGCACGTGTGCACATACAGACGCTCTCTCTCGCGTCTGGGTCCACGACCGGTTTTTCCCCTACGCTTGACCTAGCGGTAGAGAAGGGGCTCCACGGAGACCGGCTCAAACCACCCAAAAAGGAGTACGCACAGGACAGAGTCGCACTCGAAGTCCTGGCTCATAGCGGAGGACAACCACACGCTAGTCGTCTAGACGGAGTCGCACCCACGCCTAGGTAACACAACAGAAACGGGTACACGGTAACGCAACGCGCGTACAACAGACGAAACACACTCAACGTCTGAAACCCCGTACAGTAGTAAAACCTCGTGCCACAAACGACTACTCCTCTGCACAGGCGGAGTCACACTCTAAGCCTGGCCACATGTGCATTAGGGCGGACATCACATGTCAAATCGCCTCTAATCAAACAACTTAAGTCTGCTGGGACACAGGGGATTAACGGCCTGATCGACTGCCGCCAATATAAGGTAAACGGCATTCCCCATGTCGTTTATCCTGATTAAACGGAAATCGACCTGGTCGTTTAAATCACCCCTGAAGATCTCAACGTCAACAGATGTGGACGTTGATATCTCAGTCCCTCATACCCTGAACTGAACCGAATCAGTCCCAATGGGTAGAGCCACTCAACCAGACTCCGACTGATGGAGGGAAACACTTCCTCTCATCAATCTACACTACCAGAACATCTAAACTAAACAGTCTAACACTTAGATTGTCTAATTTATCCAAATCCCGGCATGATACAACCAAACCCTAAACCATAAATTGCATTCCAATTCACTTAATTGGGCATGCTAGTTTGCTGGGGAGGGTTATAGGGGTTAAGTCCCTACCTCAGAACACTTAAAGAATCCCCAAACAGCCACCAATCGCGCCGGATCTCCTCGAAGGACTCCGCGCGAATCACGCCAAAACCACGCGATTCCCGCCCGATCTAGCAACGCCACACGATCCAGGGCCTTCCCGCGAGCTCAAATCACTCAACAGAAGCTGCAGGAATCAAGAAAGGCAAAGGTGGAAGGAAGGAGAGGAAAGGAGAAGAAGAAGCTCTACTCTCGGGCTGCCCTATTTCAACAGGACTGGTTAGTCGACGTCAACATCTATGGCCGCCAACTGAACGCCTACAGACTGATGTCCAGATCCCATGTCGTTGAGTTCAACATCAGACGTCACATCTCTGGATGCTGACTCAGACTCAACGGCAAGCCTTGACGTCAACTACTCAAGACCCCTACAAACCCAAAAAGGATCACTAAAGACCCGAGACCTTACAGCCCTCCCCCCTTAAGAATTTTGCCTCAAAATTCAAAAACACAAGGAAAGAAGACTTACCAAAGAGGTACGGAAACTGCTCGCGCATTTCGTCCTCCCGCTCCCATGTCGACTCACCACCGGAGTGCCGCTGCCACGCAACACGAATAAAGGGATTGCCTGTTCCTCAACCTCTGAACTCGGCGATCCTCAATGTGCAACGGAAACTCTGGTACAGTCAACACTGGAGTCACCTCAGACCATTCTGCACTCTGCAGTACGTGAGACTCGTCAGAAAGGTACCTCCAAAGCATCGAACGTGGAACACGTCGTGCACTGCTGCCAACTCTGACGGAAGCTCAAGTCTGTACGCCAAACCTCTGACACGCTCAGAAATGGTAAAAGGCCCAATAAAGTGAGGACTCAACTTTCCACGCTTACCGAACCTCACCACTCCCTTCATAGGAGACACACGAAACAAACACCTGGTCTCCTACCTAAAACTCGAGCGGTCGTCTGCGCTGATCTGCATAACTCTTCTGCCGACTCTGAGCTGACTGAAGCCTCTGTCTCACAAGCTGAACTACCTCAAACTGACTGCTGAACCAACTCCGGCCCGTGACAACTCGCTCGCCAACCCGAACCAGTCAAGAGGAGTGCAACACGGTCGTCCGTACAAAGCCTCATATGGTGCCAAACCGATACTGGAGGATAACTATTTTATATGAAACTCGACCAACGGCAAGTGAAAGTGAACTGTCCACGACCCCTGCACTCCAGGCAACAAGCTCTAAGCATGTCCTCCAAAGTCTAGATAGTCCGCTCTGACTGACCGTCTGACTGAGGGTGGTAGGCGGAACTAAAAGCCAACTCTGTCCCCAAAGCTTCTGGAAACTGCGCCAGAACCAGAAGTGAAGCGAGGATCCATGTCTGACACATAGAGATCGGCACTCCATGCAAAGGAACAATCCGCTCTACGTACAACGCGGCCAACCTACTCACACCCAACTAGTCCTGACAGGCAAGAATCTGGCAGTCTTCGTCAATCTGTCCACAAGAACCCAAATGTGTCAAAACCTCCAGCTGTCCTCGGCAAACCACAAACAAAGTCAGTCGTCACGTGGTCCCACTTCCACATCGGAATCTCTAACGGCTGCACAAGTCCTCCTAGACGCTGATGTTCGGCCTTCACCTGCTGACAGACCAAACACCTAGCAACAAAAGCCGCTATGTCTCTCTTCATCCCAGGCCACCAAAACTGACGTCTCAACCTGTGATACATCTTGGTCGCCCCTGGATGAATAGAGTACTGGGAACCATGTGCCCCTGCAAAACGACTCTCCTGATAGACTCTCAACAGGAACATAGAGTCTATCTCGGAAC
Organism: Colocasia esculenta; assembly: GCA_014218235.1. Classification (NCBI taxonomy): domain Eukaryota; kingdom Viridiplantae; phylum Streptophyta; class Magnoliopsida; order Alismatales; family Araceae; genus Colocasia; species Colocasia esculenta. Next base: position 93,565,204 of record CM024762.1, on the reverse strand, counting down.
CTAACAGTCCGTCCTCACAAAGCTCAACCTGGAAGAAGCAAAACACTGTGCAACTGGGATCTGCCTGCTAAGCCTCAGCAACCTGTCTCACAACTGCGGGAGCTGCTAACAAACTGCCCAATACACACTGACGACGACTGGAGAAAAGAAACTAGACCCTCTGCCGCAGACTGCCACAAACTGCCACTCTCTAAGCATCAGATGACTCATCTGTGCTTTCCTACTCAAGGCATCTGCAACTACATTCGCCTTTCCAGGCTTATACTCAATGCTGAAATCATAGTCTTTCAGATATTCCATCCATCGACGCTGGCCTCATATTCAGATCCTCTGAGAAAACACATATCTCAAGCTTGGTGGTCGGTACGGACTACAAAACTCACTCCGTACAGGTAAAGACGCCAAATCCGCAAAGCAAACACCACAGTTGCAAGCTCTAGGTCGTGGGTTCGGGTAACTCTCCTCGGGGCTTAAGCTGGCGAGACGCATAAGCCACCACTCGGCCTGCTGCATAAGACCGCACCCAAACCAACACCTGAAGCATCTGTGCAAACTCAAAACCCCCTCACTGAAGGTAAGGCAAGAACTGGCGCCGACGTAAGCAGACGCTTCAACTCTATGAAACTCTGCTCACACTGAACGACCACTCAAACGGAACTCCCTTTCTCGTCAACCGAGTCAAGGGTGCAGCAACCTGAGAAAAATCTCGAACAAACCTGCGGTAGTAAATGCCAAACCCAGAAAACTACGAATCTCAGACACAGATCTGGGACTCTCCCACTGCAAAACTGCCTCAACCTTCGCTGGATCTACTGAAACTCCCTCACCTGAGATCACGTGCCCAAAAAGTGAACCTGTTGTAGCCAAAAAACTCACACTTACTAAGTTTGGCATACAACTGGTGCTCTCGCAAGGTCTGCAACACGATCCTCAGGTGCTCGACGTGCTCCTCCTCCGAAGCGGAGTACACCAGAATGTCGTCAACAAACACTACGACAAAACGGTCCAAGAACTGGTGGAACACCCTGTGCATCAGATCCATGAAGGCTGCTGGAGCATTGGTGAGCCCAAACGGCATCACCAAAAACTCAAAGTGTCCATATCTGGTCCGAAAGCAGTCCTCTCAATGTCGAATCTCTAATCCGCAACTGATAGTAGCCCGACCTCAAAGTCAATCTTCGAGAAGACACGAGCAGATGAAGCTGATCAAAGAGATCATCAATCCTAGGCAAGGATACCTATTCTTGATGGTCACTTGATTTAGCTTCCTATATCGATACACAACCTCAGGCTACCTCCTTCTTCCGGACAAACAAAACAGGGACCCCCACGGAGAAAAGCTAGGACGAATATAGCCCTTCTCCAACAACTCCTCAAGCTGCCTCTTCAACTCCTCAACTCTGTTGGTGCCATACGGATACGGCCGGTGCTGCGCAAAAGGTAAAGTGCCAGGAACAACTCTACAGTAAACTCAATCTCTCTCTCTGGTGGAAGACCAGGCAACTCTTCCGAAAAAACATCCGGAAACTCACACACTACAGGAATGTCTCCCACTCCCGAAGCAATCTGGTCAAGAGTCACTGCAGAAACTAGAAAACCCTGACAACCAGAAGCAAGCAACCTCCCTGCCCTCAAAGCAGAAACTAAAAAGTGAGAAGTAAGAGGTACGATACCTGGAGTAGAACGCCGCTGCCCCAGGTATCTGCAAGTGCACCCCCTTCTTCTCTGGCAACCATCACTGCACCATACTGCTCTAACCAGTCCATACCCAAGATCACTCATAATCATGTAACTGCAAGGCAAAAAGACGGGCTGACAACAACTGATCCTGCAACTGCACAGGTACGCCTAAGACAGTAGGACGTGTAAGGACAAATCCCCTGTCGGCAACTCTACTGCCACTCAACAGACTCTCCCGAACTCAACTCTCCAAGGAGTCTAAAAAGTCCTCAGACACAAAAAGTGAGAGGCACCAGAATCAAAACAAGACTCTAGCTGCGCAACCAAAAACTGAAACAGTACCTTCCACCAGGTGAGCTGCCCCGCGGTCTGCACGAGTCAAGTGGGTAACACGACCTCTACCTCTCGACCCACCAGAACCTCCGGTCTGCTGACGCTGCTGCACAGGGGCCTGCTGCTGCTGCTGCACTCGAGGCTGGTGGACTGGGTTGCTGCTGCGGCACACGAGTGGTAGCAAAGGACAATCTCGCGCCATAGGACCCATCTGGTCACACCGTAACATTGCCCAGCAAAAGTACGCTGTACCTGCTGCGAGGCTGACTGTCGGCTGCTGAACACTTCCAACCGCTGCTGCCTCTGCTCTGCCTGCCTCCTATCACGCCGAAACTTCCTCCGAGATCCTGACTTCGCCGTCGTCCCTGTAGAAATGGATGCGTAAGGAAGTCGTAGTCCTCGGGGTCGTCTGCACACTACCCTGCTGCTGGCGAGGCTGAGAAGGAACACCTGCGTCTGAACCTCTGCACTCCGAGCACGAGTCCGCAACGTGTCTGCCTCAACGTTGCTGCTGTCTGATAGGCCGCATCCAAATCTGTGACACGAGCAACTATCAGCGCCTGCCTGAGCTCTGGCCTCAAGCCTCTCACGAACTGCTGAGTCCTCAGACCCTCATCTCCCATAATCTGCGGAGCATAACGCCCTAACACCACAAATCTGGCCCTGTACTGCACCACAGTAGAGTCCCTCTGCTGCAAGTCAGGAACTGGTACACCTCTCCGTCCGGACGTAAAGTAGGACAGAAGGCTCTCTCAAAAGAAACAACAAACTCTGCCACGGAATCTGCCTAAGTGGGCGAGACTGAAAAGTAGTCTCCCCACTCAGCGGACCACCAAGTCAACGCCTGCGCCTGCAACTGGTAATGGCTAGCAGCACTCGCTCCTCTGGAACACACTCCATGGAACGAAAAGTCCGCTCCACTGCATCTAGCCATGCTCGCGCTACATCTGGATCAGGCTGGCCCAAAAACTGAGGAGGCTGAAATGCAAGAACTCCCTCAACACCCTCCCAGTACCACCCTGGGGTACTGGCGCGTCACGGTGCTGAGCAACAAACTGAGCCATCCCCTCAGAAAATCGAGTCATGTCTAATCCCTGAGCTACCTGAGGTGGATTGGTGGCGGCGGCGGAACAATACCACTATGTGCGTCCTGTGGCAAAAGGCTGCGTCTGCTGAGGGGGCGGAGCATCTCCAACCTCCGGACGGTCGCCGGCCGGCTACTCCTCTCTAGGACGTCGCCTAGGCGCCATAGAACTACACACAGAACAAAACACACATAAAATACACTAACTAACTCCGGGCTACATAGCTAAATAAATAGCTAGCCACAGTGCAGCTGTAATCTTTAGGACTCTGAGTTAACATGATGGGTATTTCCTATATATCTCATCAGACCAGGCTCTGATACCAAACTGTAACGACCCAGAATCCGCTTACCAGTAACAACCAGTAACCCGAATTTGACCGCTAACCACGAGACAAGCTCGGAAGCGTAGGAAGTGAAAGTCCGAGGAGACATGTAAGAAGATACACACCATGCCAAAGCAGTAAATTCCACTATATCAACATATCATATACAACCTCAGAGTCTGAGCAAAGTACAGAGTACAGAAGTACAACAAAAAAGGTACAACTTACTGCAGCTAAGGAGCACCAACACCGGAGTGGCTAGACTCGCTGGAACGGGAGTCGACGAAGACCCACGAAAGGGAAGGGAGTGAGTCTCAAGAAAGGAGACCCAGTAGGGAAAAGTAACCCCACCGGCAACTAAACTAAAGTGCGGAAAGTAAAAAACTGAAAGTAAGTACACGTCGCACAAAACACAAAACTGTAAACCACGCGGCTCAGTAAACACACTCACACACACACACAAGTAGGACTCAGCTAGGGTCTGTGGCTCGGCGTCCCGTCACACAGAGGTTCTCAACCCCAGCACGTGTGCACACTACAGACGCTCTCTCTCGCGTCTGGTCCACGACTGTTTTTCCCCTACGCTTGACCCTAGCGGTAGAGAAGGGGCTCCATGGAGACCGGCTCAAAACCACCAAAAAGGAGTACGCACAAGACAGAGTCGCACTCGATGTCCTGGCTCACTAGCGGAGGACAACCACACGCTAGTCGTCTAGACGGAGTCGCACCCACGCCTAGGTAACACAACAGAAATGGGTACACGGTAACACAACGCGCGTACAACAGACGGAACACACTCAACGTCTGAAACCCCGTACAGTAGTAAACACCTCGTGCCACAAACGACTACTCCTCTACACAGGCGGAGTCACACTCTAAGCCTGGCCCACATGTGCTATTAGGGCGGACATCACATGTCAATCGCCTCTAATCACACAACATAAGTCTGCTGGGACACAGGGGATTAACGGCCTGATCGACTGCCGCCAATATAAGGTAAACGGCATTCCCCATGTCGTTTATCCTGATTAAACGGCAATCGACCTTGTCGTTTAAATCACCCCTGAAGATCTCAACGTCAACAGATGTGGATGTTGATATCTTCAGTCCCTCATACCCTGAACTGAACCGAATCAGTCCCAATGGGCAGAGCCACTCAACCAGACTCCGACTGATGGAGGGAAACACTTCCTCTCATCAATCTACACTACCAGAACATCTAAACTAAACAGTCTAACACTTAGATTGTCTAATTTATCCAAATCCCGGCATGATACAACCCAAACCCTAAACCATAAATTGCATTCCAATTCACTTAATTGGGCATGCTAGTTTGTTGGGGAGGGTTATAGGGGTTAAGTCCCTACCTCAGAACGCTTAAACAATCCCCAAACAGCCACCAATCGCGCCGGATCTCCCCGAAGACTCCGCGCGAATCACGCCAAAACCACGCGATTCCCGCCCGATCTAGCAACGCCACACGATCCAGGGCCTTCCCGCGAGCTCAAATCACTCAACAGAAGCTGCAGGAATCAAGAAAGGCAAAGGTGGAAGGAAGGAGAGGAAAGAGAAGAAGAAGCTCTGCTCTCGGGCTGCCCTATTTCAACAGGACTGGTTAGTCGACGTCAACATCTATGGCCGCCAACTGAACCGCCTACAGACTGACGTCCAGATCCCATGTCGTTGAGTTCAACATCAGACGTCCACATCTCTGGACGCTGACTCAGACTCAACGGCAAGCCCTGGCCGTCAACTACTCAGGACCCCTACAGACCCAAAAAGGATCCACTAAAGACCCAAGACCTTACATCTACCCTGCCGCACCCCCCCTGCATCACGTCCTCGCCAGCCACACCCGCCCAGGCCTTGCCAGCACCGCGTCAGCCAGCTGCCACCCCCGTGAGCGCCCCTGGCCGCCCAGCCTCTGCGAAACCCTGTCCGCACTGGCCATCGTGAAAGCGCCCACACCCCAGGCCGCCCTGCGCTCGGCACCGTTGCCGTCGCCCACGCCTGCACCTGCCGTCGCACCATGCCAGCGCCAGTGCCATCACCTGTGCTCGCCCCACCACGTTCTGCTAGCGCCAAAGCTGCCTGCCTCTGCGCCGACTGGCCCTGCGACCCAACACCACGGTGCCTCTTCCGTGACCGCATGTGAATGGCAGTGACCAGCCGGCCAGCACCCTTGCATTGGTCTCCCCTTGATGCCATCAGACAATCCTGTTTAATTCTACCTAGCTAAACTCTGCACATTATTCCAAAAGCATCTATCTATTTGCTTGGTGAATTTTAAAGTCTGCAATCTCTATGAATTATTTATTTATTTTTTAGATGTTCATGTCGTGCCTCCCCCACAGTGGGAGATTTGGATCATCTTCTAGCGAGGAGTGAGATAGCAACCTCATTTTCGTCTATTTTAAATGCAATTTTTATAAACATAGCTACTGGGAATAAAGGCATTATAATTGCCTAGCTGAGAAATATGATTCAGGACTCTAAGCTCACCAATCCCTTTCATTTTATTTTTCTTTAATCCTCCATGCTTATTTTTTGGGAAGTATGGAAATCTAGATGTATTATCAGGTTTGATAACATGTAATTTAGTGCGCTCCCGCTATATTGTTTTTAAGAGTCTTTGCTTAAATTAAAAAAAAAAAACATGACAGTTTCCATTGTTGAACAGATCAATGAAAGTATTTGTTTGTTGTTTAGATGATAGTTCATTTTCATCATGAAGAGAAATTGATCATCAACATGTTTTCATTCATTTACTTGCTTGAGTTTCTGATTGTTTTGTAGTCTTGTATTTTAGAACAATATTTTTGCTTTTGGTGGTCTAAGTGGAGAAGTCTTTATATGGGATATTGAAGTAGCACTTCTAGTGAACAAATTCGTTGATACACTGGGGGATGAAAATTCAAATGGAACTACTAGTTCAGGAAATATTGGGCTTCCTATCACAAGTCTACGATCAATTAATTCCAGCAGCAACATTTCAACTCATGCTATCTAATTGCATAGATATTGTCCTATTATTGTAAAAGGTCATAAGGAATTTGCCTATGCTTTGGTGTTGAATGGTAGTGGAACACTAGTATTTGGTGGAATTGAGAAGGTGCGTTCTAAGTTTCCTTTGTCTCTTAGTTGGTGATGTTGTCACTCTAGGTTTTGGCCATTTGTGTCAACTTCTAGCATGTTTTTACTATATTGTCATATTAATCTATGTATTTAGGCTTACAGGGTTTATTCTCTTTTGTTTTGTGGTTCTTCCTGTATCCATATGTTTTGTGTACTATATAATATCCTCATGTTTCTAAAACTTTATATACTTTGTCTTGATTGATTTTTTTTTGTTATCTCTATGTACAACATCAAAAAAGAGATGATGTAGGAAATACTTTGTCTTGACTGATGCAGCAAAATAATGAAAATTATCAGGTAAAAATTTTAATTTCTACCATCTTGCATGTAAATTTGTTTAATGATGTATAGAATAAACTTCTTTGCTTTGTTTTTTTTTAATCAGTCATATGAGGGTAATACATCGTCTTCCATTCATTCATCTGCTTCAAGTCATGAAGTACAACATCTTAATGTGAGAATTATGTCTATTTTTATGCATATTACTTGATAGAATTCTCTTTTTTTAATAACATTTAATTTTATCCAACTAATGGATTAAGTCAGAATTCCCATCCAATACTCTCGTAAAATTTTTCAAAAAGGACAACACAATTACATAGTGAAGTACATATTTGACATGCCACTATTGTTTTGGAACCATATTTTAAAGTTATTGTTGAATGAATTATCTTGTTATCCACAAGTGCAATGAGGATTAAAGATAAGGGGAAGAAATGATGACAATTTGAATGTTCAGGTAAATACAACTCTTAATGTTATTGTTTGTTAGTATATCATGATCAAAAGTTCTTTTTCTTCTTTTTTTTTTTGGCAAGAAAAAGTCATGGTTTACTTAAAGAGTTTCAAAAAGTTTTTTGTCAATGTGACTCTTGCTACTATTAAAAGTAAAGATCCTTTAAAGAATGTTGGAGGTTGACTTAGGATATGAATACTGGGAAGTGGCTATAATGTTGTTCTTGTTTATAATGAACCTCTTCTAAGGCCATATGAATAATTCAAAACAATTGGAGATGCAATTGGGGCAACTATTGCTTGGCTTTTTACTCTTGTATGTCTGTTCAATTGTACATATTTCAATATTAATAATGTTATCAATTCTATGCTAAATATGTCTTTTCTCTTGCAGGTCATTGAGGCAAAAGAATGATCTACATGAAGGCAGCTTGAAATGGAACATTTTGTCATCTGTTTTTTCTTTTCTCCTTTGGACATTTTATGATGACCATGTCAGAACCACCTACATTTTGGATGTTCATTGAGACAATGTTTAGAAAACATATTTTACTCTTTTGCATTCATCATTTCTAAAAATGTGTGATGTCTTGTAAAAATGGATATATATGATGCCTTTTTTGTGGAAATGGAATAGATATGTACGATGTTTTGTGGTGGGTTTTTGCCAATGAATTATATCTGTTGTGGAAAGATTTATCGAATACACAAAAGAATGTACATTTTGATATATTTGTATACAGGTGGTGTTATATAATCAACTACAGTGATAATTTTTAATGTCACTATTATAAACTTTTAGTAGCAAATATATGTGCTAGTATATGTTATTATTTACACTTTTAGTAGCAATTATGTTTGTTGTTAAAATATCTATTACTAGCCAATTATGCCCTTTCAATAGCTATCTAAATTGCACATATCTAATCTTCAAAAGTAATAAGAAATGTTGTTAATGCGAATAGTGACAAATATGTTCTAATTTTAAAAGAATAAATAATAGCCATTATATTAGCTTCTAATGGTATATAACGGAAGCAATTATATTTGCTATAACAAGTAAAAATAATAGCCAAAAGATTAGCTACCAATACTAAACATATTTAGCAGTAATTTTAAATGCTTCTATTGCTAGTTATTGCAGCCATTTAAATGGTTATCAAAAGTTTTTGCGACGCTTAGACAACAAATAGAGTACAATTGTGCATATTTATAACAACATTTATAAGTGTCATAAAAAAAAAAAGTGTCATTAAAGATTCCTTTTAGCAGCCATGATTGTGAATGGCTGCTATTTACTTTTAGCGACAGGACTTATAACAGCCAACTTGTAGATGGTTGTTAAAGAGTTTTAGTAGCAATTATTTTAGCTATAGCAACATATAAAATCACTACTAAAAATCACATTTGTTGTAGTGGGATAACCAAAGTGCCATTACTATCTCGATTGATGAAAGTTAATCAAAAGTACTATACTATTTCGATTGATGAAAATCAATCAAAGTGAAATTTACTCTCTACATGGCCAATTACTATCTCTCTCCTTGCTATACATGTCTTGCTACTACTTGACAATATCATTACTTGCTATCATTTTATATCATGACTTGACTTTAATCATCGTGCTATACGTGATTCATCTGCTATTTGAACCATGTTACTTGTGCTCTTACTCTTTGGACTTTACATGACTCTCTCCATCTTTAGTTACTCTGCCATTTAAAACATTAATCATTTAAAGCATGCTTGATCCTGAGATTTAAGTCCTGCTGCGCGTTATCGCTCACCCTTCGTTATTTATTATTGTGTCTCAGGTAAATCGGATGAAGATATTATACATACCAATGGGACAGGACCAGAGTGATGAGTGACGTGGAGTCAACTCAAGAAGTTACCCTAGTACAATGGAGTCTAGTAGCTATTACTTTAGATTTTTTTTTTTTTGATCGGTAATGTGATGGTGGGGAGGGGGACAAATGAGGAGAGGGCGCGGGATCGATCCCGCGCCCTCCCGTCTCCCCCCTCCATTTGGCAGGGGGGGAGACCACCGCACCAACATGGCGGGCTCGCTATACTTTAGATTTCTTTTCAATATAATGATGTTACTGAGCCCTACGAATTGGCTTTGAATTGGTGGTTGTAATAGTCTTAGTAGAATTTCAATGAAATGAAGAATTTTATTTCAAATATTGTTCCTTAGATGCTCTGAGTTATTCAACTGCTGTACATTTTACTCTACTATGTACCTTGTTCACGTCTCCCCGATTTATTTCGCTGCTAAATTGGCGGGGCGTGACACACACCGGCCTCCAAACCCGCTAAACATGGATCCACGAGGATCCGAAAAATGTGCGACGTTACATTATTATCACCTAAAAAGGAATGTCGTCCTCGACATTCATAACAAACCACAGTAAACGAATTATCACCTAAAAAGAAACAAAACCATATACAGAACGAGTAGGATGCACTTTTTCTACCGTTGCCTTCCAAAGCATATGTGCTAACTGATCCATCTATTCATCTTCATGTTTGTTCTACCTTCTCTTCCTTTTTAATTCATTCAACGACTACTTTATTCTATGGATTCAATTTGACATTCCTTACCCTTTGACCGTAGGCGATTCTACCTTGCCAGTGGCGCTTTATCTCCTTCGACTCAACCTGCTTCCACATTTTTGGGTTGTTTTTGCAACATTTCTTCATGAGCCGTTTTTCCTGCTCAAATCCTTTCACTTTATTCCGCTACCTTTAGATGTTCTGTCGTGCTAAGCCTTGCTTAAATTCTTGATTTTCTTGGTGTCATTCCACTATCCACTTGTCACAGTTAGCCGTTACTCTGCTTTATTTGTATTCATATACTTAACTATCTGACCTGTGGGTTATAGACCCACCACGCATCCGCTGCGCTACTCTGATTATACCGAACACTGAGCAAAACCCTAACTCTGACCTCCATTTCAACTTTTCTGACTTCCCCCAAATCATCTTTTTTTTTTTTTTTGATAGGTAAAAATGATTATATTGCAAAAGAAGAGAATGTACAAAGAGCCATATCTACATTGACTGTAGATTATAGCCAACGGTACCAAGGGGGATCTAGGAGAGTGCACCCTCCCTCAAAGAGGAAGAGTGTTCTCACTCCACCAGAATCCGCCCTACAATAAAGACATGAAGAAGAGAGGGATTCATGACTACACATTCCGTAGCCTATGAATTGAATAAGGAGCACATTGCAATGTCCGATCAGAATAGGAAAAATATACTCAGGACCCTTAGACACATCAAAGATCCAGCAACACTCCAGTGCAACAACCTGTAAGAGAAAAATAGAAGAGTAGATCCAAACTTGGAGATAACCATTAGTGTAGAAACACAAGTTAAATAGGAAAACACATCTCATGGTACTATTGGAAGGAATAAAAGACAGAAACCAACTAACTTAAGGTGAAGTTAAATCTTCTGAAAACCCCTTTCTCACGTTGAGTTAAGCAGTCCATCTTCAAATGGTATTCCACAATGCTTCTAGTATGAAAGAGGATATCAATGAGAATACTCATCTTGTCTCTAGTCTGACCTTCAAAAATCCGTAAACAACGTTCTCTCCAAACCCACCAGATAGTACATCTGAAAACCACCTTGGCCAGACTAGTGAGCTTAGTTTTTGCAGGGAAAGCTTGCATGAGGGTTTGCAACTCAAGATGAAGATTATGGTGCGGATTTCTACTGAAATCAAATCTCCTCAAAATTTCCTTCCAAATCCAGCTCGTATAAGTGCACTCGAAATAAAGATGATCAATTGTTTCATTGGCAGAATAGCACAAACAACATCTGTTAGCAATAGAGTAGCCTTCCTTTGATGGTTATCCATTGTAGGGAGCCTCTTTTGAATAGCCTGCCAAGTACATAAGGAATGCTTGTGGTTGGAAGGGCAGTCCCAAGTCCAGTCAAAGGGTAGCCAATGTTGATTCTTGTTTCTAATTTGATTCCAAGCTGAAGTACCACTGAATTTCCCCTTGTCATGAATCCAAGTAATCACATCCGCATCATTATTATAAATAGTAGTACTTGCAATTTGAGGCCACAGAGTGAACATTTCAGCAGAAGTGGGTATGGGAAGCTTCCAAGCACCATTCTCAATGAATTCAGAAATAGTAATGTCAGTAGGAGCCCCTAAGTCATGTCTTATCCTGTCCCCAAATAATTGGGAAATGCTCTTACCATTCACCCAAGGATCATGCCACATGCTTGTTGATTTGCCATATGCAATTTTGTAAATAATGTGATTTTGAATAATGGTTCTGGCTTTAAGAATGCTTTTCCAAGCAGCAGAGTGGCGAGATTTTGGGGCGGCCTGCCAAATATTTGTTTTTGAAAGATATTTGTGATTAATCTAATGAATCCAAAGAGTGTCAGAATGCTGCAAAACCTCCCAAAGCTATTTAACCATGCATGCATTATTCCAATCTTTAAGCTTTCTCAGATTCAGGCCGCCCTCCTCCTTGGGAGTGCAGATGCTCTCCCATTTCATCATATGGATGGATTTGCTTTCCCCACTCCCATTCCAAAAGAAATTACAAAGAATTTTGTCAATCTGAAGGAGCAACCCAGAAGGAAGAATATAAGCATTTGACCAATAAATCGCATATGACTGAAGAACCGAACGAATAAGCTTAAGTCTACCTGCCTTAGACAAGAGCTTCGTTTTCCAAGATTGCAAACGATTTTCAATTTTCTCAATGATTGGTTGACAATGGGCTTTGTTGATTCCAGTGGAGACCAAAGGGAGACCAAGATAAGGGCAAGGGAGGGATCCTTCCGCTATTCCAAGGCAGTCAACAATTCTCTGCTTGTTCTGAATACCAGCACCAACATAAACCTTGCTCTTGGAGTGATTGAGTTTGAGACCAGAAATGTCGCCAAACTCTTTAAGAATGATAGCAAGCTGCTTCACAGAATCAATATCATTTTGAAGGAAAATAATAAGATCATCAGCAAAGGTGATATGAGAAATAGATAGGGGGCCAGCAGAAGGTACCCGGAGCCTCCCATGAGTAACTTCCCTCTCAAGCATACAAGTCAAGCATTCCATAGCAATGGTAAACAGATAGGGAGAGAGAGGATCCCCTTGTCTAATACCATTACTACTAGAGAAAAAACCAATCGGCGAACCATTAAAAAGAATGGAGAACTTAGGAGTTTCAATACAGTTCTTGATCCAGTGAATCCAGTGAGTTGGGAAATGCATAACCTCCATCATATGATAAATCAGAGACCTGTTAACTGAATCAAAAGCCTTTCTAAGATCTGCCTTGATGCAAATTCTGTTTCCTCTTACTTTCGAATGCATATCTTTAACCAGATCATTAGCTAGGAGAACATTATGGTGGATACTTCTTCCTTTTATAAAAGTAGCTTGATTGAGACTAATGATATTTGCCATTACATGCTGCATCCTTTCAGCCATCAATTTTGAGATGATTTTATAGATGAAGTTACAAAGAGATATGGGCCTATAGTGTTCCATACTATCCGCCCCCGCAGATTTAGGAATAAGAGCAATGAAGGTGCAATTCATTTGCCTATGGATTTGGCCAGACAAAAAGAAGTGATGGCAAGCTTTAATAACATCAGACCCAATGATAGGCCAAGTTACCTGATAGAATTCAGCAGGAAACCCGTCAGGTCCAGGACTTTTGTTCTTGGGAGAGTTGAAGACCACTTTTCTAATATCCTCATCCGTAAAAGGAGCATTAAGTTTGGCAATATCCTCCTGAGAGAGGGTCCTCCGGGGATCAATATGAGTGTCTCTAGCCTGTTGTGGCTGGTTAAGGAGAGAATTGTAGAAATCAATCGTATGAGCATCAACTTGATTCAAATCATCAATAAGGTTCCCATCAGCATCCTTGCACTTTTTTATAGTATTGATCGCTCTTCTAGCTGCAATGGAAGCATAGAAGAATTTGGTGTTCGAATCTCCCAAAGTCAACCAATTCTCTCTGGATTTCTGCTGAATGAAATTATCCTCTCTATTCATAGCAAGCAGATAATGCTCCCTAGCTTCCTTCTCCTTACTGATAAGATGGATGTCAAGAGGGTTAAGCTGCAGATCATTTTGAAGCTTAGAGAGAGTGGTCTTACTACTGATTACAATGTCCCCCACATTACCAAAGGTGCTTTTGTTCCAGACCTTAAGAGCTTCTTTACAACCTTTCAACTTTTTGCAGAGAATATACTGAGTGTTGCCAACCACAGGAATATCCCAAGCTATTTGAATCAGCTCAAGAAACTGAGGGTGAGTGCTCCACATGTTAAAGAACTTGAAAGGTTTCTTACCACGCAGAACAGCCTTTTCAGAATTCAGGTACATAATAGAGTGATCGGAAGAGAGCTGAGCACCATACTCCAGAATAGTATCCATATAGACAGATAACCAATCCTGATTAATCAGACACCTATCTAGTCTGGCCATGATTCTCCTGTAGCTATCGCCTCTATTATTCCAAGACAACCAATTACTAATTGATTTGACATCCATGAGAGCAGAAGAATTGATGCAATCATTGAATTCAGATAAAATGGACTCCGTTATGACTCTGCCTCTCACCTTTTCATGAGGATATCTTACAGTATTAAAGTCGCCGGCAATGAGCCAAGGACTCCCCTTAGTGGCAAGAGAGATATCATGGAGATCAGACCACAACAAACGTCTCTCAGCTGTACTATTAGAAGCTTAAACATGAGTGATGTTAAACTGAACCTTAGTTCTTCTGTCCAGCCCTTTGATGTGAAGGAACTCGGGCGAGGATGCCAAATACTCAATGTTGAAGAGATTGGGGTCCCAGAAGATCCAAATTCGGCCATAAGAAAGATCAGAGTCATTAGTTAAAAGTTTGGCCTCAGACCAAATTAAATTCCTTCGAATAGTTACATGTGATGGTTTTATTTTTGTTTCTACAATAATGGCAATTTCACAAGCATAAGATCTAATAATTCTACTTAACTCTCTGCATTTCTCTGGCTTATTAATTCCCTGGACATTCCAAATTATTAGCTTCATGATAAAACAAGTATAAGAAGAACACTAAGCTTAGGACCGAGATCCTTTACCCCCCTTAGATTTAAATTGGTCAATCTCATCTACAGATTGCAAGTTTTTGAATTTCAAAATACCTGGATGAGAGTTCCCATTACCGGAGTTTCCTCTTGAAGAGTTGCCATCCTTGCTTTGGTGAAGAGATTCCACCAAAGGTTGAGTGCGATTGCCATCTTTGGAGGTATTCAAATATGTTGGGATTCCATCTTGGCCGAGATTGATTGGAAGAGAATAGCCAGCCATTCCTTTGTCCATGCCTGCCTTCTTTTTTTTATCATTCTCTTGCTGGTCCAAACCGCTAGAATCCAATCCTTCCCTGCTAACCTTGCTTGCTTGGTGAAAAGTTTTCTTGAAGTAGACATTCGCTGGTTGGAATTGCTATGTACAACCTTGGTGGGACCCATGGAATCCAACTCTAAATTTTGGACCGCATTAATAGAAGTGTTGGCTTTCCTTGAAGCCTCCTCCCTTCCATTTGAGGAACGAGCCTCATTAGAAGAGAGATACCCGGTCTCACACTCATTAATGCCTTGCCATCCCAGGTTATCCAAATCGCTACCACATGCGTGAGATTCTCCCTTCTCCTGCATGCTTTCCTTCTCCTGCAAGCTTTCCATGCATTGGTCTTCTACGTTGACGTCAACACCCAAGACCGCAAAGCCTTTCGATTGCAGCATATGTAGAGATCTGCTAGGAGGAATGCTGTCACTACGCCGGTGGCGTTGAAGCTTTGGACGCCATTCCTTTCTCTGAGCCTGAAGACCAGGTCTACACTCCCCGACTGCATGGCCGAAGGAGTTACACTCCTTACCCAGCACCGGTTTCCACTCATACTCGACAGTCACCGAGTCCGTTGATCCGTCCTCATTCATGATGGATATTTCAGGAGGGAACTCTGCTGTCGCATCAACCAACACACAGACCCTTGCAAAGTGCAATTGCTTCCTCCTGGTAGTCAAAGAATCCATATGCAAAGGCCGACCCAAGAGACTAGCGAGTTTGCTCAATCCGCAAGCAGTCCACCACCAAAGTGGGAGACCCGGAAACCTAACCCAGACGGGTAGATTGCAGAGCGATTCTTTCTCCATCTGAAGATCTGGAGTCCACCTGCGAAGAACTAATGGGTGCCCACGAATACTCCAGAAGCCATCAAGCACGGATTTTAAGTC
>CM024762.1:93460151-93549543 GCA_014218235.1 Colocasia esculenta | reverse complement strand
CTTGAGAAGTTCTACAGTTATTTTGGGCTCCAACTTAACACTAATAAGAGTAGGATCTACATGGGCGGTCATGTCAAGACAAAAGTGAAATTATCTCTGCCTTAAATGTGCCGCAAGGTAAACTCCCAACGTACTGCTTTGAAGAAAACCCATTGCCAGCCAATTATAGACAAGATAAAAAGAAGAATTGATTCATGGCGCACTGGTCTACTATCTCGGGCAGGTAGACTGGAGCTTATCAAATCTATCCTTTCTTCCTATTCCATCTATTGGTCGGTTTCCTTTATTCTTCCTGCTGCTGTGATTAAGGAGATTGAAGTTACTCTTTCAAATTTTTATGGAATGGGCATTCCCCTCTGTTGGGTTGAGTGTGTTTTGGAACTTCCTAAAGTTGTATTTTAATGATATCCAATGAACATCACTCATACCTTGATTTTGATGATGACATACTGTGATCTTAATGATGACATACTGTGATTTTGATGATGACATATTGTGATTTTAATGATGAGATATTATGATTTTAATGATGACATATTGTGATTTTAATGATGAGATATTATGATTTTGATGATGATATGTTGAACATGTTATACATTTTATACATATCACAATAATGCTTAAACAACATGTTTTTGATGTTTAATATCTCATATTTTAATTATAATATCTTCTACTAATGGTTTATGTTTAAATTTTCAGGTTCACACATTTTTGTCTTGGTAGTGTCGACACTAGATCAAAGCAGGTCGACACTAGTCCCAGATTCCAGAAGGGCAGGTCGACACTAGATCAAAGCAGGTCGACACTAGCCCCAGATTCCAGAAGGGCAGGTCGACACTAGATCAAAGCAGGTCGACACTAGTCCCAAATTCCAGAAGGGCAGGTCGACACTAGATCACGGCAGGTCGACACTAGACCCAGTTTCCAGCAGAACAGTTTTACAGAAATGGGACAACAAGTCGACACTAGATAAGGCAGGTCGACACACTCCGGCTGAAAGTCAAATCGTGAATTTCTCTGTACATGTGGCGGCTTGGGATTTAGGGGATTTGACCTAGGTTTCCGTGCCCATGCACCCCAAGGCACTTTATGGTCATATGAGGCTATAAATACCCATGTTCCTTGTACCCCAAGGCAAGAGAGCCCATAAACTTCCAGAAGAAGCCTTTTAGCGGCCAAAGGGGATTTTCCAGATCTGTCTCCATCTCCAGAAGCTACAAGCCATTCTTTCAAGAGGAAGGACATGGGAATCAAGGGGAATCCCTGGAGAGAAGCTTGTTGTGCAAGGCAATGGAGCAGATCCAACTGAAGAGGTGCAGGAGAAGAAGGATTTCTGGCATTTCAGATGCCATCAAAGCAGAGCATCGCCAATTGAGGAGAATCTCCATCGATTTCCATCAAGGCTCCTCAATTGAAGCGTCTGCAAGGCCTCTTCATCGAAGAACACTCTTTCTACATCTATTTGCCTTACTTCTGAGTTTGTTCTTCATTATTTTGTCAATGAGATTTATGCATGAAGTTCTGTACAAATTTCTGTGTACGAAACTGTCTTGAATCAGATCATTGCTAGAGGATCTAATCTCTTTTGTATTTGATCTAGCTTTTGTACTGTGAGACGTCGAGCTCTGGTGTGTGAGTCGTCGCACTCACTGTGTGGTTTGAGCCGTCATGCTCAATTTGGAGTCGTCGTGCTCCCGGTGTTTCTTGAGTCGTCGTGCTCAAGGAAGTTTGGAGTCGTCGTGCTCCAGGTGTTTCTTGAGTCGTCGTGCTCAAGGGTGTTTGGAGTCGTCGTGCTCCTGTGTGAGTTGTACTCAAGGTTTTGAGTAGTGTGGCCTCACTGTGTGAGGGGTGGACATAGGAGTCACTGGAGGTGATTTCCGAACCACCTAAAATCCTTTGTGCAGTGGTTTGAATTGTGGTTTGCCTTTGTATCTCGCTAGATGCATGCATAGGATTTCGTTCACACTACTAATTGATTTGTTCACACACTCTAATCACTTCAGATCGTTAAATTGTTTGGGTGAATTGATCTCTGATTCGAAGTAATTTTTAATTGCTTAAGCTTCTGCGTTAATTGGTGTTAGATCTATTCAACCCCCCCTTCTAGATCTGATCCATCCACCCATCCGATCCCTAACACCCTCAACGTTCCTTGCATATGGTTAGCTGGAAGGCTATTTGTAAGCCGAAATCTGAAGGGGGTTTGGGTATTAGAAGATTGAAAGATTGGAACTTAGCTTGTGCTACCAAGAACCTTTGGGATATTCTACAGAATTCATCATCGCTCTGGGTTCAATGGATTCAGCAAAAGTATCTTAAGAAGGAGTCTATTTGGAGTGTGCAGCAGAAAGCTTATCATTCTACTGCCTGGAAGAGTATTCTTAAGCAAAGAACTTGGGCCCTTCAACATATTCGGTATGAGTGGGTAAAGAGACAGTAACTTTAGTTTCTTTTATGATCCTTGGCTCCAAGGCAAAAGCATTTTTATGGCTGTAGGGGACAGTATTAGGCGTCATCTGGGTGTCAGTGCTAATGTTCCTTGTGCTATCTTCATGAACAATGGTCAATGGTCCCTTCCTTTCCCTACTTCTTCGGAGATGTTTGATATTTGGCCCATGATAAGCAGGACGGCCCTCCATCCATCGGATCAGATCAAATGGCATAATGGCACCTTCACCATTAAGAATGCTTGGACCTTATTCGTGATCAAAATCAAAAGGTGGGCTGGGAAGACTGGGTCTGGAAAGGACCAACAGTTCAGCGTTTCTCATTGACTTGCTGGCGGTCATGCATAAGCTACCCACCATCAACAATTAAAGAAGAGAGGTTTCCAAATTCCTAGTAGGTGTGTGCTATGCTACAATGCTGAGGAATGTGAAGACCATATTTCATTCGCTTGTCCTTACTCCCAATCTGTTTGGGGAGAGATGCTTCACAGAATGAATATTACAAGGCTTCCCCGGCATTCCATCCTGGCAGAGATGCATGCTTTGAGAGATAGCTTCAAGAAAGATGGTTTTGGCACTTCTTTGGCTCGCCTTATATTTAGAGCCTCCATATGGTGGATTGGAAAGAGAGATGCAGTAGAACCTTTGAAGACATCAAAACTCCATATATTCATACTACTCTATCTATTATGAATGATATCCGGAGTTGTTTGGAGGCGAAGCCTTACATGCAGACTTTATCTGGTCGGTGTAAAGTCCTTTGTCAGAGGTTCAATATTCAGTTAAACAAATCTTTGTAGTCACCATTTCCTTGTGGTGTCACGTTTCTTTGTTGTTTTCTGGAGACTTGGCACCGGTTTGTGGTGTTAATCTCCATTTGCGTTTTACTATTCTAGACTATTAGGTTCTTGAACCTTAATAGTCCCTCTCTTGTATCATTCTTTCTATTTATATAATTCACTTGGTTGACCGACCAAAAAAAAAAAAATATTTCGCACAGTCAATTTAACGCACCCGGTCATGTTAATAACGCACACACCTCTGATCACTATTTGGGATTTGGGATTTTTGACCCCTGGGTTGTGTGTTTTGACCCTTTAGACTTGAGTTTTTTTAAATCTATTATTTCAACGCCCAACCCAATCCGGGAATCCAAATCGGATTCCTTTAGTTTGCACACGTCAATTTAACCCACCCAGTCGTGTCAGAGTGAACGGCATGCCGATCTGATCCCTATTTGGGATTTTGGACCCCGGGTTGTGTGTTTTGACCCTTTAGACTTTGGTTTTTTAAGATCTGTCATTTCAACTGCCAACCCAATCCGGGAATCCAAATCGGATTCCGTCAGTTTGCACACGTCAATTAACCCCCCAGTCGTGTCGGAGCAAACGGCACGCCGATCTGATCACTATTTGGGATTTTGGACCCCGGGTTGTGTGTTTTGACTCTTTAGACTTGAGTTTTTTTTTTGATCCGTCATTTCCACGCCCAACCCAATTCGGGAATCCAAATCGGATTCTGTCAGTTCGCACACCTCAATTTAACCCTCGGTCGTGTCGGATATAACAACACATTGATCTGATCACTATTCGGGATTTTGGACGCCCGGGTTGTTTTTTTGACCCTTTAGACTTGGGTTTTTTTAGATCCGTCATTTCAACGCCCAACCCAAACCGGTAATCCAAATCGGATTCCGTCAGTTTGCACACGTCAATTTAACCCACCCGGTCGGGTCGGAGTGAACGACACGCCCATCTGATCACTATTTGGGATTGTGGACCCCCGGGTTGTGCAGGCTTTAAATAATTAACGCATTTAATGGCAGAGTATCTAAAGATAGCAGGTACAAGAGAGTCAAAATATAGCAAGAGATAGCACAACAGCGCGAGATCGAGTATAGTTTCCGAAAAGAGCACAAGTATCGAGTATAGCACGAATAGCAGGATGGCCATAGCACAACTAGCACAAGTATAACGATAGCACGACGAGTATAGCACTTGTTTGTCATTCTAGACAACGAGAGAGTATATCACGTTTTATGTTTTTGATTGTCATATAGATAGTCGAGATAGATAGCACTTGAGTGTAATGCCAAACACTCTGATCATTTAACTCCCATGGGCACTAGCACTTTCGGGCGCACATCCCAGGACCAGATCGGGCCCTTTATATATTGCCAAGCATTGGTTATATGTTTATCTTTAGACAATCATTCAATGCCAATATAGAGTACCAAGATAAGAGCACTAGATGAATAGATGAGCTAGTAGAGTGAACGTGAATAGGTGAGCGAGTAGAGTATAGATGAGAGCTAGTGGACATTGCACGTAATACATTGAGTAATCAGGCGATAGTAACAGTTGCACAACACGCGCACTTGGTGTTGGCAGTCAGGTGGAACTCACGATCTTTCCGCTGGCCATGTTATGCACAAGTCCAGAGGTCCGACGTGACTCAAAGTAAGAGCGAACTTCTAATAGTCGTTTGGATCATATCGATCCCTAAAGGTGTAATGGGTGTTAGGGTACAACCGGCTCGTCGACCATGTGGGAATCCATGATCAGAGGAGACTTACGGAGGCCTTGTGTAAGAGTTCACTAGTCCGGACCATACCCATGTACGGGTCGCGACAGGGTCAGGACAGAACGCGACACGGCCTAAAACGGGTCGCGACAGGGCTTGCAGATCGGGTTCTGAGAAGGCGACGGCTCACCTATTGCCTTCTTGAATGCGACAGGTAGGCTGTCGCAATCGCAGCCCAGAAAGCGACATATCGAGGTGTCGCCTTCTGGCTGTCTGCGCCTGACCCTAACAGGAGTCAGACCAGACATTGGATTGCGGACCAGAGCATTTAAATTTCGATACAGGGTTGTTCAGAAATCCATAACTAATTATATACGCGATGAAAAATCATGAAATCAGTTGCAAATTAAACTAGACATGTAAGGGTACTTCCAGTAAATCGGAATTAGAGAGAGAGCATGGTTTGAACATGGTTTGAAAACGAACAAGGACGAGTAACATAGAACATGACATAGAGAGCAAGACTGATTTAATTCGAGCAACATGCTCAATGAAATTTAGGCTTTTTATGATCCCTAACAACATGAAGTATCTACAGTAAAACTTTCGTAGTATGGGATCAAGTCTACATAGAGATCAAGAGTTAAGAGAGGGCTCGGGGTCAAGAGAGTTGCAGAACTTCTAAATTCAAGAAGAAATTATTGGCTTGATGAAAAATTATGAAAATTGAGGGTTTTGTTCCTGATGGATGGAACAATCTACAGACGAAATTTTAGGATTTGTGCTTGTGAGAATGCCTACCTTTGACTCGATTTATCTTCTAGGGCTTAGAACTCCAAGAACGAAGAAGAAGCTTCAAGAACACCTTCTTCCCACGAGATCCTCTCCTCTTTGGCCTCTTCTCCAAGTCCAACAACCTTTGGCAACGAGATAGGGTCGGCCAAGAGGGTTTAGGAGGTGTATTTATATAAATACAAGTTCCTATTCCTACTACTACTCTAATTCCCTTTTAATTACGAAATTTCCTTCCTTGCTTTCCAAACTCTATTAGACTTGGAAAAGATCCAAATTCGTGCTAACCCATATGGGGTAGGTTTAGGAATCCAATTCCAACTCCAACTTCCTATTTAATGCATTAAATACCCTTTTCTATTTAGGTAATAATTTAGTTACGAATTTAGGGTATTTTCCTATTATTCTCCTTTGTAAATTTATCTTTTTGACCCAATAAATTTTAGAGGATCCATTAACCAAAGCTCATTACTCTTTTCCATTTAATGGGTTTTATTTAATGCTCTTTTCATTTAAATATCCATTTAGCTAGGTTTTAATTCTTTATTTAAAATTTTATTTTTTAAAAAAAATTCAGGTTGCTACAGGGTGGGTTAAATTGACGTGTGCAAACTGAGGGAATCCAATTTGGATTCCAGGATTGGTTGGGCGTTGAAATGATGGATCTAAAAAAACCCAAGTCTAAAGGGTCAAACACACAACCTGGGGGTCCAAAATCCCAAATAGTGATCAGATCGGTGAGCCGTTCATTCTGACACGACAGGGTGGGTTATATTGACGTGTGCGAACTGACGGAATACGTTTTGGCTTCCCGGATTGGGTTGGGCGTTGAAATGACGGATCTAAAAAAAACCAAGTCTAAAGGGTCAAAACACACAACCCAGGGGTCCAAAATCCCAAATAGTGATCAGATCGGCGTGTCGTTCATTTCGACACGACCGGGAGGGTAAAATAGACGTGTTCGAACTGACGGAATACGATTTGAATTCCCGGATTGGGTTGGGCGTTGAAATGATGGATCTAAAAAAACTCAAGTCTAAAGGGTCAAAACACACAACCCGGGGTTCAAAATTCCCAAATACTGATCAGATTGGCGTGCCGTTCACTCCGACACGACCGGTGGGTTAAATTGACGTGTGCAAACTGACGGAATCCAATTTGGATTCCCGGATTGGGTTAGGCGTTAAAATGACGGATCTAAAAAACCCAAGTCTAAAGGGCCAAAACACACAACCTGGGTGTCCAAAATCCCAAATAGTGATCAGATCGGTGTATCGTTTGCTCCGACACGACCGGGTGGGTTAAATTGACGTGTGCAAACAGACGGAATACGATTTGGCTTCCCGGATTGGGTTGGGCGATGAAATGACGGATCTAAAAAAATCCAAGTCTAAAGGGTCAGAACACACAACCCGGGGGTCCAAAATCCCAAATAGTGATCAGATCGGTGTGTCGTTCGCTCCGACACGACACCGGGTAGGTTAAATTGACGTGTGCAAACTGACGGAATCCGATTTGAATTCGGAATCCGATTTGAATTCCCGGATGGGTTGGGCGTTGAAATGACGGATTAAAAAAACCCAAGTGTAAAGGGTCAAAACACACAACCCGGGGGTCCAAAATCCCAAATATTGATCAGATCGGCGTGCCGTTCATTTTGACACGACCGGGTGAGTTAAATTGACGTATTCGAACTGACGGAATATGATTTGGCTTCTCGGACTGGGTTGGGCGTTGAAATGACGGATCTAAAAAAACCCAAGTCTAAAGGGTCCAAACACACACCCGGGGGGTCCACAATCCCAAATAATGATCAGATCGGGGTGCCGTTTGCTCCGACACGACCGGGTGGGTTAAATTGATGTGTGCGAACTGACGGAATCCGATTTCGATTCCCGGATTGGGTTGGCAGTTGAAATGATAGATCTAAAAAAACCCAAGTATAAAGGGTCAAAACACACAACCCGCGGGTCCAAAATCCCAAATAGTGATTAGATCGTCATGCCGTTCACTCCGACACGACCGAGTGGGTTAAATTGACGTGTGCGAACTGAAGGAATCCGATTTGGATTCCCGGATTGGGTTGGGCGTTGAAATGACGGATCTAAAAAAATCCAAGTCTAAAGGGTCAAAACACACAACCTGGGGGTCCAAAATCCCAATAGCGATCACATCGGTGTACCGTTCATTCCGACACGACCGGGTGGGTTAAATTGTCGTGTATGAACTGACGGAATCCGATTTGGCTTCCGGATTGGGTTGGGCGTTGAAATGACGGATCTAAAAAAACCCAAGACTAAAGGGTCAAAACACCCACCCCCGGGGTCCAAAATCCCAAATAGTGATCTGATCGGCATGTCGTTCATTTCGACACGACCGGTTGTGTTAAATTGACGTGTTCGAACTGACGGAATACGATTTGAATTCCCGGTTTGGGTTGGACGTTGAAATGACAGATCTAAAAAAACTCAAGTCTAAAGGGTCAAAACACACAACCCGGGGGTCCAAATTCCCAAATACTGATCAGATCGGCGTGCCGTTCACTCCGACACGACCAGGTGGGCTGAATTGACGTATGCAAACTGACGGAATCCAATTTGTTTTCCCAGATTGGGTTGGGCGTTGAAATGACGGATCTTAAAAAACCCAAGTCTAAAATCCAAAATCCAAATAGTGATCAGATCGGTGTGTCGTTCACTCCGACACGACCGGGTGGGTTAAATTAACGTGTGCAAATTAACGGAATCCGATTTGAATTTCCGGATTGAGTTGGGCGTTGAAATGACGGATCTAAAAAAACCCAAGTCTAAATGGTCAAAACACACAACCCAGGGGTCCAAATCCTAAATAGTGATCAGATGGGCGTGCCGTTCATTTTGACACGACCAGGTGAGTTAAATTGACGTGTTCGAACTGACGGAATATGAATTGGCTTCTGAGATTGAGTTGGGCGTTGAAATGACGGATCTAAAAAAAACCCAAGTCTAAAGGGTCAAAACACACAACCCGGGGGGTCCACAATCCCAAATAGTGATCAGATCGGCGTGCCGTTTACTCCGACACGACCGGGTGGGTTAAATTGATGTGTGCGAACTGACGGAATCCGATTTCGATTCCCGGATTGGGTTGGCAGTTGAAATGATAGATCTAAAAAAAACCCAAGTATAAAGGGTCAAACAACACACAACCCGCGGGTCCAAAATCCCAAATAGTGATTAGATCGTCATGCCGTTCACTCCGACACGACCGAGTGGGTTAAATTGACGTGTGCGAACTGAAGGAATCCGATTTGGATTCCCGGATTGGGTTGGGCGTTGAAATGACGGATCTAAAAACTTCAAGTCTAAAGGGTCAAACACACAACCCGGGGGTCCAAAATCCCAAATAGTGATCAGATCGGCGTGCCGTTCATTTTGACACAATCGGGTGAGTTAAATTGACGTGTTCGAACTGACGGAATATGATTTGGCTTCTCGGATTGGATTGGGCGTTGAACTGACGGATCTATAAGAACCCAAGTCTAAAGGGTCAAAACACACAACCCGGGGGTCGAAAATCCCAAATAGTGATCAGATCGGCGAGCCGTTTCATCCGACACGACCGGGTGGGTTAAACTGACGTGTGTGAACTGACGGAATCTGATTTAGATTACGGATTGGGTTGGCTGTTGAAATGACGGATCTAAACAAATCCAAGTCTAAAGGGTCAAAACACACAACCCGGGGGTCCAAAATCCCAAATAGTGTTCAGATCGGCGTGCCGTTCATTCCGACACGACCGGGTGGGTTAAATTGACGTGTGCGAATTGACGGAATCCGATTTGGATTTCCCGGATTGGGTTGGCAGTTGAAATGACGGATCTAAAAAAAACCCGTCTAAAGGGTCAAAACACACATTCGGGGTTCCAAAATCCGAAATAGTGATCAGATCGACGTGCCGTTCATTCCGACACGACTGGATGGGTTAAATTGACGTGTGCAAACTGACGGAATACGATTTGGCTTCCTGGATTGGGTTGGGCGTTGAAATGACGGATCTAAAAAAACACATGTCTAAAGGGTCAAAACACACAACCCGGGGTTCCAAAATCCCAAATAGTGATCAGATCGGTGTGTCGTTCACTCCGACACGACCGGGTGGGTTAAATTGACGTGTGCAAACTGACGGAATCCGATTTGAATTCCCGGATTGGGTTTGGCGTTGGAATGACGGATCTAAAAAAACCCAAGTCTAAAGGGTCAAAACACACAACCCGGGGGTCCAAAATCCGAAATAGTGGACAGATCGGCGGCCGTTGCATTTGACAAGACGGGGCGAGTTAAATTGACGTGTTCGAACTGACGGAATATGATTTGGCTTCTCGGATTGGGTTGGGCGTTGAAATGACGGATCTAAAAAAAACCCGTCTAAAGGGTCAAAACACACAACCCGGGGGGTCCACAATCCCATATAGTGATCAGATCGCTGTGTCGTTTGCTCCGACACGACCGGGTTGGTTAAATTGACGTGTGCGAACTGACAGAATCCGATTTTGATTCCTGGATTGGGTTGGCAGTTGAAATGATGGATCTAAAAAAAACCCAAGTCTAAAGGGTCAAAACACACAACCCGCGGGTCCAAAATCCCAAATAGTGATCAGATCGACATGCCGTTCACTCCGACACGACCGAGTGGGTTAAATTGACGTGTGCGAAATGAAGGAATCCGATTTGGATTCCCAGATTGGGTTGGGCGTTGAAATGACGGATCTAAAAAAACCCATGTCTAAAGGGTCAAAACACACAACCCAGTGGTCCAAAATCCGAATAGTGATCAGATCGGCGTGCCGTTTGTTCCGACACGACCGGGAGGGTTAAATTGACCTGTGCGAATGAAGGAATCCGATTTGGATTCCCGGATTGGGTTGGGCATTGAAATGACGGATCTAAAAAAGGTCAAGTCTAAAGGGTCAAAACACACAACCCGGGGGTCCAAAATCCCAAATACTGATCAGATCGGTGTGCCGTTCACTCCGACACGACTGGGTGGGTTAAATTGATGTGTGCAAACTAACGGAATCCGATTTGGATTCCCGGATTGGGTTGGGCGTTGAAATGACGGATCTAAAAAAACCCAAGTCTAAAGGGTCAAAACCACACCCGGGGGTTCAAAATCCCAAATAATGATCAGATCGGCGTGCCGTTCGTTCCGACACGACCGGTGGGTTGACGTATGTGAACTGACGGAATACGATTTGGCTTCTTGTACTGGGTTGGGCGTTGAAATGACGGATCTAAAAAAGGCCAAGTCTAATGGGTCAAACCACACCCGGGGGTCCAAAATCCCAATTCTGATCAGATCGGTGTGCCGTTCACTCCGACACGACTGGGTGGGTTAAATTGATGTGTGCAAACTAACGGAATCCGATTTGGATTCCCGGATTGGGTTGGCAGTTGAAATGACGGATCTAAAAAAAACCCAAGTCTAAAGGGTCAAAACACACAACCCGGGGGTCCAAAATCCCAAATAGTGATCAGATCGGTGTGTCGTTTGCTCTAACACGACCGGGTGGGTTAAACTCACGTGTGCGAATGGAAGGAATCCGATTTGGATTCCCAGATTGGGTTGGGCGTTGAAATGATGGAACTAAAAAAACTCAGATCGACATGCCGTTCATTTGAACACGACCCGGTGGGTTAAATTGACGTGCTCGAACTGATGGAATCTGATTTGGCTTCTTGGAATGGGTTGACAGTTGAAATGACGGATCTAAAAAAACCCAAGTCTAAAGGGTCAAAACACACATCCCGGTGTCCAAAATCCCAAATAGTGATCAGATCGATGTGTCGTTCATTCCGACACGACCAGGTGGGTGAAACTCACGTGTGCGAACTGATGGAATCTGATTTGGATTCTCGGATTGGGTTGGGCGTTGAAATGACAGATCTAAAAAACCCAAGTCTATAGGGTCAAAACACACAACCCGGGGGTCCAAAATCTCAAATAGTGATCTGATCGGTGTGACGTTTGCTCCAACTCGACTGGGTGGGTTAAATTGACGTGTGCGAACTGACGGAATACGATTTGGTTTCCCGGATTGGGTTGGGCGTTGAAATGACGGATCTAAACCATTTTTTTTTGGTCAGTCAACTAAGTGAATTATATAATAAAAGAATGATACAGAGAGGGACTATTAAGGTTCAAGAACCTAATAGTCTAGAATAGTAAAATGCAAATGGAGATTGACACCACAAACGGTGCCAAGTCTCCAGAAAACAACAAAGAAACGTGACACCACAAGGAAATGGTGACTACAAAGATTTGTTTAACTGAATATTGAATCTCTCACAAGGACTTTAGACCGACCAGATAAAGTCTGCATGTAAGGCTTCGCCTCCAAACAACTCCGGACATCATTCATAATAGATAGAGAGTAGTATGAATATATGGAGTTTTGATGTCTTCAAAGGTTCTACTGCATCTCTCTTTCCAAATCCACCATACGGAGGCTCTAAATAGAAGACGAGCCAAAGAAGTGCCAAAACCATCTTTCTTGAAGCTAACTCTCAAAGCATGCATCTCAGCCAGGATGGAATGTCGGGGAAGCCTTGTAATATTCTATCTGTGAAGCATCTCTCCCCAAACAGATTGGGACTAAGGACAAGCGAAGGAATATGGTCTTCACATTCCTCGCATTGTAGCATAGCACACCCTACTAGGGTCTAAAAAAATTCAAGTCTAAAGGGTCAAAACACAAAACCCGGGTGTCCAAAATCCCAAATAGTGATCAGATCGACGTGCCCATCATTCCGACACGATAGGGTGGGTTAAATTGACGTGTGCGAACTGATGGAATAGGATTTGGATTCCCAGATTGGGTTGGGCGTTGAAATGACGGATCTAAAAAAATCCAAGTCTAAAGGGTCAAAACACACAACCCGGGGGTCCACAATCCCAAATAGTGATCATATATGCGTGACGTTAGATCCGACACGACCGGGTGGGTTAAATTGACGTGTGCGAACTGACGGAATCTGATTTGGATTACCGATTTGCGTTGGGCGTTGAAATGATGGATCTAAAAAAACCCAAGTCTAAAGGGTCAAAACCACAACCCGGGGGTCCAAAATCCCAAATAGTGATCAGATCGGCGTGCCGTTCATTTTGACACAATCGGGTGAGTTAAATTGACGTGTTCGAACTGACGGAATATGATTTGGCTTCTCGGATTGATTGGCGGTTGACTGACGGATCTATAAGAACCCAGTCTAAAGGTCAAAACACACAACCCGGGGGTCGAAAATCCCAAATAGTGATCAGATCGGCGAGCCGTTTGATCCGACACGACCGGGTGGGTTAAACTGACGTGTGTGGAACTGACGGAATCTGATTTAGATTACCGGATTGGTTTGGCTGTTGAAATGACGGATCTAAACAAATCCAAGTCTAAAGGGTCAAAACACACAACCCGGGGGTCCAAAATCCCAATAGTGTTCAGATCGGCGTGCCGTTCATTCCGACACGACCGGGTGGGTTATTAATTGACGTGTGCGAATTGACGGAATCCGATTTGGATTTCCCGGATTGGGTTGGCAGTTGAAATGACGGATCTAAAAAAAACCCGTCTAAAGGGTCAAAACACACAATTCGGGGTTCCAAAATCCGAAATAGTGATCAGATCGACGTGCCGTTCATTCCGACACGACTGGATGGGTTAAATTGACGTGTGCAAACTGACGGAATACGATTTGGCTTCCTGGATTGGGTTGGGCGTTGAAATGACGGATCTAAAAAAACACATGTCTAAAGGGTCAAAACACACAACCCGGGGTTCCAAAATCCCAAATAGTGATCAGATCGGTGTGTCGTTCACTCCGACACGACCGGGTGGGTTAAATTGACGTGTGCAAACTGACGGAATCCGATTTGAATTCCCGGATTGGGTTTGGCGTTGGAATGACGGATCTAAAAAAACCCAAGTCTAAAGGGTCAAAACACACAACCCGGGGGTCCAAAATCCGAAATAGTGGACAGATCGGCGTGCCGTTCATTTTGACAAGACGGGGCGAGTTAAATTGACGTGTTCGAACTGACGGAATATGATTTGGCTTCTCGGATTGGGTTGGGCGTTGAAATGACGGATCTAAAAAAACCCGTCTAAAGGGTCAAAACACACAACCCGGGGGGTCCACAATCCCATATAGTGATCAGATCGCTGTGTCGTTTGCTCCGACACGACCGGGTTGGTTAAATTGACGTGTGCGAACTGACAGAATCCGATTTTGATTCCTGGATTGGGTTGGCAGTTGAAATGATGGATCTAAAAAAACCCAAGTCTAAAGGGTCAAAACACACAACCCGCGGGTCCAAAATCCCAATAGTGATCAGATCGACATGCCGTTCACTCCGACACGACCGAGTGGGTTAAATTGACGTGTGCGAAATGAAGGAATCCGATTTGGATTCCCAGATTGGGTTGGGCGTTGAAATGACGGATCTAAAAAAACCCATGTCTAAAGGGTCAAAACACACAACCCAGTGGTCCAAAATCCGAATAGTGATCAGATCGGCGTGCCGTTTGTTCCGACACGACCGGGAGGGTTAAATTGACCTGTGCGAATGGAAAATCCGATTTGGATTCCCGGATTGGGTTGGGCATTGAAATGACGGATCTAAAAAAGGTCAAGTCTAAAGGGTCAAAACACACAACCCGGGGGTCCAAAATCCCAAATACTGATCAGATCGGTGTGCCGTTCACTCCGACACGACTGGGTGGGTTAAATTGATGTGTGCAAACTAACGGAATCCGATTTGGATTCCCGGATTGGGTTTGGCGTTGAAATGACGGATCTAAAAAAACCCAAGTCTAAAGGGTCAAAACACACAACCCGGGGTTCAAAATCCAAAAGATCAGATCGGCGTGCCGTTCGTTCCGCACACGACCGGGTGGGTTGACGTATGTGAACGACGACGGACGATTTGGCTTCTTGTACTGGGTTGGCGGTTGAAATGACGGATCTAAAAAAGGCCAGTCTAAATGGTCAAAACACACAACCCGGGGGTCCAAAATCCCAAATTCTGATCAGATCGGTGTGCCGTTCACCACTCCGACACGACTGGGTGGGTTAAATTGATGTGTGCAAACTAACGGAATCCGATTTGGATTCCCGGATTGGGTTGGCAGTTGAAATGACGGATCTAAAAAAACCCAAGTCTAAAGGTCAAAACACACAACCCGGGGGTCCAAAATCCCAAATAGTGATCAGATCGGTGTGTCGTTTGCTCTAACACGACCGGTGGGTTAAACTCACGTGTGCGAATGGAAGGAATCCGATTTGGATTCCCAGATTGGGTTGGGCGTTGAAATGATGAACTAAAAAAACTCAGATCGACATGCCGTTCATTTGAACACGACCCGGTGGTTAAATTGACGTGCTCGAACTGATGGAATCTGATTTGGCTTCTTGGAATGGTTGACAGTTGAAATGACGGATCTAAAAAAACCCAAGTCTAAAGGGTCAAAACACACATCCCGGTTCCAAAATCCCAAATAGTGATCAGATCGATGTGTCGTTCATTCCGACACGACCAGGTGGGTGAAACTCACGTGTGCGAACTGATGGAATCTGATTTGGATTCTCGGATTGGGTTGGGCGTTGAAATGACAGATCTAAAAAAAACCCAGTCTATAGGGTCAAAACCACAACCCGGGGGTCCAAAATCTCAAATAGTGATCTGATCGGTGTGACGTTTGCTCCAACTCGACTGGGTGGGTTAAATTGACGTGTGCGAACTGACGGAATACGATTGGTTTCCCGGATTGGGTGGGCGTTGAAATGACGATCTAAAAACACTTTTTTTTTTGGTCAGTCAACTAAGTGAATTATATAATAGAAAGAATGATACAAGAAGGACTATTAGGTTCAAGAACTAATAGTCTAGAATAGTAAAATGCAAATGGAGATTGACACCACAAACCGGTGCCAGTCTCCAGAAAACAACAAAGAAACGTGACACCACAAGGAAATGGTGACTACAAAGATTTGTTTAACTGAATATTGAATCTCTCACAAGGACTTTAGACCGACCAGATAAAGTCTGCATGTAAGGCTTCGCCTCCAAACAACTCCGGACATCATTCATAATAGATAGAGTAGTATGAATATATGGAGTTTTGATGTCTTCAAAGGTTCTACTACTACTCTCTCTCTTCCAATCCACCATACGGAGGCTCTAAATAGAAGACGAGCCAAAGAAGTGCCAAAACCATCTTTCTTGAAGCTAACTCTCAAAGCATGCATCTCAGCCAGGATGGAATGTCGGGGAAGCCTTGTAATATTCTATCTGTGAAGCATCTCTCCCCAAACAGATTGGGACTAAGGACAAGCGAAGGAATATGGTCTTCACATTCCGCCGCATTGTAGCATAGCACACACCTACTAGGGTCTAAAAAAATTCAAGTCTAAAGGGTCCAAACACAAAACCCGGGTGTCCAAAATCCCAAATAGTGATCAGATCGACGTGCCACATTCCGACACGATAGGGTGGGTAAATTGACGTGTGCGAACTGATGGAATAGGATTTGGATTCCCAGATTGGGTTGGGCGTTGAAATGACGGATCTAAAAAAATCCAAGTCTAAAGGGTCAAAACACACAACCCGGGGGTCCACAATCCCAAATAGTGATCATATATGCGTGACGTTAGATCCGACACGACCGGGTGGGTTAAATTGACGTGTGCGAACTGACGGAATCTGATTTGGATTACCGATTTGCGTTGGGCGTTGAAATGATGGATCTAAAAAACCCAAGTCTAAAGGGTCAAAACACACAACCCGGGGGTCCAAAATCTCAAATAGTGATCAGATCGGCGTGCCGTTCGTTCCGACAGGACGGGGTGGGTTAAATTGACGTGTGCGAACTGACGGAATATGATTTGGCTCCCGGATTGGGTTGGGCGTTGAAATGATGGATCTAAAAAAACCCAAGTCTAAAGGGTCAAAACACACAACCCCGGAGTCCAAAATCCCAAATAGTGATTAGATCGGCTTGTCGTTCATTTCGACACGACCGGGTGGGTTAAATTGACGTGTGCGAACTAAAGGAATCCGATTTGGATTCCCGGATTGAGTTGGGCGTTGAAATAAAAGATCTAAAAAACCTAAGTCTAAAGGGTCAAAACACACAACCTGGGGGTCCACAATCCCAAATAGAGATCAGATGGGCGTGTCGTTCACCCCGACACGACCGGGTGGGTTTAATTGACGTGTGCAAACAGACGGAATTCGATTTGGATTATCGGTTTGGGTTGGGCGTTGAAATGACGGATCTAAAAAACCCAAGTCTAAAGGGTCAAAAAAAACAACCCGGGGGTCCAAAATCCCAAATAGTGATCAGATCAATGTGTTGTTATATCCAACACGACCGAGTGGGTTAAATTGGGGTGTGCGAACTAACGGAATTCGATTTGGATTTCCGGATTGGGTTGGGCGTTGAAATGACGGATCTAAAAAAACTCAGGTCTAAAGAGTCAAAACATACAACCTGGGGGTCCAAAATCCCAAATAGTGATCAGATCGGCGTGCCGTTTGCTCCGACACGACTGGGTGGGTTAAAATGACGTGTGCAAACTGACAGAATCCGATTTGAATTCCCGGATTGGGTTGGCAGTTGAAATGACGGATCTAAAAAAACCCAAGTCTAAATGGTCAAAACACACAACCCGGGGGTCAAAAATCCCAAAAAGTGATCAGATCGACATCTCATTCACTTCGACACGACCGGGTGGCTTAATTGACGTATGCGAACTGAAGGAATATGATTTGGCTTCCTGGATTGGGTTGGGCATTGAAATGACGGATCTAAAAAAACTCAAGTCTAAAGGGAGAAAACGCACAACCCGGAGGTCCACAATCCCAAATAGTGATCAGATGGGCGTGTCGTTCACTCCGACACAACCGGGTGGGTTAAATTGACGTGTGGAAACTGACGGAATCCGATTTGGATTCCCGGATTGGGTTGGGCGTTGAAATGATAGATGTAAAAAAACCCAAGTCTAAAGGGTCAAAACACACAACCCGGGGGGTCCACAATTCCAAATAGTGATCAGATGGGCGTATCGTTCACTCCGACACTACCGGGTGGGTTAAATTGACGTGTGAAATCTGACGGAATCCGATTTGGAATTCCAGTTTGGGTTGGACGTTGAAATTACGGATCTAAAAAAACCCAAGTCTAAAGGGTCAAAAAAAACAACCCGGGGTCCAAAATCCCAAATAGTGATCAGATCAATGTGTTGTTATATCTGACATGACCGAGTGGGTTAAATTGAGGTGTGCGAACTGACTGAATCCGATTTAGATTCCGGGATTGGGTTGGGCATTGAAATGACGGATCTAAAAAAACTCAAGTCTAAAGAGTCAAAACACACCCGGGGGTCCAAAATCCCAAATAGTGATCAGATCGGCGTGCCGTTTGCTCCGACACGACTGGGTGGGTTAAATTGACGATACGCAAACTGACGGAATCCGATTTGGATTCCCAGATTGGGTTGGCAGTTGAAATGACAGATCTAAAAAAACCCAAGTCTAAAGGGTCAAAACACACAACCCGGGGGTCCAAAATCCCAAATAGTGATCAGATCGGCATGTCGTTCACTGCGACATGACCGGGTGGGTTAAATTGACGTGTGCGAACTGAAGGAATATGATTTGGCTTCCCGGATTGGGTTGGGCGTTGAAATGACGGATCTAAAAAAACCCAAGTCTAAAGGGTCAAAACACACAACCTGGGGGTCCACAATCCCAAATAGTGATCTGATGGGCGTGTTCACTCCGACACGACCGGGTGGATTAAATTGACGTGTGGAAACTGATGGAATCCGATATGGATTACCGGTTTGGGTTGGGCATTGAAATGACGGATGTAAAAAAAACCAAGTCTAAAGGGTCAAAACACACAACCCGGGGTCCAAAATCTCAAATAGTGATCATATCGGTGTGCGTTTGCTCCAACACGACTGGGTGGGTTAAATTGACGTGTTCGAACTGACGGAATATGATTGGCTTCTCGGATTGGATTGGGCGTTGAACTGACGGATCTATAAGAACCCAAGTCTAAAGGGTCAAAACACACAACCCGGGGGTCGAAAATCCCAAATAGTGATCAGATCGGCGAGCCGTTTGATCCGACACGACCGGGTGGGTTAAACTGACGTGTGTGAACTGACGGAATCTGATTTAGATTACCGGATTGGGTTGGCTGTTGAAATGACGGATCTAAACAAATCCAAGTCTAAAGGGTCAAAACACACAACCCGGGGGTCCAAAATCCCAAATAGTGTTCAGATCGGCGTGCCGTTCATCCGACACGACCGGTGGGTTAAATTGACGTGTGCGAATTGACGGAATCCGATTTGGATTTCCCGGATTGGGTTGGCAGTTGAAATGACGGATCTAAAAAAAACCCGTCTAAAGGGTCAAAACACACATTCGGGGTTCCAAAATCCGAAATAGTGATCAGATCGACGTGCCGTTCATTCCGACACGACTGGATGGGTTAATTGACGTGTGCAAACTGACGGAATACGATTTGGCTTCCTGGATTGGGTTGGGCGTTGAAATGACGGATCTAAAAAAACACATGTCTAAAGGGTCAAAACACACAACCCGGGGTTCCAAAATCCCAAATAGTGATCAGATCGTGTGTTCGTTCACTACTCCGACACGACCGGGTGGGTTAAATTGACGTGTGCAAACTGACGGAATCCGATTTGAATTCCCGGATTGGGTTTGGCGTTGGAATGACGGATCTAAAAAAAACCCAAGTCTAAAGGGTCAAAACACACAACCCGGGGGTCCAAAATCCGAAATAGTGGACAGATCGGCGTGCCGTTCATTTTGACAAGACGGGGCGAGTTAAATTGACGTGTTCGAACTGACGGAATATGATTTGGCTTCTCGGATTGGGTTGGGCGTTGAAATGACGGATCTAAAAAAAACCCGTCTAAGGGTCAAAACACACAACCCGGGGGGTCCACAATCCCATATAGTGATCAGATCGCTGTGTCGTTTGCTCCGACACGACCGGGTTGGTTAAATTGACGTGTGCGAACTGACAGAATCCGATT
The DNA here is from genome assembly GCA_014218235.1 of Colocasia esculenta. Classification (NCBI taxonomy): domain Eukaryota; kingdom Viridiplantae; phylum Streptophyta; class Magnoliopsida; order Alismatales; family Araceae; genus Colocasia; species Colocasia esculenta. The sequence goes on along the minus strand of CM024762.1, from coordinate 93,529,670 downwards.
TTGATTCCTGGATTGGGTTGGCAGTTGAAATGATGGATCTAAAAAAACCCAGTCTAAAGGGTCAAAACACACAACCCGCGGGTCCAAAATCCCAAATAGTGATCAGATCGACATGCCGTTCACTCCGACACGACCGAGTGGGTTAAATTGACGTGTGCGAAATGAAGGAATCCGATTTGGATTCCCAGATTGGGTTGGGCTTTGAAATGACGGATCTAAAAAAACCCATGTCTAAAGGTCAAAACACACAACCCAGTGGTCCAAAATCCCGAATAGTGATCAGATCGGCGTGCCGTTTGTTCCGACACGACCGGGAGGGTTAAATTGACCTGTGCGAATGGAAGGAATCCGATTTGGATTCCCGATTGGGTTGGGCATTGAAATGACGGATCTAAAAAAGTCAAGTCTAAAGGGTCAAAACACACAACCCGGGGGTCCAAAATCCCAAATACTGATCAGATCGGTGTGCCGTTCACTCCGACCGACTTGGTGGGTTAAATTGATGTGTGCAAACTAACGGAATCCGATTTGGATTCCCGGATTGGGTTGGGCGTTGAAATGACGGATCTAAAAAACCCAAGTCTAAAGGGTCAAAACACACACCCGGGGGTTCAAAATCCCAAATAATGATCAGATCGGCGTGCCGTTCGTTCCGACACGACCGGGTGGGTTGACGTATGTGAACTGACGGAATACGATTTGGCTTCTTGTACTGGGTTGGGCGTTGAAATGACGGATCTAAAAAAGGCCAAGTCTAATGGGTCAAAACACACCCGGGGGTCCAAAATCCCAAATTCTGATCAGATCGGTGTGCCGTTCACTCCGACACGACTGGGTGGGTTAAATTGATGTGTGCAAACTAACGGAATCCGATTTGGATTCCCGATTGGGTTGGCAGTTGAAATGACGGATCTAAAAAAACCCAAGTCTAAAGGGTCAAAACACACAACCCGGGGGTCCAAAATCCCAAATAGTGATCAGATCGGTGTGTCGTTTGCTCTAACACGACCGGTGGGTTAAACTCACGTGTGCGAATGGAAGGAATCCGATTTGGATTCCCAGATGGGTTGGGCGTTGAAATGATGGAACTAAAAAAACTCAGATCGACATGCCGTTCATTTGAACACGACCCGGTGGGTTAAATTGACGTGCTCGAACTGATGGAATCTGATTTGGCTTCTGGAATGGGTTGACAGTTGAAATGACGGATCTAAAAAACCCAAGTCTAAAGGGTCAAAACACACATCCCGGTGGTCCAAAATCCCAAATAGTGATCAGATCGATGTGTCGTTCATTCCGACACGACCAGTGGGTGAAACTCACGTGTGCGAACTGATGGAATCTGATTTGGATTCTCGGATTGGGTTGGGCGTTGAAATGACAGATCTAAAAAAACCCAAGTCTATAGGTCAAAACACACAACCCGGGGGTCCAAAATCTCAAATAGTGATCTGATCGGTGTGACGTTTGCTCCAACTCGACTGGGTGGGTTAAATTGACGTGTGCGAACTGACGGAATACGATTTGGTTTCCCGGATTGGGTTGGGCGTTGAAATGACGGATCTAAAAACACTTTTTTTTTTGGTCAGTCAACTAAGTGAATTATATAAATAGAAAGAATGATACAAGAGAGGGACTATTAAGGTTCAAGAACCTAATAGTCTAGAATAGTAAAATGCAAATGGAGATTGACACCACAAACCGGTGCCAAGTCTCCAGAAAACAACAAAGAAACGTGACACCACAGGAAATGGTGACTACAAAGATTTGTTTAACTGAATATTGAATCTCTCACAAAGGACTTTAGACCGACCAGATAAAGTCTGCATGTAAGGCTTCGCCTCCAAACAACTCCGGACATCATTCATAATAGATAGAGTAGTATGAATATATGGAGTTTTGATGTCTTCAAAGGTTCTACTGCATCTCTCTTTCCAAATCCACCATACGGAGGCTCTAAATAGAAGACGAGCCAAAGAGTGCCAAAACCATCTTTCTTGAAGCTAACTCTCAAAGCATGCATCTCAGCCAGGATGGAATGTCGGGGAAGCCTTGTAATATTCTATCTGTGAAGCATCTCTCCCCAAACAGATTGGGACTAAGGACAAGCGAAGGAAATATGGTCTTCACATTCCTCCGCATTGTAGCATAGCACACACCTACTAGGGTCTAAAAAAATTCAAGTCTAAAGGTCAAAACACAAAACCCGGGTGTCCAAAATCCCAAATAGTGATCAGATCGACGTGCCCATCATTCCGACACGATAGGGTGGTTAAATTGACGTGTGCGAACTGATGGAATAGGATTTGGATTCCCAGATTGGGTTGGGCGTTGAAATGACGGATCTAAAAAAATCCAAGTCTAAAGGGTCAAACACACAACCCGGGGGTCCACAATCCCAAATAGTGATCATATATGCGTGACGTTAGATCCGACACGACCGGGTGGGTTAAATTGACGTGTGCGAACTGACGGAATCTGATTTGGATTACCGATTTGCGTTGGGGTTGAAATGATGGATCTAAAAAAACCCAAGTCTAAAGGGTCAAAACACACAACCCGGGGGTCCAAAATCTCAAATAGTGATCAGATCGGCGTGCCGTTCGTTCCGACAGGACGGGGTGGGTTAAATTGACGTGTGCGAACTGACGGAATATGATTTGGCTTCCCGATTGGTTGGGCGTTGAAATGATGGATCTAAAAAAACCCAAGTCTAAAGGGTCAAAACACACAACCCGGGAGTCCAAAATCCCAAATAGTGATTAGATCGGCTTGTCGTTCATTTCGACACGACCGGGTGGGTTAAATTGACGTGTGCGAACTAAAGGAATCCGATTTGGATTCCCGGATTGAGTTGGCGTTGAAATAAAAGATCTAAAAAACCTAAGTCTAAAGGGTCAAAACACACAACCTGGGGGTCCACAATCCCAATAGAGATCAGATGGGCGTGTCGTTCACCCCGACACGACCGGGTGGGTTTAATTGACGTGTGCAAACAGACGGAATTCGATTTGGATTATCGGTTTGGGTTGGGCGTTGAAATGACGGATCTAAAAAACCCAAGTCTAAAGGGTCAAAAAAAACAACCCGGGGTCCAAAATCCCAAATAGTGATCAGATCAATGTGTTGTTATATCCAACACGACCGAGTGGGTTAAATTGGGGTGTGCGAACTAACGGAATTCGATTTGGATTTCCGGATTGGGTTGGGCGTTGAAATGACGGATCTAAAAAAACTCAGGTCTAAAGAGTCAAAACATACAACCTGGGGGTCCAAAATCCCAATAGTGATCAGATCGGCGTGCCGTTTGCTCCGACACGACTGGGTGGGTTAAAATGACGTGTGCAAACTGACAGAATCCGATTTGAATTCCCGGATTGGGTTGGCAGTAAATGACGGATCTAAAAAACCCAAGTCTAAATGGTCAAAACACACAACCCGGGGGTCAAAAATCCCAAAAAGTGATCAGATCGACATCTCATTCACTTCGACACGACCGGGTGGCTTAAATTGACGTATGCGAACTGAAGGAATATGATTTGGCTTCCTGGATTGGGTTGGGCATTGAAATGACGGATCTAAAAAAACTCAAGTCTAAAGGGAGAAAACGCACAACCCGGAGGTCCACAATCCCAAATAGTGATCAGATGGGCGTGTCGTTCACTCCGACACAACCGGGTGGGTTAATTGACGTGTGGAAACTGACGGAATCCGATTTGGATTCCCGGATTGGGTTGGGCGTTGAAATGATAGATGTAAAAAAACCCAAGTCTAAAGGGTCAAAACACACAACCCGGGGGGTCCACAATTCCAAATAGTGATCAGATGGGCGTATCGTTCACTCCGACACTACCGGGTGGGTTAAATTGACGTGTGAAATCTGACGGAATCCGATTTGGAATTCCAGTTTGGGTTGGACGTTGAAATTACGGATCTAAAAAACCCAAGTCTAAAGGGTCAAAAAAAACAACCCGGGGTCCAAAATCCCAAATAGTGATCAGATCAATGTGTTGTTATATCTGACATGACCGAGTGGGTTAAATTGAGGTGTGCGAACTGACTGAATCCGATTTAGATTCCGGGATTGGGTTGGGCATTGAAATGACGGATCTAAAAAAACTCAAGTCTAAAGAGTCAAAACACACCCGGGGTCCAAAATCCCAATAGTGATCAGATCGGCGTGCCGTTTGCTCCGACACGACTGGGTGGGTTAAATTGACGATACGCAAACTGACGGAATCCGATTGGATTCCCAGATTGGGTTGGCAGTTGAAATGACAGATCTAAAAAAACCCAAGTCTAAAGGGTCAAAACACACAACCCGGGGTCCAAAATCCCAAATAGTGATCAGATCGGCATGTCGTTCACTGCGACATGACCGGGTGGGTTAAATTGACGTGTGCGAACTGAAGGAATATGATTTGGCTTCCCGGATTGGGTTGGGCGTTGAAATGACGGATCTAAAAAACCCAAGTCTAAAGGGTCAAAACACACACAACCTGGGGGTCCACAATCCCAAATAGTGATCTGATGGGCGTGTCGTTCACTCCGACACGACCGGGTGGATTAAATTGACGTGTGGAAACTGATGGAATCCGATATGGATTACCGGTTTGGGTTGGCATTGAAATGACGGATGTAAAAAAACCCAAGTCTAAAGGGTCAAAACACACAACCCGGGGGTCCAAAATCTCAAATAGTGATCATATCGGTGTGCCGTTTGCTCCAACACGACTGGGTGGGTTAATTGACGTGTTCGAACTGACGGAATATGATTTGGCTTCTTGGATTGGGTTAGGCGTTGAAATGATGGATCTAAAAAACCCAAGTCTATGGGTCAAAAACACAACCCGGGGGTCCATAATCTCAAATAGTGATCAGATCGGTGTGTCGTTTGCTCCGACACCACCGGGTGGGTTAAATTGACGTGTGTGAGCCGACGGAACGATTTGGATTCCCGGATTGGGTTGGGCGTTGAAATGACGGATCAAAAAAAACTTTTTTTTTTTGGTCGGTCAACCAAGTGAATTATATAAATAGAAAGAATGATACAAGAGAGGGACTATTAAGGTTCAATAACCTAATAGTCTAGAATAGTAAAGCAAGGGAGAGGACACCACAACCGGTGCCAAGTCTCCAGAAAACACAAAGAAACATGACACCACAAGGAAATGGTGACTACAAAGATTTTTTAACTGAATATTGAACCACTGACAAAGGACTTTACACCGACCAGATAAAGTCTGCATGTAAGGCTTCGCCTCCAAACAACTCCGGACATCATTCATAATAGATAGAGTATATGAATATATGGAGTTTTGATGTCTTCAAGGTTCTACTGCATCTCTCTTTCCAAATCCACCATATGGAGGCTCTAATAGAAGGCGAGCAAAAGAAGTTCCAAAACCATCTTTCTTGAAGCTAACTCTCAAAGCATGCATCTCAGCCAGGATGGAATGCCGGGGAAGCCTTGTAATATTCATTCTGTGAGCATCTCACCCCAATAGATTGGGAGTAAGGACAAGCGAAGAAAATATGGTCTTCACATTCCTCAGCATTGTAGCATAGCACACCCTACTAGGATCTAAAAAACTCAAGTCTAAAGGGTCAAAACACACAACCCGGGTGTCCAAAATCCCAATAGTGATCAGATCGGCGTGCCCTTCATTCCGACACGACCGGGTGGGTTAAATTGACGTGTGCGAACTGATGGAATACGATTTGGATTCCCGGATTGGTTGGGCGTTGAAATGACGGATCTAAAAAAAACCCGTCTAAAGGGTCAAAACACACAACCCGGCGGTCCACAATCCCAATAGTGATCAGATGGGCGTGCCGTTAGATCCGACACGACCGGGTGGGTTAAATTGACCTGTGCGAACTGACGGAATCTGATTTCGATTACCGGTTTGGGTTGGGCGTTGAAATGATGGATCTAAAAAAACCCAAGTCTAAAGGGTCAAAACACACAACCCGGGGTCCAAAATCCCAAATAGTGATCAGATCGGCGTGCCGATCGTTCCGACACGACCGGGTGGGTTAAATTGACGTGTGCGACCTGACGAATATGATTTGGCTTCCCGGATTATGTTTGAAGTTGAAATGACGGATCTAAAAAAACCCAAGTCTAATGGGTCAAAACACACAACAACCCGGGGGTCCAAATCCCAAATAGTGATCAGATCGGCGTGCCGTTCATTTCGACATGACCCGTGGGTAAAATTGACATGTTCGAACTGACGGAATATGATTTGGCTTCTTGGATTGGGTTGGGCATTGAAATGACGGATCTAAAAAAACCAAGTCTAAAGGGTCAAAACACATAACCTGGGGGTCCAAAATCCCAAATAGTGATCAGATCGGGGTGCCGTTCGTTCCGACACGACCAGGTGGGTTAAATTGACGTGTGCGAACTGATCTGATTTGGATTTTGGTTCCCGGATTGGTTGGGCGTTGAAATGACGGATCTAAAAAAACCCAAGTCTAAAGGGTATAAACACACAACCTGGGGGTCCACAATCCCAAATAGTGATCAGATGGGCGTGACGTTAGATCCGACACGACCGGGTGGGTTAAATTGACGTGTGCAAACTGACGGAATCTGATTTGGATTACCGGTTGGGTTGGGCGTTGAAATGACGGATCTAAAAAAACCCAAGTCTAAGGGTCAAAAGACACAACCAGGGGTCCAAAATCCCAAATAGTGATCATCACGGCATGCCGTTCGTTCCGACACGACCGGGTGGGTTAAATTGACGTGTGCGAACTGACGGAATATGATTTGGCTTCCGGATTGGGTTGGGCGTTGAAATGACGGATCTAAAAAAACCAAATCTAAAGGGTCAAAACATTCAACCCGGGGGTCCAAAATCCAAATAGTGATCAGATAAGTGTGCCGTTCATTTCGACATGACCTGGTGGGTTAAATTGACGTGTTTAAACTGACGAAATATGATTTGGCTTCTTGGATTGGGTTGGGCGTTGAAATGACAGATATAAAAAAACCAAGTCTAAAGGGTCAAAACACACAACTCAGGGGTCCAAAATTCCAAATAGTGATCAGATCAGCGTGTCGTTCGTTTCGACACGACCAGGTGGGTTAAATTCACGTGTGCGAACACACAGAATCTGATTTGGATTCCCAGATTGGGTTTGCGTTGAAATGACGGATCTAAAAAAAACCCAAGTCTAAAGGTCAAAACACACAACCCGGGGGTCCACAATCCTAAATAGTGATCAGATGGGCATGTCGTTTACTCCGACACGACCGGGTGGGTTAAATTGACGTGTGCGAACTAACGGAATCCGATTTGGAATCCCGGATTGGGTTGGCAGTTGAAATGACGGATCTAAAAAAACCCAAGTCTAAAGGGTAAAAAACCACAACCCAGGGGTCCAAAATCCCAATAGTGATCAGATCGGCATGTCGTTCACTCCGACACGACCGGGTGGGTTAAATTGACGTGTGCGAACTGAAGGATTCCGATTTGGATTCTCGGATTGGGTTGGGCGTTGAAATGACAGATCTAAAAAAAACCCAGTCTAAAGGGTCAAAACACACAACCTGGGGGTCCATAATCCCAAATAGTGATCAGATGGGCGTATCGTTCACCCCGACACGACCGGGTGGTTAAATTGACGTGTGCAAACTGACGGAATCCGATTTGGATTACCGTTTTGGGTTGGGCGTTGAAATGACGGATCTAAAAAACCCAAGTCTAAAGGTCAAAAAAAACAACCCGGGGTCCAAAATCCCAAATAGTGATCAGATCAATGTGTTGTTATATCCGAACGACCGAGTTGGTTAAATTGAGGTGTGCGAACTGACGGAATCCGATTTGGATTCCCGGATTGGGTTGGGCGTTGAAATGACGGATCTAAAAAAACTCAATTCTGAAGAGTCAAAACACACAACCCGGGGTCCAAAATCCCAAATAGTGATCAGATCGGCGAGCCGTTTGCTCCGACACGACTGGTGGGTTAAATTGACGTGTGCAAACTGACGGAATCCGATTTGGATTCCCGGATTGGGTTGGCAGTTGAAATGACGGATCAAAAAAAACCCAAGTCTAAAGGGTCAAAACACACACCCGGGGTCCAAAATCTCAAATAGTAATCAGATCGGCATGTCGTTCACTCCGACACGACCGGGTGGATTAAATTGAGGTGTGCAAACATAGGAATATGATTTGGCTTCCCGGATTGGGTTGGGCGTTGAAATGACGGATCTAAAAAAACTCGTCTAAAGGGTCAAAACACACAACCTGGGGGTCCACAATCCCAATAGTGATCAGATGGGCGTGTCGTTCACTCTGACACGACCGGGTGGGTTAATTGACGTGTGGAAACTGACGGAATCCGATTTGGATTACCGGTTTGGGTTGGCGTTGAAATGACGGATCTAAAAAAACCAAGTCTAAAGGGTCAAACACACAACCCGTGGGTCCAAAATCTCAAATAGTGATCATATCGGTGTGTCGTTTGCTCAGACACGACCGGTGGGTTAAATTGACGTCTTCGAACTGACGAATATGATTTGGCTTCTTGGATTGGGTTGGGCGTTGAAATGACGGATGTAAAAAAACCCAAGTCTATGGGTCAAAACACACAACCCGGGGTCCAAAATCTCAAATAGTGATCATATCGGTGTGCCGTTTGCTCCGACACGACCGGGTGGGTAAAATTGACGTGAGCGAACTGACGGAATACAATTTGGATTCCCGGATTGGGTTGGCGTTGAAATGACAGATCTAAAAAAAAAAATTTTTTTTTTGGTCGGTCAACCAAGTGAATTATATTATAGAAAGAATGATACAAGAGAGGGACTATTAAGGTTCAATAACCTAATAGTCTACAATAGTAAAACGCAAATGGAGATTGACACCACAAACCGGTGCCAAGTCTCCAGAAAACAACAAAGAAACGTGACACCACAAGGAATGGTGACTACAAAGATTTGTTTAACTGAATATTGAACCTCTCAGAAAGGACTTTACACCGACCAGATAAAGTCTGCATGTAAGGCTTCGCCTCCAAACAACTCCGGACATCATTCATAATAGATAGAGTAGTATGAATATATGGAGTTTTGATGTCTTCAAAGGTTCTACTGCATCTCTCTTTCCAAATCCACCATATGGAGCTCTAATAGAAGGCGAGCCAAAGAAGTGCCAAAACCATCTTTCTTGAAGCTAACTCTCAAAGCATGCGTCTCAGCCAGGATGGAATGCCGGGGAAGCCTTGTAATATTCATTCTGTGAAGCATCTCTCCCCAAACAGATTGGGAGTAAGGACAAGCGAAGAAAATATGCTCTTCACATTCCTCAGCATTGTAGCATAGCACAGACCTAGTAGGATCTAAAAAAACTCAAGTCTAAAGGGTCAAACAAAAACCAGGGTGTCCAAAATCCCAAATAGTGATCAGATCGGCGTGCCCTTCATTCCGACACGACGGGTGGGTTAAATTGACGTGTGCGAACTGATGGAATACGATTTGGATTCCCGGATTGGTTGGGCGTTGAAATGACGGATCTAAAAAAAACCCGTCTAAAGGGTCAAAACACACAACCCGGCGGTCCACAATCCCAAATAGTGATCAGATGGGCGTGCCGTTAGATACGCACACACGGGGGTGTTTTAAATTGACCTGTGCGAACTGACGGAATTCTGATTCGATTACCGGTTGGGTTGGGCGTTGAAATGATGGATCTAAAAAAACCCAAGTCTAAAGGGTCAAACACACAACCCGGGGGTCCAAAATCCCAAATAGTGATCAGATCGGCGTGCCGATCGTTCCGACACGACCGGGTGGTTAAATTGACGTGTGCGACCTGACGGTGAATTGATTTGCTTCCCGGATTATGTTGGAAGTTGAAAGACGGATCTAAAAAAACCCAAGTCTAATGGGTCAAAACACACAACCCGGGGGTCCAAATCCCAAATAGTGATCAGATCGGGGTGCCGTTCATTTCGACATGACCCGGTGGGTAAAATTGACATGTTCGAACTGACGGAATATGATTTGGCTTCTTGGATTGGGTGGGCATTGAAATGACGGATCTAAAAAAACCAAGTCTAAAGGGTCAAAACACATAACCTGGGGGTCCAAAATCCCAATAGTGATCAGATCGGGGTGCCGTTCGTTCCGACACGACCAGGTGGGTTAAATTGACGTGTGCGAAATGACGGAATCTGATTTGGATTCCCGGATTGGGTTGGGCGTTGAAATGAGGATCTAAAAAAACCCAAGTCTAAAGGGTATAAACACACAACCTGGGGGTCCACAATCCCAAATAGTGATCAGATGGGCGTGACGTTAGATCCGACACGACAGGGTGGGTTAAATTGACGTGTGCAAAAGACGGGAATCTGATTTGGATTACCGGTTTGGGTTGGGCGTTGAAATGACGGATCTAAAAAAACCCAAGTCTAAGGGTCAAAAGACAAACCAGGGGTCCAAATCCCAATAGTGATCAGATCGGCATGCCGTTCGTTCCGACACGACCGGGTGGGTTAAATTGACGTGTGCGAACTGACGGAATATGATTTGGCTTCCGGATTGGGTTGGGCGTTGAATGACGGATCTAAAAAAAAATCTAAAGGGTCAAAACATTCAACCCGGGGGTCCAAATCCCAAATAGTGATCAGATAAGTGTGCCGCATTTCGACATGACCTGGTGGGTTAAATTGACGTGTTTAAACTGACGAAATATGATTTGCTTCTTGGATTGGGTTGGGCGTTGAAATGACAGATATAAAAAAACCCAAGTCTAAAGGGTCAAAAACACACAACTCACGGGGCCAAAATTCCAAATAGTGATCAGATCGCGTGTCGTTCGTTTCGACACGACCGGTGGGTTAAATTCACGTGTGCGAACCGACAGAATCTGATTTGGATTCCAGATTGGGTTGGGCGTTGAAATGACGGATCTAAAAAAACCCAGTCTAAGGGTCAAAACACACAACCCGGGGTCCACAATCCTAAATAGTGATCAGATGGGCATGTCGTTACTCCGACACGACCGGGTGGGTTAAATTGACGTGTGCGAACTAACGGAATCCGATTTGGAATCCGGATTGGGTTGGCAGTTGAAATGACGGATCTAAAAAAACCCAGTCTAAAGGGTAAAAAAAACACACCCAGGGGTCCAAAATCCAAATAGTGATCAGATCGGCATGTCGTTCACTCCGACACGACCGGGTGGGTTAAATTGACGTGTGCGAACTGAAGGATTCCGATTTGGATTCTCGGATTGGGTTGGGCGTGAAATGACAGATCTAAAAAAAACCCAAGTCTAAAGGGTCAAAACACAACAACCTGGGGGTCCATAATCCCAAATAGTGATCAGATGGGCGTATCGTTCACCCCGACACGACCGGGTGGGTTAAATTGACGTGTGCAAACTGACGGAATCCGATTTGGTACCGGTTTGGGTTGGGCGTTGAAATGACGGATCTAAAAAAACCAAGTCTAAAGGGTCAAAAAAAAAACAACCGGGGTCCAAAATCCCAAATAGTGATCAGATCAATGTGTTGTTATATCCGACACGACCGAGTTGGTTAATTGAGGTGTGCGAACTGACGGAATCCGATTTGGATTCCCGGATTGGGTTGGGCGTTGAAATGACGGATCTAAAAAAACTCAATTCTGAAGAGTCAAAACACACAACCCGGGGTCCAAATCCCAAATAGTGATCAGATCGGCGAGCCGTTTGCTCCGACACGACGGGTGGGTTAAATTGACGTGTGCAAACTGACGGAATCCGATTTGGATTCCCGGATTGGTTGGCAGTTGAAATGACGGATCTAAAAAAAACAAGTCTAAGGGTCAAAACACACAACCCGGGGGTCCAAAATCTCAAATAGTAATCAGATCGGCATGTCGTTCACTCCGACACGACCGGGTGGATTAAATTGAGGTGTGCAAACATAGGAATATGATTTGGCTTCCGGATTGGGTTGGGCGTTGAAATGACGGATCTAAAAAAACTCGTCTAAAGGGTCAAAACACACAACCTGGGGGTCCACAATCCAAATAGTGATCAGATGGGCGTGTCGTTCACTCTGACACGACCGGGTGGGTTAAATTGACGTGTGGAAACTGACGGAATCCGATTTGGATTACGGTTTGGGTTGGGCGTTGAAATGACGGATCTAAAAAAACCCAAGTCTAAAGGGTCAAACACACAACCCGTGGGTCCAAAATCTCAAATAGTGATCATATCGGTGTGTCGTTTGCTCAGACACGACCGGGTGGGTTAAATTGACGTGTCTTCGAACTGACGGAATATGATTTGGCTTCTTGGATTGGGTTGGGCGTTGAAATGACGGATGTAAAAAAACCCAAGTCTATGGGTCAAAACACACAACCCGGGGGTCCAAAATCTCAAATAGTGATCAGATCGGTGTGCCGTTTGCTCCGACACGACCGGGTGGGTTAAATTGACGTGAGCGAACTGACGGAATACAATTGGATTCCCGGATTGGGTTGGCGTTGAAATGACAGATCTAAAAAAAAATTTTTTTTTTGGTCGGTCAACCAAGTGAATTATATATATAGAAAGAATGATACAAGAGAGGGACTATTAAGGTTCAATAACCTAATAGTCTACAATAGTAAAACGCAAATGGAGATTGACACCACAAACCGTGCCCAAGTCTCCAGAAAACAACAAAGAAACGTGACACCACAAGGAAATGGTGACTACAAAGATTTGTTTAACTGAATATTGAACCTCTCAGAAGGACTTTACACCGACCAGATAAAGTCTGCATGTAAGGCTTCGCCTCAAACAACTCCGGACATCATTCATAATAGATAGAGTAGTATGAATATATGGAGTTTTGATGTCTTCAAAGGTTCTACTGCATCTCTCTTTCCAAATCCACCATATGGAGGCTCTAAATAGAAGGCGAGCCAAAGAAGTGCCAAAACCATCTTTCTTGAAGCTAACTCTCAAAGCATGCGTCTCAGCCAGGATGGAATGCCGGGGAAGCCTTGTAATATTCATTCTGTGAAGCATCTCTCCCCAAACAGATTGGGAGTAAGGACAAGCGAGAAAATATGCTCTTCACATCCTCAGCATTGTAGCATAGCACAGACCTAGTAGGATCTAAAAAACTCAAGTCTAAAGGGTCAAACACACAACCCGGGTGTCCAAAACCCAAATAGTGATCAGATCGGCGTGCCCTTCATTCCACACGACCGGGTGGGTTAAATTGACATGTGCGAACTGATGGAATACGATTTGGATTCCCGGATTGGGTTGGGCATTGAAATGACGGATCTAAAAAAAACCCATCTAAAGGGTCAAAACACACAACCCGGGGTCCACAATCCCAAATAGTGATCAGATGGGCGTGCCCTTAGATCCGACACGACCGGGTCGATTAAATTGACGTGTGCGAACTAACGGAATCTGATTTGGATTACCGATTTGGGTTGGGCGTTGAAATGACGGATCTAAAGAAACCCAAGTCTAAAGGGTCAAAAACACAACCCGGGGGTCCAAAACCCCAAATAGTGATCAGATCGGCGTGCCGTTCATCCGACACGACCGGTGGGTTCAATTGACGTGTGCGAACTGACGGAATATGATTTGGCTTCCCGGATTGGGTTGGGTGTTGAAATGACGGATCTAAAAAAAACCCAAGTCTAAGTCAAAACAAACCCAAGTCTAAGTCAAAACACACAACCCGGGTGTCCAAAATCCCAAATAGTGATCAGATCGGCATGTCGTTCATTTCGACATGACCCGGTGGGTAAAATTGACGTGTTCGAACTGACGGAATACGATTTGGCTTCTTGGATTGGGTTGGGCGTTGAAATGTCGGATCTAAAAAAACCCAAGTCTAAAGGGTCAAAACACACAACCCGGGGGTCCACAATGTCAAATAGTGATCAGATGGGCGTGTCGTTCACTCCGATACGACTGGGTAGGTTAAATTGACGTGTGCGAACTGACGGAATCTGATTTGGAATCCCTGATCGGGTTGGCAGTTGAAATGACGGATCTAAAAAAACCCAAGTCTAAAGGGTCAAACACACAACCCGGGGGTCCAAAATCCCAAATAGCGATCAGATCGGCATGTCGTTCACTCCGCACGACCGGGTGGGTTAAATTGACCTGTGCGAACTGAAGGAATCCGATTTGCATTCCCGGATTGGGTTGGGCATTGAAATGACGGATCTAAAAAAACCCAAGTCTAAAGGTCAAAACACAGAACCCGGGGTCCACAATCCCAAATAGTGATCAGATGGGCATGTCGTTCACTTCGACACGACTGAGTGGGTTAAATTGACGTGTGCAAACTGACGGAATCCAATTTGGATTACCGGTTTGGGTTGGGCGTTGAAATGACGGATCTAAAAAAACCCAAGTCTAAAGGGTAAAAAAAAAACACCCGGGGTCCAAAATCCCAAATAGTGATCAGATCAATGTGTTGTTATATCCAACACGACCGAGTGGGTTAAATTGGGGTGTGCGAACTGACAGAATCCGATTTGGATTCTCGGATTGGGTTGGGCGTTGAAATGACGGATCTAAAAAAAAAGTCTAAAGTGTCAAAACATACAACCCGGGGTCCAAAATCCCAATAGTGATCAAATCGGCGTGCCCTTTGATCTGACATGACCGGGTGGGTTAAACTGACGTGTGTGATTTGACATAATCTGATTTGGATTACCGGATTGGGTTGGCAGTTGAAATGACGGATCTAAAAAAACCCAAGTCTAAAGGGTCATAAAACACAACCCGGGGGTCCAAATCCCAAATAGTGATCAGATCGGCGTGCCGTTCATTCCGACACGACCGGTGTGGTTAAATTGACGTGTGCGAATTGACGGAATTCGATTTGGATTCCCGGATTGGTGGGCAGTTCAAATGACGGATCTAAAAAAACTCAAATCTAAAGGGTCAAAACACACAACCCGGGGGTCGAAAATCCCAAATAGTGATCAGATCGACGTGTCGTTCATTCCGACACGACCGGGTGGGTTAATTGACGTGTGCAAACTAACGGAATACGATTTGGCTTCCCGGATTGGGTTGGGCGTTGAAATTACGGATCTAAAAAAACCCAAGTCTAAGGGTCAAAACACACAACCCGGGGGTCCAAAATCCCAAATAGTGATCAGATGGATGTGCCTTTTGTTCCGACACGACCGGGTGGGTTAAATTGACGTGTGCGAACTGACGGAATATGATTTGACTTTCTAGATTGGGTTGGCGTTGAAATGACGGATCTAAAAAAACCCAATTCTATAGGGTCAAACACACAACCCGGGGGTCCAAATCCCAAATAGTGATCAGATCGACCTGTCGTTCATTTCGACATGACCCGTTGGGTTAAATTGACATGCTCGAACAGACGGAATATGATTTGGCTTCTTGGATTGGGTTGGCAGTTGAAATAACGGATCTAAAAAAACCCAATTCTAAAAGGTCAAAACACACAACCCGGGGTCCAAAATTCCAAATAGTGATCAGATCGATGTTGCGTTCATTCCGACACGACCAGGTGGGTGAAACTCACGTGTGCGAACTGACGGAATCTGATTTGGATTCCCGGATTGGGTTGGACGTTAAATGACGGATCTAAAAAAACCCAGGTCTAAATGGTCAAAACAAAGAACCCGGGGGTCCAAAATCTCAAATAGTGATCAGATCGGTGTGTCGTTTGCTTTGACACGACCGGGTTGGTTAAATTGACGTGTGCAAACTGACGGAATACGATTTGGATTCCCAGATTGGGTTGGGCGTTGAAATGACGGATCTAAAAAAACTCAAGTCTAAAGGGTCAAAACACACAACCCGGGTGTCCAAAATCCCAAATAGTGATCAGATCGGCGTGCCCTACATTCCGACACGACCGGGTGGGTTAATTGACGTGTGCGAACTGATGGAATACGATTTGGATTCTCGGATTGGGTTGGCGTTGAAATGACGGATCTAAAAAAAACCCAAGTCCAAAGTGTTAAAACACACAACCCAAAATCCCAAATAGTGATCAGATTGGTGTGCCGTTTGCACTGACATGATCGGGTGGGTTAAATTGACGTGTGCGAACTAATGGAATACGATTTGGATTCCTGGATTGGTTGGCGTTGAAATGACGGATCTAAAAAAAACCTAAGTCTTAAGGGTCAAAACACCCAACCCGGGGGTCCGAAATCCCAAATAGTGATCAGATCGACGTGTCGTTTATTTCGACACGACCGGGTGGGTTAAATTGACGTGTGCGAACTGACAGAATCTCATTTGGATTACCAGTTTGAGTTGGGCGTTGAAATGACGGATCTAAAAAAACCCAAGTCTAAAGGGTCAAAACACACAACCCGGGGGTCCAAAATCCCAAATAGTGATCAGATCGGCGTGTCATTCGTTCCGACACGACCGGTGGGTTAAATTGACGTGTGCGAATTGACGGAATATGATTTGGCTTCTCGGATTGGGTTGGGCGTTGAAATGACGGATCTAAAAAACCCAAGTCTAAAGGGTCAAAACACACAACCCGGGGTCCAAATCCCAAATAGTGATCAGATCGGCGTGCCGTTCATTTCGACGTGACCCAGTGGGTTAATTGACGTGTTCGAACTGAAAGAATATGATTTAGCTTCTTGTATTGGGTTAGGTGTTGAAATGACGGATCTAAAAAAACCCAAGTCTAAAGGGTCAAAACACACCACCCGGGGTCCAAAATCTCAAATAGTGATCAGATCGGTGTGCCGTTTGCTCCGACACGACCGGGTGGGTTAAATTGACGTGTGCGAACAGACGGAATACGATTTGGATTCCCGGATTGGGTTGGGCGTTGAAATGACGGATCTAAAAAAACTCAATCTAAAGGGTCAAAACACACAACCCGGGTGTCCAAAATCTCAAATAGTGATCAGATCGGCGTGCCGTTCGCACCGACACGACCGGGTGGGTTAAATTGACGTGTGCGAACTGACGGAATCTGATTTGGATTACCGGTTTGGGTTGGGCGTTGAAATGACGGATCTAAAAAAAACCCAAGTCTAAAGGGTCAAAAACACAACCCGGGGGTCCAAAATCTCAAATAGTGTTCAGATCAGTGTGTCGTTTGCTCCGACCCGACCGAGTGGGTTAAATTGACGTGTGCAAACTGACGGAATCCGATTTGAATTCCCAGATTGGGTTGGGCGTTGAAATGACGGATCTAAAAAAACCCAAGTCTAAAGGGTCAAAAATCACAGCCTGAGATTTAAGTCCTACTGGGCGTTATCGCTCCTCCTACGTTATTTGATGTGTGTTCTCAGGTGAGACCGAGGATGACACATACACTCACGAGGAAGGGAATGACCAAGAGTGAAGCCAGGAGTACCCTTGAGTCATTATGTTATAGAGTTGTAGTTAGTTATTTCCTTCTGTTGCAATATAATTGGCCCTTTAGAATGGCTCTGATATTAGTGGTTGTAACTAGACATTTGGAAAATTTAATGAGAATATTTGCTTTAGTATTATTCAGTGTGCAATGGTTTGATGTCTAGTATACGCTCTATACCTTTTCTTGCAACTGCCTACGCGCTCCGATATTCCGCGTTGGGGCGTGACAGACCCGGTCGTGTCGGAGTGAACGGCACGCCGATCTGATCAGTATTTGGGATTTTGGACCCCCGGGTTGTGTGTTTTGACCCTTTAGACTTGACTTTTTTTAGATCCGTCATTTCAACGCCCAACCCAATCCGAAATCCAAATCGGATTCCTTACATTCGCACACGTGAATTTCACCCACCCGGTCGTGGAGCAAACGGCACGCCGATCTGATCACTATTTGGAATTTTGGACCCCCGGGTTGTGTTTTTTGACCCTTTAGACTAGGGTTTTTTAGATCAGTCATTTCAACTGCCAACCCAATCCGGGAATCCAAATCGGATTCCGTCAGTTCGCACACGTCAATTTAACCCACCCGTCGTGTCGGACTGAACGGCACGCTGATGTGATCACTATTTGGGATTTTGGACCCCCGGGTTGTGTGTTTTGACCCTTAGACTTGGGTTTTTTTAGATCTGTCATTTCAACGCCCAACCCAATCCGGGAATCCAAATCGGATTCCGTCTGTTTGCACACGTCAATTTAACCCACCCGGTCATGTCGGAGCAAACGGTACACCGATCTGATCACTATTTGGGATTTTGGACCCGCGGGTTGTGTGTTATGACCCTTTAGCCTTGGGTTTTTATTAGATCCGTCATTCAACTGCCAACCCAATCCGGGAATCGAAATCGGATTCCGTCAGTTCGCACACGTCAATTTAACCCACCCGGTCGTGTCGGAGCAAACGACACGCCGATCTGATCACTATTTGGATTGTGGACCCCCCAGGTTGTGTGCTTTGACCCTTTAGACTTGGGTTTTTTTATATCCATCATTTCAACGCCCAACCCAATCCGAGAAGCCAAATCATATTCCGTCAGTTCGAACACGTCAATTTAACTCACCCGGTCGTGTCAAAATGAACGGCACGCCGATCTGATCACTATTTGGGATTTTGGACCCCCGGGTTGTGTGTTTTGACCCTTTAGACTTGGGTTTTTTTAGATCCGTCATTTCAACGCCCAACCCAATCCGAGAATTCAAATCGGATTCCGTCAGTTTGCACACGTCAATTTACCCCACCCGGTCGTGTCGGAGCGAACGACACACCGATCTGATCACTATTTGGGATTTTGGACCCCCGGTTGTGTGTTTTGACCCTTTAGACTTGGATTTTTTTAGATCCGTCATTTCATCGCCCAACCCACTCCGGGACGCCAAATCGTATTCCGTCTGTTTGCACACGTCAATTTAACCCACCCGGTCATGTCGGAGCAAACGGTACACCGATCTGATCACTATTTGGGATTTTGGACCCCCGGGTTGTGTGGTTTGGCCCTTTAGACTTGGGTTTTTTTAGATCCGTCATTTTAACGCCCAACCCAATCCGGGAATCCAAATTGGATTCTGTCAGTTTGCACACGTCAATTTAACCCACCCGGTCGTGTTGGAGTGAACGACACGCCGATCTGATCAGTATTTGGGAATTTTGGACCCCCGGTTGTGTGTTTTGACCCTTTAGACTTGAGTTTTTTTAGATCCATCATTCAACGCCCAACCCAATCCGGGAATTCAAATCGTATTCCGTCAGTTCGAACACGTCAATTTTACCCTCCCGGTCGTGTCGAAATGAACGACAAGCCGATCTGATCACTATTTGGGATTTTGGACCTCCGGGTTGTGTGTTTTGACCCTTTAGACTTGGGTTTTTTTTAGATCCGCCATTTCAACGCCCAACCCAATCCGGGAAGCCAAAACGTATTCCGTCAGTTCGCACACGACAATTTAACCCACCCAGTCGTGTCGGAATGAACGGCACGCCGATCTGATCACTATTTGGGATTTTGGACCCCCAGGTTGTGTGTTTTGACCCTTTAGACTTGGGTTTTTTTAGATCCGTCATTTCAACACCCAACCCAATCCGGGAATCCAAATTGGATTCCGTCAATTTGCACACGTCAATTAACCCACCCGCGTGGTCGGAGTGAACGGCACGCCGATCTGATCAGTATTTGGGATTTTGGACCCTCGGGTTGTGTGTTTTGACCCTTTAGACTTGAGTTTTTTTAGATCCGTCATTTCAACGCCCAACCCAATCTGGGAATCCAAATCGGATTCCTTCCATTTGCACACGTCAATTAACCCACCCGGTCGTGTCGGAGCAAACGGCACGCCGATCTGATCAGTATTTGGGATTTTGGACCCCCGGGTTGTGTGTTTTGACCCTTTAGACTTGACTTTTTTTAGATCAGTCATTTCAACTGCCAACCCAATCCGAATCCAAATCGGATTCCGTCAGTTCGCACACGTCATTTAACCAACCCAGTCGTGTCGGAATGAACGGCACGCCGATGTGATCACTATTTGGGATTTTGGACCCCCGGGTTGTGTGTTTTGACCCTTTAGACTTGGGTTTTTTTAGATCCGTCATTTCAACGCCCAACCCAATCCGAGAATCCAAATCGGATTCCTTCAGTTCGCACACGTCAATTTAACCGACTCGTCGTGTCGGAGTGAACAACATGTCGATCTGATCACTATTTGGGATTTTGGACCCGCGGGTTGTGTGTTATGACCCTTTAGACTTGGGTTTTTTTTTTAGATCCGTCATTTCAACTGCCAACCCATCCGGGATCGAAATCGGATTCCGTCAGTTCGCACAAGTCAATTTAACCCACGGTCGTGTCGGAGCAAACGACACGCCGATCTGATCACTATTTGGGATTGTGGACCCCCCAGGTTGTGTGCTTTGACCCTTTAGACTTGGGTTTTTTTTATCCATCATTTCCGCGCCCAACCCATCCGAGAAGCCAAATCATATTCCGTCAGTTCGAACACGTCAATTTAACTCACCCGGTCGTGTCAAAATGAACGGCACGCTGATCTGATCACTATTTGGGATTTTGGATTCCCGGGTTGTGTGTTTTGACCCTTTAGACTTGGGTTTTTTTAGATCCGTCATTTCAACGCCCAACCCAATCCGGGAATTCAAATCGGATTCCGTCAGTTTGCACACGAACCACCCCGGTCGTGTCGGAGGGAACGACACACCGATCTGATCACTATTTGGGATTTTGGACCCCCGGGTTGTGTGTTTTCACCCTTTAGACTTGGATTTTTTTAGATCCATCATTTCATCGCCCAACCCACTCCGGGACGCCAAATCGTATTCCGTCTGTTTGCACACGTCAATTTAACCCACCCGGTCATGTCGGAGCAAACGGTAACACGATCTGATCACTATTTGGGATTTTGGACCCCCGGTTGTGTGGTTGGCCCTTTAGACTTGGGTTTTTTTAGATCCGTCATTTTAACGCCCAACCCAATCCGGGAATCCAAATTGGATTCTGTCAGTTTGCACACGTCATTTAACCCCCCGTCGTGTCGGAGTGAACGACACGCCGATCTGATCAGTATTTGGGAATTTTGGACCCCTGGTTGTGTGTTTTGGCCCTTTAGACTTGGGTTTTTTTAGATCCATCATTTCAACGCCCAACCCAATCCGGGAATTCAAATCGTATTCCGTCAGTTCGAACACGTCAATTTTACCCTCCCGTCGTGTCGAAATGAACGACAAGCCGATCTGATCACTATTTGGGATTTTGGACCTCCGGGTTGTGTGTTTTGACCCTTTAGACTTGGGTTTTTTTAGATCCGTCATTTCAATGCCCAACCCAATCCGGGAGCCAAAACGTATTCCGTCAGTTCGCACACGTCAATTTAACCCACCCTGTCGTGTCGGAATGAACGGCACGCCGATCTGATCACTATTTGGGATTTTGGACCCCCAGGTTGTGTGTTTTGACCCTTTAGACTTGGGTTTTTTTAGATCCGTCATTTCAACACCCAACCCAATCCGGGACTCCAAATTGGATTCCGTCAATTTGCACACGTCAATTTAACCCACCCGGTCGTGTCGGAGTGAACGGCACGCCGATCTGATCAGTATTTGGGATTTTGGACCCTCGGGTTGTGTGTTTTGACCCTTTAGACTTGAGTTTTTTTAGATCCGTCATTTCAACGCCCAACCCAATCTGGGAATCCAAATCGGATTCCTTCCATTTGCACACGTCAATTTAACCCACACGGTCGTGTCGGAGCAAACGGCACGCCGATCTGATCTTTATTTGGCATTTTGGACCCTCGTTGTGTGTTTTGACCCTTTAGACTTGGATTTTTTTAGATCAGTCATTTCAACTGCCAACCCAATCCGGGAATCCAAATCGGATTCCGTCAGTTCGCACACGTCAATTTAACCCACCCGGTCGTGTCGGAATGAACGGCACGCCGATGTGATCACTATTTGGGATTTTGGACCCCCGGTTGTGTGTTTTGACCCTTTAGACTTGGGTTTTTTTGGATCCGTCATTTCAACGCCCAACCCAATCCGGGAATCCAAATCGGATTCCTTCAGTTCGCACACGTCAATTTAACCGACTCGGTCGTGTCGGAGTGAACAACATGTCGATCTGATCACTATTTGGGATTTTGGACCCGCGGGTTGTGTGTTATGACCCTTTAGACTTGGGTTTTTTTAGATCCGTCATTTCAACTGCCAACCCAATCCGGGAATCGAAATCGGATTCCGTCAGTTCGCACACGTCAATTTAACCCACCCGGTCGTGTCGGAGCAAACGACACGCCGATCTGATCACTATTTGGGATTGTGGACCCCCAGGTTGTGTGCTTTGACCCTTTAGACTTGGGTTTTTTTATATCCATCATTTCAACCCCAACCCAATCCGAAGCCAAATCATATTCCGTCAGTTCGAACACGTCAATTTAACTCACCCGGTCGTGTCAAAATGAACCACGCCGATCTGATCACTATTTGGGATTTTGGATTCCCCGGTTGTGTGTTTTGACCCTTTAGACTTGGGTTTTTTAGATCCGTCATTTCAACGCCCAACCCAATCCGGAATTCAAATCGGATTCCGTCAGTTTGCACACGAACCCACCCGGTCGTGTCGGAGGGAACGACACACCGATCTGATCACTATTTGGGATTTTGGACCCCCCGGTTGTGTGTTTTCACCCTTTAGACTTGGATTTTTTTAGATCCATCATTTCATCGCCCAACCCACTCCGGGACGCCAAATCGTATTCCGTCTGTTTGCACACGTCAATTTAACCCACCCGGTCATGTCGGAGCAAACGGTACACCGATCTGATCACTATTTGGATTTTGGACCCCCGGGTTGTGTGGTTTGGCCCTTTAGACTTGGTTTTTTTAGATCCGTCATTTTAACGCCCAACCCAATCCGGGAATCCAAATTGGATTCTGTCAGTTTGCACACGTCAATTTAACCCACCCGGTCGTGTCGGAGTGAACGACACGCCGATCTGATCAGTATTTGGGAATTTTGGACCCCTGGTTGTGTGTTTTGGCCCTTTAGACTTGGGTTTTTTTAGATCCATCATTTCAACGCCCAACCCAATCCGGGAATTCAAATCGTATTCCGTCAGTTCGAACACGTCAATTTTACCCTCCCGGTCGTGTCGAAATGAACGACAAGCCGATCTGATCACTATTTGGGATTTTGGACCTCCGGGTTGTGTGTTTTGACCCTTTAGACTTGGGTTTTTTTAGATCCGTCATTTCAATGCCCAACCCAATCCGGGAAGCCAAAACGTATTCCGTCAGTTCGCACACGTCAATTTAACCCACCCTGTCGTGTCGGAATGAACGGCACGCCGATCTGATCACTATTTGGGATTTTGGACCCCCAGGTTGTGTGTTTTGACCCTTTAGACTTGGGTTTTTTTAGATCCGTCATTTCAACACCCAACCCAATCCGGGACTCCAAATTGGATTCCGTCAATTTGCACACGTCAATTTAACCCACCCGGTCGTGTCGGAGTGAACGGCACGCCGATCTGATCAGTATTTGGGATTTTGGACCCTCGGGTTGTGTTTTTGACCCTTTAGACTTGAGTTTTTTTAGATCCGTCATTTCAACGCCCAACCCAATCTGGGAATCCAAATCGGATTCCTTCCATTTGCACACGTCAATTTAACCCACCCGGTCGTGTCGGAGCAAACGGCACGCCGATCTGATCTTTATTTGGCATTTTGGACCCTCGGGTTGTGTGTTTTGACCCTTTAGACTTGGATTTTTTTAGATCAGTCATTTCAACTGCCAACCCAATCCGGGAATCCAAATCGGATTCCGTCAGTTCGCACACGTCAATTTAACCCACCCGGTCGTGTCGGAATGAACGGCACGCCGATGTGATCACTATTTGGGATTTTGGACCCCCGGGTTGTGTGTTTTGACCCTTTAGACTTGGGTTTTTTTGGATCCGTCATTTCAACGCCCAACCCAATCCGGGAATCCAAATCGGATTCCTTCAGTTCGCACACGTCAATTTAACCGACTCGGTCGTGTCGGAGTGAACAACATGTCGATCTGATCACTATTTGGGATTTTGGACCCGCGGGTTGTGTGTTATGACCCTTTAGACTTGGGTTTTTTTAGATCCGTCATTTCAACTGCCAACCCAATCCGGGAATCGAAATCGGATTCCGTCAGTTCGCACACGTCAATTTAACCCACCCGGTCGTGTCGGAGCAAACGACACGCCGATCTGATCACTATTTGGGATTGTGGCCCCCCAGGTTGTGTGGTTTGACCCATTAGACTTGGGTTTTTTTATATCCTCATCATTTCAACGCCCAACCCAATCCGAGAAGCCAAATCATATTCCGTCAGTTCGAACACGTCAATTTAACTCACCCGGTCGTGTCAAAATGAACACCACGCCGATCTGATCACTATTTGGGATTTTGGACCCCCGGTTGTGTGTTTTGACCCTTTAGACTTGGGATTTTTTAGATCTGTCATTTCAACGCCCAACCCAATCCGGGAATTCAAATCGGATTCCGTTAGTTTGCACACGTCAATTTAACCCACCCGGTCGTGTCGGAGCGAACGACACACCGATCTGATCACTATTTGGGATTTTGGACCCCCGGTTGTGTGTTTTGACCCTTTAGACTTGGATTTTTTTAGATCCGTCATTTCATCGCCCAACCCACTCCGGGACGCCAATCGTATTCCGTCTGTTTGCACACGTCAATTTAACCCACCCGTCATGTCGGAGCAAACGGTACACCGATTTGATCACTATTTGGATTTTGGACCCCCGGTTGTGTGGTTTGGCCCTTTAGACTTGGGTTTTTTGTAGATCCGTCATTTTAACGCCCAACCCAATCCGGAATCCAAATTGGATTCTGTCAGTTTGCACACGTCAATTTAACCCACCCGTCGTGTCGGAGTGAACGCACCCGATCTGATCAGTATTGGGAATTTTGGACCCCGGGTGTGTGTTTTGACCCTTTAGACTTGCGTTTTTTTAGATCCATCATTTCAACGCCCATCCCAATCCGGGAATTCAAATTGTATTCCGTCAGTTCGAACACGTCAATTTTACCCTCCCGGTCGTGTCGAAATGAACGACAAGCCGATCTGATCACTATTTGGGATTTTGGACCTCCGGGTTGTGTTTTTGACCCTTTAGACTTGGTTTTTTTAGATCCGTCATTTCAACGCCCAACCCATCCGGGAAGCCAAAACGTATCCGTCAGTTCGCACACGTCAATTTAACCCACCCTGTCGTGTCGGAATGAACGGCACGCCGATCTGATCTCTATTTGGGATTTTGGACCCCCAGGTTGTGTGTTTTGACCCTTTAGACTTGGGTTTTTTAGATCCATCATTTCAACACCAACCCAATCCGGGAATCCAAATTGGATTCCGTCAATTTGCACATGTCAATTTAACCCACCTGGTCGTGTCGGAGTGAACGGCACGCCGATCTGATCAGTATTTGGGATTTTGGACCCTCGGGTTGTGTGTTTTGACCCTTTAGACTTGAGTTTTTTTAGATCCGTCATTTCAACCCCCAACCCAATCTGGGAATCCAATCGGATTCCTTCCATTTGCACACGTCAATTTAACCCCCCGTCGTGTCGGAGCAAACGGCATGCCGATCTGATCTTTATTTGGCATTTTGGACCCTCGGGTTGTGTGTTTTGACCCTTTAGACTTGGGTTTTTTAGATCAGTCATTTCAACTGCCAACCCAATCCGGGAATCCAAATCGGATTCCGTCAGTTCGCACACGTCAATTTAACCCACCCGTCGTGTCGGAATGAACGGCACGCCGATGTGATCACTATTTGGGATTTTGGACCCCCGGGTTGTGTGTTTGACCCTTTAGACTTGGGTTTTTTTAGATCCGTCATTTCATCGCCCAACCCAATCCGGAATCCAAATCGGATTCCTTCAGTTCGCACACGTCATTTAACCGACTCGGTCGTGTCGGAGTGAACCAGCATGTCGATCTGATCACTATTTGGGATTTTGGACCCGCGGGTTGTGTGTTATGACCCTTTAGACTTGGGTTTTTTTAGATCCGTCATTTCAACTGCCAACCCAATCCGGGAATCGAAATCGGATTCCGTCAGTTCGCACACGTCAATTTAACCCACCCGGTCGTGTCGGAGCAAACGACACGCCGATCTGATCACTATTTGGGATTGTGGACCCCCAGGTTGTGTGCTTTGACCCTTTAGACTTGGGTTTTTTTATATCCATCATTTCAACGCCCAACCCAATCCGAGAAGCCAAATCATATTCCGTCAGTTCGAACACGTCAATTTAACTCACCCGGTCGTGTCAAAATGAACGGCACGCCGATCTGATCACTATTTGGGATTTTGGATTCCCGGGTGTGTGTTTTGACCCTTTAGACTTGGGTTTTTTTAGATCCGTCATTTCAACGCCCAACCCAATCCGGGAATTCAAATCGGATTCCGTCAGTTTGCACACGTCAATTTAACCCACCCGTCGTGTCGGAGCGAACGACACACCGATCTGATCACTATTTGGGATTTTGGACCCCCGGGTTGTGTGTTTTGACCCTTTAGACTTGGATTTTTTTAGATCCGTCATTTCATCGCCCAACCCACTTCGGGACGCCAAATCGTCTTCCGTCTGTTTGCACACGTCAATTTAACCCACCCGGTCATGTCGGAGCAAACGGTACACCGATCTGATCACTATTTGGGATTTTGGACCCCCGGGTTGTGTGGTTTGGCCCTTTAGACTTGGGTTTTTTTAGATCCGTCATTTTAATGCCCAACCCAATCCGGAATCCAAATTGGATTCTGTCAGTTTGCACACGTCAATTTAACCCACCCGGTCGTGTCGGAGTGAACGACACGCCGATCTGATCAGTATTTGAGAATTTTGGACCCCCGGGTTGTGTGTTTTGACCCTTTAGACTTGGGTTTTTTTAGATCCATCATTTCAACGCCCAACCCAATCCGGAATTCAAATCGTATTCCGTCAGTTCGAACACGTCAATTTTACCCTCCCGGTCGTGTCGAAATGAACGACAAGCCGATCTGATCACTATTTGAGATTTTGGACCTCCGGGTTGTGTGTTTTGACCCTTTAGACTTGGGTTTTTTTAGATCCGTCATTTCAACGCCCAACCCAATCCGGGAAGCCAAAATGTATTCTGTCAGTTCGCACACGTCAATTTAACCCACCATGTCGTGTCAGAATGAACGGCACGCCGATCTGATCACTATTTGGGATTTTGGACCCCCAGGTTGTGTGTTTTGACCCTTTAGACTTGGGTTTTTTTAGATCCGTCATTTCAACACCCAACCCAATCCGGGAATCCAAATTGGATTCCGTCAATTTGCACACGTCATTTACCCACCCGGTCGTGTCGGAGTGAACGGCACGCCGATCTGATCAGTATTTGGGATTTTGGACCCTCGGGTTGTGTGTTTTGACCCTTTAGACTTGAGTTTTTTTAGATCCGTCATTTCAACGCCCAACCCAATCTGGGAATCCAAATCGGATTCCTTCCATTTGCACACGTCAATTTAACCCACCCGGTCGTGTCGGAGCAAACGACATGCCGATCTGAGCTTTATTTGTCATTTTGGACCCTCGGGTTGTGTGTTTTGACCCTTTAGACTTGGGTTTTTTTAGATCCGTCATTTCAACTGCCAACCCAATCCGGGAATCCAAATCGGATTTCGTCAGTTCGCTTACGTCAATTTAACCCACCTGGTCGTGTCGGAATGAACGGCACGCTGATCTGATCACTATTTGGGATTTTAACGAAACGTAAACAAAACTAGACTTGTGGAGATAAAAAGGTAAAGAGTAATTAGGTTGTCATTAGAGTTACAACATGGTATGATCAGGTTCATACATAATGAACCAATTACATGACACAATGATCAAGAGTGAAGGAATTCTCATAGAATGCTTGATAGAAATTGGGGAAATGAATATCAACATCTTCCAAACATCATGTGGCATGTAAAAAAAATTTCATAGCATGAGATAAAGTATGAACAAAGAATTGAGGTGAATATGATAGGTCGGGTATATGTTCGCGACAGAACTTCAAGCATGAAATTGACAAGAATAGCATGATAGAATTGGGGAAAATAAGGGGTTTTGTTCCTGAGATCAAGAACAACTGTCACACCTCGACTCGGAATATCGGAACGCGAGGCAGTTGGAAGTAAAGAGGTACAGAGCAAGTGATAGACATCAAACCATTGAACAAGAATAAATATTAACACAAATGCATCTCATTAATAATTCTTCAAATGTCTACGTACCACTAATATCATAGTCATTCTATAGGGCCCAATTACATTGAATAAAGCAAAAGACTAAACTTCAACTCTAACATAATACTATGACGCTAGGGTGCTCTTGACTTCACTCTTGGTCGTTTCCGTCCTCTTGAGTGTAAGTATCGTCCTCGGTCTCACCTGAGAACACATAACCAATAATGCAGGGTGCGCGATAATGCCCTGTAGGACTTAAATCTCAGGATCAAGTAGGCTTTAAATGATTAATGTATTAAATGATGGAGTAACGAAAGATAGAGTGAGAGAGTCAAGTAACGTAAGAGATAGCACAATAGCACGTGATTGAAATAGCACAAGTTTCCAATATAGCACAGAGCAGAATGGCCATACCACAAATAGCACAATGTATCACAATAGCACAACGAGTATAGTATAGCACTTTTGATTGTCATTTAGATAGTCGAGATAGATAGCACTCGAGTGTAATGCCAAACACTCTGATCATTTAACCCCGCGGGCAAATAGTACTTTTGGGCACACCTCTCAGGACCAGATCGGGTATATATTGCAAGGCATTGGTTATATTGTTTATCTTTAAACAATCAGTCAATGGCCAATAGAGAGTACCAAGAAATAGATAAGAGTACTAGATCAATAGACGAGATAGTAGAGAGAGTGTGAATAGAAAAGCGAGTAGGGACATTGCACATAAAACGTCGAGTAAACGGGTGATAGTAACAGTTGCACAACATGCGCAATTGGTGTTCGCAGTCAGGTGGAATTCACTACCCTTCCACTGGCCATATTATACACAAATCCAGAGGTCCGACGTGATTCAAGATAAGAGCGAGAGAGCATTCTAAGGCCGTTTGGATCATACTAATCCCTAAAGGGTATCATAGGCATTATGGTACAACCAACTCGTCGACCATGTGGGAATCCATGGACAGAGGATCTTACGGAGGCCTTGAACAAGGATTCACTAGTCTGGCAGAAGGAGTATCCGATGGAGAGTTCGTCCAAGTCAAGAGAAAAGTGTGTATATAGAAACAAGTGCTCGACGTTCTAGAGGAATTCCATAATAGTGGGGCGTTAGTAACAGTCTTCCCAAAACATCGCGAGAAACGAAGATAAGTCCAATTTAAAAAAATAGGGCAATTGAAGTATATAATTGAAATAACGCGAGATGTTTTCATGCCTAGTCAAGTCATATTGGAGGGTTACAAGTGTGTGCATGTGGTATAGAAAATCATGGATATGATTTTTTTAGTCGGTCAACCAAGGAATAAATTAATTATCAAGAAAAAAAGATACAAATACAACTGGGAGGGTGTCACCACAAGCCGATGGCAGCCCCCATAACATCAAGAAGAGAAACATTGTGACACCACAAGCTAGTGACTACAATGTAGTTTTAAGAATGATATTGAATCTTTTACAAAGCACTCTTGACCGACCAGAGATAGCACCAGTATGAGGCATAGCCTCCAAACAGCTTCTAACATCATTTATAGTGGAAAGAACAGTATGCATGTAAGAACGTTTTGTATCCTCAAAGGTTCAGTTGCATCTCTCTCTCCAAATCCACCATATTGTGGCTCTAAATAGAAGGCGGGCTAAAGATGTTCCAAACCTATCAGTTTTGAAGCTCATTCTTAAAGCATGCATTTCCTCGCAGATGGAGCGACGAGGAAGGCGATTGACCTTAAGTCGCTGCAGCATCTCCCCCCAAACCGAGATGGTGTAAGAACAATTGAAGAAAAGATGATCCTCACTCTCCTCTGAGTTGTAACAAAGAATGCATCTGCTGGGAATCTGAAAACCTCGCTTCCTAAGATTAGAAATCGTAGGGAGCTTATGCATAACCGCCTGCCAACAAGTAATGGAAAACTTTTGCACTGTAGGGCCTTTCCAAACCTAGTCGTCCCAGCCAACTTTCTGGTTCTTCTCTCTAATCATGTTCCAAACACTCTTAACACTGAACTTACCATAGTTCCAGCAGATCTCATCAGAGTTATGGAGAGCGGTTGTATTAATCATGGGCCAAATGTCAAACATTTCCAAAGCGGTGGGAGGAGGAAGGTGCCACTGACCATTACTAATAAAGAAGAACATGAGACGTTAGCATGCATGCCAAGATGCTGTCTCACCCGATCACCACTCAGCATATAAAGGCTTTTACCTTGGATCCATGGATCATAGAAAAAATTAAAGGTACTATCATAATCCACTCTATAGCTAATGTGCTGAAAGACCCAGTTGCGCTGCTTAAGAATTCCATTCCAATCGTGGAGTGGTAAGACTTCTGCTTGACGCACCAGATTGAGTTCCGCTTCAAATACTTCTGCTGGACCGAATGGACCCAAAGAGAGTTAGTCTTCTGGAGGATGTCCCAAAGGTTTTTTGTTGCACAAGCAAGATTCCAGTCTTTTAGTCTCTGAATGCCAAGACCGCCTTCAGATTTAGGAGTACAGATGGCCTTCCAACTAACCATATGTGGGGAGCGGTGGGAAGAAAGCCCATTCCAATAAAAATTGGATAAAGTTGTTTCAATCTCCTGAAGAGTAGCAGCTGGGAGAATGAAGGAGGCAGACCATATATAGAATAGATGAGAGTACCGATTTGATAAGCTCCAATCTTCCAGCTCTAGAAAGGAGGTGTGTGCGCCAAGACTCAATTCTGCTTTTAATCTTGTCAATAATGGGTTGGCAGTGAAGTCTTTTTAAAAAGGAACTAACAAGTGGCAGCCCCAAGTAGGCGGTAGGGAGTTTAACCTGGGAGACTTGCACAGCTTCAAGAATAGCTCTTTTGTTTTTCACATGACCACCTAAGTACAGTCTGCTCTTGTTAGTATTGAGTTGGAGACCAGATAGCTGTAAAATTCTTCAAGAATCCAATGGATATTGATGGCAGAAGACACATCATCTTTGAAGAATATGATGAGGTCATCTGCAAAAACAAAATGAGAGATAGCCATAGAACCCGCAGTAGGAACTTTTACCAACTTTTGCTGAACAGCAGTCTTAATAAGGCAGGTGAAGCCTTCCATAGCAATAGTGAAGAGGTAAGGAGATAACGGGTCACCTTGACGAATACCATTAGCACTCTTAAAGAATCCTTCTGGGCTGCCATTAACAAGAACAGAAAATCGGGCAGACTCCAAGCAACATCTAATCCACCCAATCCATACAGGAGGAAACTTTATTTTCCGCATCATATAGTAGATAAACTCCCAGGAAACTGAGTCAAATGCTTTGCATAGATCAACTTTTAAGCAAATACGAGTACCTTTGCTCTTAGAATGCAAATCTCTTGCAAGATCATTTGCAAGAAGAATATTACTCTGGATATTCCTACCTCGAATGAATGCCGTCTGATTTTGGCTGATAATAGAGGGGAGAACAATTTGCATCCGGTTAGCCATTAGCTTAGTGATTATCTTGTAGATGAAATTACAAAGAGAGATAGGCCGGAATTGATCAAGGGAATCAGCATTAGGCTTCTTCGGAACCAGTGCAATGAAAGTAGAATTGATCTGCTTTTCCCAAGAGCCCTCTTGGAAAAAAGAAAGGATAGCACTAGAAACAAGCTCTCCAACAATATCCCAAGTAGAGATAAAGAACTCCACAGGAAACCCATCCGGACCAGGGCTTTTATCCCGGGGACTACTGAAAACCACCTGTCTGATATCTTCTTTGTTGAAAGGCTGCATGATAGAAGCTACTTCAGTCTGAGAAAGGGAAGCTCTAACCTCAAGAGTGGGAAGCTTCTTTTCATGGGCTTTATTCAGAAGAGAATGGTAGAACGATAAAGCATGGGATCTGATCTCATCATCGCCATACAGAACAGTACCATCAGTAGTTTTGCAGCTTTTGATAGAGTTGTGAACTCGACGAGCCTTAATAGCAGCATAGAAGAACTTAGTGTTAGAATCTCCAAGGGACAACTATTGTTGCTTGGACTTTTGTTTAGCGAACATTTCTTCATTGTCGAGAGCTTGAAGGTAAGCATTACGACACAATTTTCTTTTTCTTGAATCATGGCATTTTGAGGGTCATCTTCAAGAAGATGCTGGTAATGAATGAGCTCATCCCTAGCTTTTGAAGTATTAGTCTGAACTGAACCAAAAACTATCTTATTCCACTCCCTCAAGGCATTCTTAACAAATTGAGCTTCTGACAAACTTGGTAGAGAAGTGTGCCATTTACGTGCTTATTCCATGCTTCATGCACAACAGAGTGTAAACTTGGGTGGGAAGTCCACATTTTGAAAAATTTGAAAGGCCTAGGCTTCGAAGTTCTACTGATCTCATTAGTTTTCACTAAAAGCAAAGAATGATCAGAGATAGTCATATTTTCATAAGCAAGCATTCCATCTTCATAGGTATTTGTCCAAGAGGAATTAACCAGAGCTCTATCCAGCCGAGCTAAGATACGCTGACTACCACCTTTCCTGTTACACTAGGAAAAAGAGTTCCCAGTATGAGGCATATCAAGTAACTTTGCCGCATCAAGAAAACTTTGAAAGTCTGACAAGTGCCTTGGCAGTATTGTGCGGCCTCCTTTTTTCTCTTGAGGATATCGAACTATATTTAAATCACCCATGATGAGCCACGGTTGGGATATAGAGTGAGAGAGGTTAAGAAGCTCTCTCCAAAGCGTCTGTCTTTCACCCACCAGATTGGAGCCATAGACGGCAGTTAAAGTAAAGCTTTCATTAGTCTTCCTGTTGGAACAGTGAACATGAATGTATTGAGGACTCTCAGCAAGAAGAGTTATAGAAAATAGCTCATGTTTCCAAATGATCCACACTCTACCACCCGGGGAGCTTTTGTAGTTGTGAATAATACTGAGTTGAGGGCCAAATAACTTCTTCACCTGCTCCAGATTTGCTTCTTTAATTTGGTTTCACACAGGATAGTAATATCACTCTTGTAGAAAGAAATCCATTAAGCGAGGGAGATTTCTTTCTACAGAATACCATATTCAGAAGACTCCCTCTTCTTGCAGGATGAATAGAATAGTGAGGAATTTCATTATCCAAGGACGTTAATTATTTTGTGCGCCTTTACTTTCTTTTTCTCTAGCCTTGTGCGCATGAGAGCTCTTTCTAACTCATAGTCCACAAGATGTGTGGTCATGAGTTCCTTACTTTGGTTTTCCTATTGTTGAGAGTGGTGGAGTGAGAACATTCCACCTCTTTGAGGTGGGGTGCACTCTCCTATTCTCCATTAGGAAACTTCGCCTATGTATATTTTTATCATAGGATTGTACATTATTCCATTAATGCAATTCTTATTACGTACCCAAAAAAAAGAAAGAAATCTCCCTCTTATCGCCAGCTTCTTAGATCTGTTGTTCATACCCCTCACATTCCAGGAAACAATATGCATGGCAACTATTTATGTGACGTACCCCTTAGCCGAGTCTTAGCCCGGCCTACCATACTCATCTTGTCCACATCCTTCAGCTTTGAGGTGTCAAATCGAGTGTCTAAAAGAAGTGGAGAATCTGATGAAGAATCACAAGTATTAGAGTAATTGCAAGAGTCTATACCTTTGGACTTGGCAGCCCGATCTCCTGAAGAATCAGAATCCTTACAAGTTTCCTTCTTCTGCATTTTAGAGATCCCCACCTTTCTATTATCCTCAGCCGTGAGAGAGTGAGTGTCCGATTCATACGAACAGCTGGAGATCCTTCCACCTCCGAAAAGATACTAGGGTGATTAGCACAAGAAACAGAAGGTCCCAGATTTACATCCATGATCACCGTTGGACCTGTAGAATCTGTATGGGGTATAATTTTTCCCTTTATGCAAGGGATGCCAGAAATAGTAGAAGGTCCCGGTTTTACACCTAAAGAAATGGTCACCGTTGGACCCAAAGAATCTGCATGGGAGATATTCTTCACGTTAGAAAGAGCAGGAAAGGTGCTGTCCTCTTCCACAGATTTAGCAGTCTCGCTGATGGCCATCGGGCTTCCATTATTCCTTCTTTGTAAGATAGCCGATTTTACGCAAATAGCAGAAGGATTCATGCTATTAGCCACCGAGATTTCAGGTGTAGTAAGTTCCTCACGAACTTGCACTGACGTACCAATGGCGTCCGGCATGGGAACCTTCATGGAAGTCTCTTCGTTGAAGGAAAAATCCCGAAGAATATCGAACTGGTTTGCCAAGGGAACTGAAGAGGTAGAAGCATGGCTGACTAGAGTAGCAGCCTTGGGTCTCCATTCCCTCCTTGCATGGCTAACAGGTGGGGTGGCTTCAGCAGTAACAGTAATGGAACACGTACCATCCGAGTGCCCAAACGATGAACAGACTGAACAGGGCTTTGGCTTCCATTCATAATCTACTCTAATCTCTTCAGAATCACCTGACTCATGCAACACTTTAATCTCAGATATGATTTATTGGCAGGCTCTGCATAACAAGCTTCCAACTATTGATACTTGCAAAGGAAAGGTAGATTTGGCCAATCAATGTGTTCTTTGCTTGAATGATAATGAGAGTGCTGATCATTTGTTTTTAGCTGCACTTACACTAGCTGGATTTGGAAATGTATTTTGAGCAGATATGATTATCTAGAAAGCCTCACACTTCTTCTCTTCATAATGAAATCTATGCCTTCAGCAAGAGTTCACTAAGAGTGGTATTCTATTGTTGATGGTGAAGTGGCAATCAGAACGGCTATCTGGTGGATATGGAGAGAGAGATGCATTAGAATTTTGAAGGGAAATAAAAAGATAAAGTTCACATCTTGCTTGAGATTCTGCATGACATCAGAAGTAGCATGGAAATGAAGGTGAAGAATGCCAAATTATCTCCTCGTGAGAAAGGGTTTTTAACTAGGTTCAACTTTACCATTCATTAGATTAGATCATTAACCTTATTAGTCTACCTGGTTCTTGTACGTTTTGATTTAATTTATGATTCTACTTTGCAATTCCCTGCTTGGACTCCTACTAACCTTTCAGGTTCTGGCATGGCTGCTGCTGCGCATCTATGGGTAGTCTTCTACCTTTTCCAGCATGGAGCATAAAAGGATTTGGGTGAAACTTTGTTATGTATCTCCTTATTCCATAGTCTACTACTGATTGTGTAGTCATGGAATAGTTTTATTGAAGTTTTTCAGCTTTGTTTAACTAGATTGTAGTTTGGTGGAGTGAGAACATTCCTCCCCTTTGGGTAGGGGTGCACTCCCTGAACTCATCTAGTTGTCTTCTACCTCTGGTCATGACTTGTATGACCAAAGGTTTTGTAATTATTCATTCTTAATTCCATTTTACTTACCGAAAAAAAAACTTTAATCTCAGGAAGGAGAACTCACATGAGATAAGCACACAAATCCTGGAAAAGCCAGTCTCTTTCTTGAGGCTGTCATCTTATCCATGAAAAGTGGTTTACCAAGAACACTACCCATCTTGCTTAGAGATGTGTGGGGCCAGAGATGCAGAGGGAGATTGGGGAAAGAGACCCACAAGGGAATGGACTATAGCATGGCCTTTTCCATCTTGACATCTTGGTTCCATCGGTGAAGAATAAAGGGATGGCCTCTAATATGCCAGAACCCTTCAAGAACA
This sequence comes from Colocasia esculenta, assembly GCA_014218235.1. Lineage (NCBI taxonomy): Eukaryota > Viridiplantae > Streptophyta > Magnoliopsida > Alismatales > Araceae > Colocasia > Colocasia esculenta. The sequence goes on along the minus strand of CM024762.1, from coordinate 93,493,900 downwards.
CGCTGCATGTCTTCTTCTAGGTCAAACACACACACAAAGAAACCGCCCAGCCGCATGTGGAGCTCAAAGTTACCTTTTGGCTCCATTGCTTGCAAGTTCAGCCCAAAGGACTCTTTCTAGTTTGAAAACTTTATTGTTTTTCATCCATAGTCTACAGGTTGTGTAGTCATGGAGTTTTAGCTTTCTAGCTTGTTATCCTAGGGTGACTGTTTGGTGGAGTGAGAACATTCTTCCTCTTTGAGGCAAGGGTGCACTCTCCTGAACTCCTCTAGGTGACTATTGCCTTTAGATCATGACTTGTATGATCAAAGGCTTTTGTACATATTATTTCATTAATTCCATCTTTACTTACCGAAAAAAAAAAGCAGACTTGATACCAACTATGTATCCCACCATAGCGAATCTCCACGTGCAAGCAAGTTCTTGCGAGTCTTCAGAACAGAAGGACGCCACCGGCCTGTCACCTTGCATGATAGGTTCTATGAAGTCCAGGTGAAGACCCGTGCTCGGCGTTGATGGAGTACCAACAAAAAGCTCGTTCCAGGCTTTCTTTGAAGTAGAAACCTCATGCCTTGGAAGCCTTGAGAGAGAACGTCCCCTTGAACGAGACCGTGCATGAGGAGGGCTACGACGAGGAGGATGGTGAGCAGGAACTCCTTTTGAGGACCCATGTCTGTGGACCGAATCACCCGCGGAGTTCATGGTAGCACCCTTGGAGTTCAGCCCCTCTCTCGAAGGAAGAGATGGATGCACTCCTGGTGCAACCCTCACACTAGAATCCCCCATGATCGGGAGCCAGAGAACCTCGCAGCAGGAAGCCCACCGCCGGGACGGCAAAATCATGGATATGAAAGCTCATGTGAATGACTTTTGATTAATTAAAACATAACCAAGTTTAACAACTTATTTACTATGTTTAAGATAGTTAACAGGGCATGTAGTTACTGTACTAAATCAAGACTTGCAGAAATATCGGGTTTCCATCCAAAGCTCCAGAAGGCGACGGACCCCTATATGGATCGCGATGGGGTACAGTCAGAACGCGACATGGTTAATCAAGGGTCGCGACGGGTTGGTCAGAGTAGGCTGCCAAAATGCGACGACAGGCCTTATCGCGTTCAGAACGTGACGGGTGTCTCTGTCGCGACCAGCCTTGAGAACGTAGCCTATCGGGTCGTCACGTTCTCAGGTCCTGCGCCTGAGTCCGGGTAGGAAAAGGACAGGCCTTGGATTGCGGCCCAAGCCTTCCTTATTTTGACATATGGTCATTCAAAAATCAAGAACTAATTCCACAGACAATGAAAATTCCTAAAACTAGTTTTAAACGACTCTAGACATGCAAGAGTATTTGCAGTACATAGGGACTTGAATGTGGACATGGTCTCGGCATGTGTCAATCAAGTATTCATGAAGAACATGGAATAGTGTACAATTGAGATAAGGAATTAATTCAAGCAGTAGGATGGATGAAAATTAGGGCTTTCAGGGGAAAATGATGCCTAACTATCATCAGTATCTCCAGTTAAAATTTCATGGCATGGGGTCGAGTATACATGGAGATCTAGAATTAAGATGAAGGTTCGGGGTCAAGATATAGTTGCAGAACTTCAAAAATCAAGAATAAAAGATTGACTTGATGAAAAATTATGAACAAGAGGGTTTTGTTCCTGATGTATGGAAAAATCTATAAATGAAATTAATTGATTTTTGCTCGTGAGAATCCCTACCTTTGACTCGTTTGATCTTCTAGGGTTTAGAACTCGAAGTGCAAAGGTTGGAGCTCGGTCCAGCTTTTTCCCCACAAGTTCCTCTTCGCCTTGGCCTCTTCTCCCGTCCAGCAAGCCCCAACAATGAGTTAGGGCCAGCCATGGAGAGTTTAAGGAGTATTTAAGCTCCTTGGGTTGCTATTTCCTAATGGGACTCTAATTCTCCTTTAATATGAGATTCTATATTTCTCTCCTCCTTCTAAGCTTGCCAACTCTTATTAGGGTTTGGTTGGATGCAATTTCGTGGCCAACTAATTAGGGTAGGGCTAGGAATCCAATCCCAACCCAAATTACTTATTTTAATGCTTTAATAGCCCTTTTCTCTTTAGGTAATATTTAAGATACAAATTTTAGGATATTATTCTATTATTCTTATTTTAAAAATCCCTATTTTGGCCCAATAAATTCTAGAGGGTCCTTTTAACCAAGCCCATTACTCCTTTTTCGTTTAATTGGTTTGAATTAGTTCTATTTTCTTTGATTTTACAATTTATTTATTTATCACTATTATCATTATTATTATTTTTTTTGAAAAATTCAGGTGCTACATCCTCCTCCTCTTAAAAGAATTTGGTCCCCAATTTCATATGACCATAAAGGAGCGAATGACTTACTGAAAAGATCAGGGTAATTTTGCCTGATGATTCCTTCGGGTTCCCAGGTGGCTTCTTCCACTCCCGGTTATTCCACATGAATAGGACAGTTCCTGAGGTGCTGCACCTTTCGTTCTAGGATCTTGATTGGCTTCTCCTCGTATGACATGTCCTTGTTCAGCTCCAACTTCTCATGGCGAATGATGTGCGTAGGATCATATACATATTTCCTAAGCATGGAGACATGGAACACATTGTGTATGCATGCCAAATTTGGTGGCAACCCCAGTCGGTACTCAACCTCGCCAACCCTTTCAAGTACTTCAAAAGGGCCGATGAATCTAGGACTGAGCTTCCCTTTAACAACAAATCTTGGATACCATGGTAGGTGATACCTTTAAGAGTATATGGTCACTTACTTGAAATTCCAGATCTCTCCTTCTCTTGTCAGCATAGCTCTTCTGTCTAGACTGAGCAATCTTGATCCAGTCTCTATCACCTGTATGTCCCTTGTTGTTTTGCACCATGTCTGGGCTAGCCATTGTTGTTGTCCAACCTCATTCCAGCGTGGAGGAGATCTACAGTTTCTTCCATATAGTGCTTCGAACGGTGCCATCTTAATACTCGCCTAGTAACTGTTGTTATAGGCGAACTCAATTAGAGATAGGTGCTTATTCCATTAACCTTGGAAGTCTATAGTGTAGGCTCTTAACATGTCTTCAACAATTTGGTTGGTTCTCTCAGTCTGCCCATCAGTTTGTGGGTGAAATGCGGTACTAAAGTTGACCTTAGTACCAAGTGCAGTCTGTAGTCCCTTCCAGAAATGACAGGTGAATCTCGGATCTCGATCCGAGACAATAGATGATGGAACTCCATGCAGTCTTACGATCTCCTTGACATATAGTGAATCTAGTACCTCCATCGACCACTTACTCTTTATAGGTTGGAAGTGAGCGGATTTGGTTAATCGATCGACAATGACCTATATGGCGTCGAGTCCACCACACGTCTTGGGTAAACCCATGATGAAGTCCATGCCAATGCTTTCCCATTTCCACTCCGGGATATCTAGTGGTCTAAGTACGCCAGCAGGGCGCATGTGTTCGGCCTTTACCTGTTGACAAGTAAGGCAATGAGCGGCATGTTCGGCTACCTCTCTCTCATGTTCGGCCACCAAAATGTTCTTTTCATGTCTTGATACATTTTGGTACCTCTAGGATGAATAGTATACTTTGTCTTGTAAGCTTCATCTATTAACTTCCTTTTTAGTTCTTCATTGTCTCGGACACCTGTCCATCCTTGAATACGGGCCTTCCATCCTCGGTCATAGCAGAGTCTGGCCTTTCGGTTAAGGTTTCCTTGATGCGAACCAAGAATGGATCGTTGTCTTGTTGAACTTTGATCTCTTCTAGCATGTCATATTGAATCTTGATATTGGCAACCAAGACTCGATCATCCTATATTCAATGTTCAAGTCTAATCTTGTGAATTGTTCTAGAAGTTGCATCTCGCCAAGAACCAGACTTGATAGTGATGCCATCGGCTTCCTACTAAGAGCATCAGCCACAACATTTCCCTTGCCTGGATGGTACTAGATGTTGAAGTCGAAATCCTTCAAGTATTCCAGCCATCTTCTTTGTCTCATGTTGAGTTCCTTCTAGGAGAATAATACTTTAAGCTCTTATGGTCTGAATAGATTGTGAACTGTTCACCATATAAGTAATGTCTCCAGATTTTCAAGGCGAAGACCACGGCAGCCAACTCGAGATCATGCACGGATAGTTGGCTTCATGCGTCTTCAGTTGTCTTGAAGAGTAGGCAATGACTTTCTCTTTCTGCATCAATACACAGCCTAGCCCAATCCTGAGGCATCGGTATAGATAGAGAAACCTTCTCCCTCTATTGGAAGAGTGAGGACAGGTGCTGAGGTAAGACAATCTTTAGAGTTTGGAAACTCTTCTCACACTCTTTACTCCAGGAGTAGGGATTCTCCTTTCGTGTTAGATGTGTGAGAGGTATGGCGATCTTGGAGAAGTCCTTTATGAACCGCCTATAGTAACCAGCCAGTCCTAAGAAGCTTCTGATTTCTGTGACGTTGGTTGGTCTCTCCCATTTGAGTATGGCTTTGACTTTGGAGGGATCAACAGAGATGCCGTCCTTGGAGATGACGTGACCCAAGAAGGATACTTCTTCAAGCCAAAATTTGCACTTGCTTAGCTTTCGAACAGTTTATTGTCTCACAAGACTTGCAGTGCTATCTTCAGGTGTTCTTCATGTTCTTCTTTGGTCTTTGAATATATGAGGATATCATCGATGAAGACGACCATGAACTTGTCAAGGTATGGTCGATATATGTGTTCATGAGTTGCATAAAGGCTGCAAGAGCATTGATCAGACTAAAAGGCATAACGACGGATTCATAGTGTCCATACCTACTCCTAAATGCCGTTTTGAAGATATCGTCATCCTTGATCCTCATTTGGTGATAGCCAGATTGGAGGTCGATCTTCGAGAATATTGAGCTTCATATATTTGATCGAAAGGTTCATCAACCCGGGGCAATGGGTACTTGTTCTTGATGGTTAGATGATTGAGTTGACGATAGTCCATGCATAGCCTCATCGATCCATCCTTCTTCTAACGAACAGCATAGGTGCTCCCCATGGGGACGTACTAGGTCTGATAAACCCCTTCTCTAACAGCTCCATCAGCTTGCCTTCAGTTCCTTCAACTCGGCAGGTGACATCCGATACGGTTGACGCAATACCGAGGCAGCTCCAGGGATCAACTCAATGGCGAAGTTGACATCACGTTCCCAGGGAATCTCTGGCAGGTCTTCAGGGAACACATCCAGGTAATCCTGTACTATGTGGAAGCGTTCTATCTTAGACCCTTCTTTTCAACTATCACGGCTGCAAGGAAAGCAAAACAACCTTTCCTTATCATGAGCAAGCCCAACCAGAATTTCAGGGTCTACTGCGCATAGAAAATCAGAGAAGTAGATGTCCACATCCATGGCCGTTTACCTCATAGTTGGCTTCCATCGACATGGACATTTACTCAACATGGACGTCCATCCATGTTGACGCCAATTTGCTCTTCGTCCAGAGCATAAACCATGCAGAAAACCATATATACGCTATATATATATACCTGCAATATATATAGTATAGTGTACACACTACTACACCATGCAAACAAATAATAATTACATCTAAACATACACATGTATACATAAGTACACCTAGCATATGTACGTAGATATCTACATATGCATACATAATATTTACACACAAGCACGAATCCACACACACACAACAAAATAAAAGGACAAATTTGAGGGCCTTACACCCTCTCCCCCTTAAGGAAACTTCGTCCTCGAAGTTTAAACAACACTACTCGAACAAATGAGGATACTTCTTCCTCATCGCATCCTCAAGCTCCCAAGTAGCCTCTCTCATGAGAAGTTCGCCATAAAACTTTTACCGACGTAATCCTCTTGTTCGGAGATGTTGAACCTTTGGTCAAGAATAGCTACTGCTTGTTCGGAGATGGTGAACCTTCTGGTCAAGAATAGCTACTGGCTGCTCCACATATGACAGATCTGGGTGGATCTCCACTGGCTCGTAAAATAACATGAGACAGATTTTGAACATACTTCATGAGCATAGATACGTGGAAAACGGGATGAACACTAGCTAAAGCCGGAGGCAAAGCTAGCTCGTAAGCCACGCTACCTAAACGCCGGAGAATCTCATATGAGCCAATGAATCTGGGACTTAATTTGCTATGCCTGCCAAACCTGACGACACCTCGAGTAGGTGAAATCTTCAAAAAGACATGCTCACCCACCTCGAACTCCAAATCCTTCCTCCTGTTGTCGGCGTAGCTCATCTGCCTATCCTGTGCCGCAACAAGCCTCTTCCTGATAAGATGAATCTTATCTGAAGTCTCCTGAACTAACTCCGAATCGAGCAACTACCTATCGCCGGTCTCCTCCCAACATAAAGGAGATCTACAAGGCCTTCCATACAATGCCTAAAATGGAGCCATACCAATGCTCGCAAGAAAACTGTTGTTGTATGCGAACTCCACTAGAGGTAAATGGCGCTCCCAATCATCCTTCCAATCCAGCACACACGCCCTCAACATATCCTCAAGCGTCTGGATAGTCCTCTCAGACTGTCCATCTGTCTGGGGAGGAAACGCCGAACTGAGTTTCAGCTCCGAACCTAAAGCATCCTGAAGACCCTTCCACAACCTCGAAGTAAATCTCGGATCTCGATCCGAAATGATCGACTTCGGCACACCATGCAATCTAATAATGCTACTGACATACAATCTAGCCAAGCTCTCTACTGACTGCTTCTTCTTCATAGGCAAGAAATGCGCAGTCTTCGAGAATCTATCTACGACTACCCAAATCGAGTCATTACCTCGTCTAGATCGAGGCAAACCCGAAACAAAATCCATAGTGACAGCTTCCCACTTCCATTCTGGGATCTCCATCTTCTGCATAAGACCAGATGGTCGCTGCCGCTCGGCCTTCACTGCAGCACACTAAACACCTAGATACATAATCCGCTACATCTCTCTTCATGCCAGACCACCAAAATGACCTCTTCAAATCCTGGTACATCTTAGTGTTACCCGGATGAATAGAGAATCTTGACCTATGAGTTCTCTGCTAAAACATGCTCACGGACATCTACAATGTCAGGAACACATACTCGGTGGTGGAATCTAATCACACCATCCTCATCACGAGCGATGCCTGTCTTGCCCACTAACTCTTGGAGTCTAGGGTTGGCTTTCTGTTGCTCGATCTCCTCGTCCAACATCGAAGACCTAAGGGACAACTGAGCCACAAAAGCCTGACATAAGGGCTCTAACTCAGTCATCGAACACGCCGCATCCTCCAACATCTTCCAATCCTGCTGGAGCGAAGACCTCCTCCTGCTATGAGCATCTGCTACGACATTCGCATTTTTGGATGATATTGAAGATCGAAGTTGTGTAGTCTTGAGGAACTCAATCCATCTCCTCTGCCGTAGGTTTAGTTCCTTCTGGGAGAAGAGATACTTCAAGCTCTTATGGTCAGTGAACACCTCAAATCTGACACCATAAAGATAGTGCCTCCAGATCTTTAGTGCATGAACCACTGCCGCAACTTCCAAATCATGAGTCAGATAGTTACGCTCATGCTCCTTCAATTGGCGAGAAGCATACGCCACTACCCTTCCTTGATGCATTAGTACACAGCCTAAGCCAATCCGAGATGCATCCATATAAATGGCAAAACGTTCAGCACCACTAGGTAATACCAATACCGGAGCGGAAGTAAGTTTAGCCTTCAATAATTGAAAGCTACTCTCACATGTCTCGGACCACACAAACTTCACCCCCTTTCTGGTAAGCTGAGTCAATGGGGAGGCGATGGATGAAAATCCCTCAATGAATCGCAGATAGTAACCAGCCAAACCAAGAAAACTACGAATCTCCGAAGGGGTCTTGGGGGTCTCCCAATCCATAACTGCCTAGACCTTTGCGGATCAACTGCTACACCAGCACGGAGATAACATGCCCAAGAAAATGAACCTCGCGCAACCAAAAATCGCACTACTGAATTTTGCATACAGTTTGTGCTCACGGAGAACCTCTAACACTACCCTAAAATGCTGACGGTGTGTGGCCTCATCCGGAGAGTAGACCAACACATCATCGATAAATACCACAACAAAACTATCTAAGTACGGCCTAAGAACCCTGTTCATGAGATCCATGAATGCTGCAGGGGCGTTGGTCAATCCGAAAGGAAGAACCAAAAACTCATAATGTCCATAACAGGTTCTAAATGCCGTCTTGGACACATCCTCACTCCTAATCCTCAACTGATGATAACCAGACCGCAAATCGATCTTAGAAAAGACTGATGCATTTTGCAGCTGGTCAAACAAATCATCAATACGAGGTAAGGGATACCTGTTCTTCACTGTCACTTGGTTTAGCTTCCTATAAACACTCAGTAATTTACACTAATCAGGTTGATAACACATAATCAAATCATAATCATGATAGCATGCATTAATAGCTCATTTTCACATGAAAATTTCACAATATAACCTACTGTTACCCAAATCCCATGAAAAGTTAACCACACACTGTTTGCAGGGTTTACACCACTCATGCAAATTTTCATATTTTTCTGAATGACACAGAATTTACAGAAAATGAAACACTCATTCACATGCCATTAATAATTCAGTTATCATGGAAGCACAACATAAATGTCGGATTTGGCAGTTCTCAAACCTGTACTAACATGCACATTATCACCGGATTTTTTTTTCTCGAATTTATCTCACATCATACTATTTACTGTGATTTTTTTACATGACCCTACACATGCTTTCTCATTTCATTACCGAAATTGTAATAAATCACATGATCATGGGAAATTTTCCAATTTTTCAGAGCATGGACTGACACACATACACATGGTCTAGAAAATTTATGGCATTCAAATTCCTCAAGAATCATGTGAACAGTAGACTAACACAACCAAGGTCTCATCTAACATGCATTTTCATAAATGTAACCATTTACACTATTTACAGAAATTCACAAAATCTCACAACGCATTCCACCATTCATAATACATAGCATAACGTTTACAATATATCCTCATGCGAAAAACTTTGGAAATTAATCATATATAAGGAAGAACAACTCACTGTTCTGTCCTGAAGAACTAAACGGCAACGGCTAGCCGTTCAAAGGGGTTAATGGCAACATCGTGTGCCGCCAACTGAAGAGCTTAACAGCAAGGGATCTTGCCGTTAAGTTCCTGTCTATGCAAAAACACAGACCGAGCTCCAAAGAAAGGGTGAATGTGGGGGATCCAGGACACGAGTAAAATCCTATAAAATATCTAAGACTTACTGGACATATACATGCATCACGGGGATGGGTTACTTGCCTTTGAATAAATCTACAAACGGATTACAAGGTCGGAGAAGCCCTCCTCGGCCAAAGCCAAGAAGCCTCCAAAACACCTCCACTCCAGCTTCTGGGATGATCCTCGCAGCACACCAGAGCCAGGGATGTGTAGCCTGATGTCAAGGGTTCCTCCTTTACGAATTAGATCGCCGAAAAAAGCCACCAGTCTTCAGATCTCAAGGCTCAAAGTTCTGGTTTCGCACAGGGACTTAGGGTTTCTAGGGTTTTCTTTGCCAAGAGACAAAGGGGTCTCTTCCAGCTGCTAAGGGGTGTTTCTATAAAAGTCTAGGCTTGGAGCATGCGTGGGCAGGGTCTGATGGGAGTTGAGAGCCGTTGGGAGACATCTCCCCAATCAGTGAGCAATCCCAACCCGAAATTTCGGGGTCTGCTGCGCATAGAAAATCAGAGAAGTAGACGTCCACATCCATGGCCGTTTACCTCATAGTTGGCGTCCATCGACATGGACGTTTACTCAACATGGACGTCCATCCATGTTGACGCCAATTTGCTCTTCGGCCAAAGCATTAAACCATGCAGAAACCATATATACGCTATATATATACCTGCAATATATGTAGTATAGTGTACAGACTACTACACCATGCAAACAAACAATAATTACATCTAAACATATACATGTATACATAAGTACACCTAGCTAATATATACATAGATATCTACATATGTGACGGCCCTCATTACACCGGTACGGTTTATACCAACCCACGTCGGTATAGCGAGAGTCCTCACAGTGGGACATTTACCCAACGATACGTACAGCTGAGATACACGCAAATATACAACAGAGTAGCGGAAGTAAAAGACAACAATCTCCATTCATTCATCATCCACATTAAACATACATGAAATTCGCAATTAACATAAAAGGAACTAAAGTTCACATAAATAAATTGCTGAAATGGAAAATACATAATGTCCACATTTTTACATCCTTTGTTCAAATTACATACTTATGAAATACACAATCTCAAGAAAACTCCAAAGCTAGCTAATCTCCGCGCTCGGAGTCTGTCTCTGTTGCCTCCTCCAAAGGTGCCACGTCACCAACTACACCTGTACGCCGAAGAAATGAGTGAGTCCAAGGACTCAGCAAGCAACGCTACTCATGATATACACGTACAAGTCCTAGTGGTTTCTACATGCACATTTACAATTTGCAACACATAGCATGCTAGTCAATTCAAGTTTCAACCTATCATGAAAGTTTTACAATCTTATACATGAATCATGCTTTCATATTTCTAACATAAAATTCGCCTATCACATGCTCTCTATCCAATTTACTCATGACACCTTAATCTTTAAAGAGCTAAAACATGAGAGTTATCAACATGAACATCATACACACATGAAAGGGGAACACCACTAGCATGGATTTCACATATCCTTAAGTACATACATAACCTTTTCACATGCTTTAAGTTGCTGATTTCACATGGCTTAACGGCTGTAAACCTATACATGAAAGCTACAATGTGACATAAAACATATCATGTGTTCAAACTATCATGTTATCTTTTGCCCGTTTTCACCAATTATCCCTAATATGGATTCTAAACATCTTTGCACATAATAACATGATGATAATAACATAAATTCACGATTTCTCATGATTTCAGATTTGTCTCACATGGTTTTCAATAACATATTCTCACATTTTTAACTTCACATTCTCTTTACACAAGTTTCTCTTTCACATGGTTACACTTTACACATGCACAGTCACATTATCACTTACACATTTAACATGGACACATACACATTACACATTTCTCATTACACATTTTAGGTGCCGTGACACATAGTCCAAACCACCAAAGAAGGACATATACACATCACATTACACATAGACGCCATCTAGGCATTCCAATGGCGACTCTTGGACTGCGCAGACCGGGAGAACAAGTCTCCACCCTAACCAGTGGTACTTGTCCACCTCCAGGATTTCCCCCTAATGCCCTTAGGGTCACTTACACATTGAATTTTCTCAGGGGGACTTTTCCCTGATACAGCTCCACTGCCCTCTACGGAAGCAGTGTCACATTGGCACAGTTACACATTTATACATTTACCGTTTTACACATGGTTTGACACTTCACACTTTTTATCACATTCACTTTCTTACTCACATGAATATCTCTGTTTTTTTTTCTAACATGGTACTACAGAATTTCAGGAGTTTCACACAGAGATTTTCACTAATTAAGTTGGTTTTAGACAATAACTAATCACATTACGACAATATACGTAGATTATCACATTTCACATGAAAATACATAACTTTTATTTACTGATCCAAATGACCTGAAATTTTAACCACATGCTGTTTTCGGGTTCAAGATCATACACTAAAATTTTCAGATTTTTCTGAGCTAAATAGAATTTACAGAAAATAAAACACCTATTTAGCATACTATTCACACTTAAGTTAGCATGGGGTTTAACATATCCTGCAAATTGCCACTTACTGTTTTAAACAGAGGCTACTAATATATGCATGATTTGAGAATACAAAATTACCCTAAATCATATATCTATGGATTTCACCATAACCATTCTTGCATGCTTTTATTTTACCGAGCCGGATTCATTAGCAATTTATACAAGCATGGATAATTTACCAAAATTGCAACACATATATGACCCACTAATCTTCATGATCAAACCAAAACCAAGACATTCATACTAATCTTAATCATGAACAAGGATTTGCAAGATTATCTACAAGTCATGCTCACAAGTTTAAAGGGGTACAATTATCCTACATTTACCATCACGCATCACACTCATTCGCACACCACAATTGATAAAATACATAGAGTATAGAATTACCATATATCCTCATCACGGAAAACATACCGAAATTAATGTATAAGAACGGCAGAACAGCTCACTGTTCTGTCCAGAAGAACTTGGCGGCGGTCTCTGGCCGCTGACTCAGAGTCAGCGACAGGGCCGATGGACGCCAAGCATGATCTGGGCGTCCAGGGACCTTGCCGTCAAGCCAGGTTTGTGCAGAAACACAGACCCGAGCTCTCAAACTTGGGTGAATGGGAGGGTCTAGGACTCGATGAAAAATCCATAAAAATGATAGAAACGACCTAGACACATACGGGAATACCATGGATAGGTCACTTGCCTTTCAAAAATTCTTCCAAAGGATTTAGGGCTCGGTGAAGCTCTCCTTGGGCTGTCCCAAGAAGTGCAGAAGTCCCTCCAAAAGATCTCTCCTCCGGGCTCCTGGATGATCTCCACGCCAAGGGGATGTCGGGGAAGCCTCCTCCTTTGATCCAGCTACCTTCTTGAAGCAGTGGAACGCCGGATCAAGCTCCAGGGCGTCGAATCTGTGGGTGCCAAGAGGGATTTTTCTCACAGACTTTCTCTAGGGTTTTCTTTCTCACTTTCTCTCCTCTTGCAAGGTGAAGGGAGAAGTGGGAGAGCCATTTTGGGTTCAGACCTAAAGAGAGTCTCTCTCCCACTCACCAGCCGATTTGACAGCCTTCAGAGCCGTTGGGGACAACCCCCAATGGTTGGCTTGCCTTGTTTCAGAAGCTTGCAGCTCTGCTGCGCATGCAGGCCAGAGAGATTGGCGTCCATATCGCTGGACGCCCGGATTAGTATCGGCGTCCAGGTCTGGACGCTGACACCACCTCAGCGGCCAGAGGTTGACACCAAGGGGCCTTCGGCCAGAATTCTAAAATATGCAGAAAACCATGCATACCGAGCATATATACATGAAATACGTATACGGTATTATATCCATACTATCACCATGCAATACGTACATTATTTATATTTAATATAAACACATGCACACGTACTCGTACTAATTAATACGTACGTAAATATGTACATACATACACAAACACAAATACACACATAATCACAAATAATGCGGCGGAAATTCGAGGGCCTTACAACATATGCATACATAATATTTAACACAAGTACGAATCCACACACACACAACAAAATAAAAGGACAAAATTTGAGGGCCTTACAGTTCCTCTTCTCCTTGGCCTCCTCTCCATGTCCAGCAAGCCCCAGCAATGAGTTAGGGTCGGCCATGGAGAGTTTAAGGAGTATTTAAGCTCCTTGGATTGCTATTTCCTAATGGGACTCTAATTCCCCTTTAATTCTGAGATTTCCATATTTCTCTCGTCCTTCTAAGCTTCCCAACTCCTATTAGGGTTAGGTTGGGATGCAATTTCGTGGCCAACTAATTAGGGTAGGGCTAGGAATCCAATCCCAACCCAAATTACTTATTTTAATGCTTTAATACCTCTTTTCTCTTTAGGTAATATTTAAGATATGAATTTAGGGTATTATTCTATTGTTCTTCTTTTAAAAATTTATATTTTGGCCCAATAAATTCTAGAGGGTCCTTTTAACCAAGCCCATTACTCCTTTTTCGTTTAATGGGTTTGAATTAGTTCTCGTTTCTTTGATTTTCACTATTATTATTATTATTATTATGGAAAAATTCAAGTTGCTAAAACAACCTACAAACGATATTAATTAAGTTTTGCTTAAGAAATTGCCTACCTTTGGATGATGTGAACTTCTTAGGGCTAGAACTCGAAAAACAAGCTTGTAGATTTTCTAGCAAGCCTTCTCCCCATAGTTCTCTCCTCCTTTGGCCTCACCTCTATGTCCAAGAAGTCTCAGAAGAACAGTAGGGTCGGCCATGAAGGGGTTGGGGTTTTATTTATACATCTAGCATTGTTAATTCCTTCCACAACTATAATTCCCCTTTAACTACCTGTTTCCATATTTATCTAGATTTCCTACCATCTAAATGCACTCTTTGGATTATAATAGAACTCCAATTTTGTGGCTAACATATTGGGGTAGGATTTGGACCCCAATTTTAATATATATGAGTTGTATTTATGTTTTACTCCTTCTTTTTAATTAGGAAATAATGTGGTATGAATTTAATAGTATTTCATTTATTCTATCATCTTAAACTCCTATTTTGGCCCAATAACTCTAGTATGGACCATTAATAAAGCCCATCTCTTAATTTTACATAATGAGTTTTAATTTAATCAATTTTATTTATGTTTTTAATTAATTTATGTATTTTTAGATAGCAAGTTGCTATAATATATGTGTCGACGCACACAACACAGAAGGTCGACGCATGTGGTTCTTCTAGTGAACATGAAGCAAAAAAACTCAATCCGTCGACACATGTTGATAGGCAGGTTGACGTAACTAGCTTATTCAGTAAGTCAACCTTGAAGAAAACATTGTGCATCGACATAGGTTCCCAGTGAGGTCAACACAGTTGAATTTGCTAGTGAGCCAAAGCTGGTGAAATACAAAGAAGGTTGACACAAGAATCAATGAGGTCGACATAGATTATTCATCCAATGAGCTAAGGTTGGCAAAATACAAAGGAGGTCGACGCAAGTCTGAAATGGGGTAAACACAAGTTTAGCTTCCAGTGAAACATTTGAAGAGAGTCAAAGGAGGTTGATGTATCACACAAGGTGCGTCGGCACTCATCATAAGTGTTTACTCCAGTGATAAAGTGCAAGTGCCAGTGTGTCATCATTAGGCACATGATCTGAGGCTCGATCATTGGAGATTCCTTGGCACATGATACAAGGTTCTAGAAAAGCACTTTTGGCAGTAAATACACTACTAACAAATTGGGGATTCGTGGGGGCCTACTTGGAGATTCCCAGATGCAACATAAAAATATGTTAGGTGTCCATTCTACTGCGTGAGAGAGGCACAAAGAAGAAAAGAGAAGCTAAGTTCCAGAGAGGGCGAGAAGAACACTTCTGAGAGGGTTCATGCTGGAGAAGGTGATCGCTGCGATGATGTTGCGCCAGATGAAGGCTCTCTATTGCCATATCTATTGAAGGAAAGGTAGAGCATTAGAAATTCATCTGATCCAAAGCAATCAACATTCAAATGCTAGAATAGTTCAAAGGACCAATGAATCCATGTCCGATGAACTACAATCCAAGCATTGGGAGATGAATTGATCAGATCGAGGAATTCTGCACTAGATACTATTAGTGTTTGATAAAATTATTCTCAATCCTCCATTTGTCTTGTGCAATCATTTTCTTCTTTCAAACCATATATACTCTATCTGTTCTGCTCCTACTGAAGGTAGGAGTGTAGATCCTACACTTGAGTGTGTGAAGATTGTAAGATCTCTGAGATTTTGAAGCTGTGAATCAACGATAAAGCTATGTGTTTAGCAGGGTTCAAGCTATGAGTCGCATGTGTACAAAGTTGTGGGTCAGTGATGTTGTGAGCATCTCACTCTTCTAGTAGCCTAGTGTAGCCTCACTTGGTTGAAGTGTGGGGTGGATGTAGGTCTCCGTCTAGGAGCCGAACCACCTAAAAATTCCTTGTGCTATTTATGGTTTGTTGCTATTGCTTGTCATCTAATCTCTTAGCTTTCGTCGTGTTAGTTGTCTTAGAAGTTTTTATAGGGCAACCCCCCCCCCCCCTCTAGATCTTATTCCACAACCAACATTGTATGCATACACCAAATCAATTAACTCCCCTTTAGTGTCAACATGAATCAACACTAATTTCAAGGCAATTCAATAAGAATAACAAAGGAATAGAGGCTATAGAAAGAATCAAGGAGGGTGTTTACATATAATATACATGCATGCACACAAGGGATAGACATGCAAGCACAAATGCACTAAACTCTATGACCCTTTTTGTGTTTTGATTTTTCAAAATTTTTATTTGGTTTTCAGATAGAAGGAAAACAAAAACACAACCTATCATCAAAATCTAAATAAGTAAACAATAAGATATACAAGAGTATTCATCTTACCATAACAACTAAAAAAAAGCAATAGATGATACTCACAAAATAATTTCAATGCCTTGAATTTTATATTGATGCTCCAACTTCAATCATTCAAGACACCTGCAACCACAACTCTCAGGTGGATTTCTTTGGTACCTAAATGGTTTGGGTCTAACAATGTAGTCCTGGAAGGTATTAAATCCTTCCTAATCCACACGAAGTTAAGTTTCTGCATGTTTTTCTTTAACAAACAAGTGGAATTCACATGACCATGCCTACCACAGAAATAACATGTAATGTTAGAAGGCATTGTGTGGGTTGTGGCCTATGAATGACATGATGATTAACATGCTTGCCTTTCACATGAGTTGGTTTCTTAGGTTGCACAAATTTCCTGCCATAAGGATTCAATTAGGCCTTTTCTGTTTTGGTTTAGTAATTGATGTGCTTGGAATATTGGAAGTATGAATAAAAGATGTCTTGGTGTTAGACTCAAAGGAGTTAGATTTGGATTTCTTAGGTACATATCCCAGACCCTATCTATGGGTATTCACTTTGACACTAAGAACGTCATCTAATTTCTCTTTTCCCTTCAAGAGTCTAGATATCGTAGACTTCAATTCAGTTATTATTTCATGCAACTGTTTGACAGAATTTTCAGAAACCTTAGCATTTTCCTCAAGCACATTCTTCATTTTCAGATTTCAAATAATTATTTTCCTTTTCAACTATGCTCTATTTTTCTGCAAAACCATTATCATGAAGCATGCATTCCATTTCTGTTCATACATGTGACTTTACTTTCAAGATTTCATTTTCATCATGAAGATTTTCATATTTCAGATTTTTTTTTGGTAATTAATACCGGAATTGTATTGATCAATGAAATCAATTACATGGAAGTAACCCTACTATCACAGACAGATAGTAAAGATTAAGTAAGGAGCCAGAGCTCAAAAATCAAAGGATGCAAGATAAAGAAATTACAATTAGCCCCACCCTTATAGACCAGGAAGTTTAATGATAAAATTTCTGCAAATATTTTTGGATCTGGTTGAGAGCTTTTCCTCTGAATATGAGATTTAGTAATGTGCCAAATGTCAGACAAAATGGAAAGAAGCACATGAGCTTTGGCACGATTAGTAGATTCAAATATTCTGTACATCTCTCCTTCCAAATCCACCATAGAGCAGCACGAAAACTAGCAAAGGCCACAGTTGTACCAGTTCTACCACCATGAAAACTTCTCAACAAACTTTCACATTCAACAATAAGAGTATCCTTGGGTCTCCGGTTAATATCTAGCTATGCAAAAGCTGCATCCATATCCAAGAGCTATAGGAACATTGAAAGAAGAGGTGGTGAAGGTGCTCATCATGTTGCCTACACAAAACACAGATGCTTGGACCATGAATCCACGCCTCTGTAGAACTTCAAAGGACAGAATCTTACCTAGCATACATTGCCAAGCATGCAGGGAATGTTTTGAATAGTAGGCTGTTTCCATACAATTTTATACCAAGGAACCTTTGGGTAAGTAGTTCTTTTTAGATCATAGATATGACTAGTACTTATTCTTCCATTATTATGCTTCCACATAATAGAGTCTTCACAATCTGCTTGGATGGGAATACTTAGAATTTTAGGCCAAAGATCCATCATTTCATTAGAAGTCGGGTTAGGGAGGCACCATCTCCCATTCTGAATGAAAGCACTAACAGTAGCATTGGCAGAAAGACCAAGAAGAAACCTGATGTAATCACCTCCCACAGTGGATATGGTCAGACCATCAATCCAAGGATCCCCCCAAAGACTAACCGATTCACCATTTCCAATCTTAAACATGACATTAGGACGCAACCAGTCTCTCACACTTAAAATACTCTTCCAAGCCTGAGAGTAATAGGTGTGACTGCGAATAGACCAGATTGAAGCCTTAGAGAGATATCTGCTTTTCACCCAATTAGCCCAAAGAGTATCTTGATTAGATACAATTTTCCAGAACTGCATAGAGATGGCAGAGAAGTTCCAATCTTGAATACTTCTAATACCCAACCCCCCTTCATCTTTAGGGCGACACAACCAATTCCATTTGATGAGATGGAAAGGCTTATAGTCACCGGATGCATGCCAAAAGAAATTTCTCAACAATCATTCCACTTCACCAATCAACTTCTTAGGCAAAATGAATGCAACACCCCAGTAGATAGCATAGGAGTTTAAAACCGATCTAATAAGCTCTAGCCTTCCAGCCTTTGAGAGTAACCTGGTCTTCCAAGAGGCAATGCGATTCTTGATTTTCTGAAGAATAGGAGTGCAATGAGAAGTAGTCAGACTAGTATAGTATAAAGGCAACCCTAGATAGGTAGAAGGAAGCATCCCTCCTGGACATGCAAAGCCTGGAGAAGAGGACCCTTGTGTGGATTCCTGCACCAACAAAGACTTTGCTTTTGGCAACGTTTAATTGTAATCCCGAACAGCCATAGAAAGTACCCAAGATGGTGGAGATGCAGCGAGCTGAAAAGATATCAGGCTTCATAAAAATAAGTAAGTCGTCAGCAAACATCAAATGAGACACCTTCACATTACCAAAAGATGGAACTTGTAAGCTGCCCTCCCCTACTTTCTGCTCAATCAGAATAGAAAGCCCCTCCATAGCAACACAGAAGAGATACTGAGATAAAGGGTCTCCTTGTCGAATGCCATTGTTTGCATGAAAAAACCCATTGGGACTCCCATTAAGAAGAATAGAAAAAGTTGGAGAATTAATGAGATATCAATCCAACCGACCTAAGGATCTGGAAATCCCATCCTTCTGAGCAGATAAAGAATAAACCCTCGATGAACTGAATCAAAAGCCTTCTGAAGATCCACCTTCAGACATAGAAGCTTGCCCCTATGCTTAGAATGGATATCTCTAACCAGATCATTAGCTAGAAGGATACTGTCCTGAATCTTGCACCCTTTGATAAAAGCTGATTGATGTTTGCTAATGAGATTAGGCATGCACTTTTGCATTCGATTAGCAATGAGATTGGTGATGATCTTATAGAAAAAGTTGCACAAGGATATAGGCCGAAACTGATCAAAGGAATCCGCTGAGTCAGATTTAGGAATGAGTGATATGAAGGTGTGATTTACCTGACGAAGCCATTTTCCTCCATTGAAGAAGTATTGAATTGCATCCATAACATGAATACCCACAATGCTCAACAAAGCTGATAAAAGTCAGCAGGAAACCGTCTGGGCCAGGACTTTTGTTCTTTGGAGCATTGAACACAACGTCCTTAATTTCATCATTAGTGAAAGGCCTCATGATAGCAGTGCGATCCTCCTCAGAAAGCACCCGGAAAGGATGTAAATTAGAATGGTCATAAGGATGCTGCTGATTAAGAAGACTTGTGTAGAAAGCCACTGCATGATCTTTGACCTATTGCATGTCATGAGTAATGTTACCATCAGGCAATTTACAACTTCTTATAGAATTAACCATCCTTCTCCCCTTGATACTAGCATAGAAGAAATTAGTACTGTCATCTGTTTGAGTTAACCAGTGTTGCTTAGCCCTCTGTTGAGCAAAGGATCCCTCCATACTTAGGCATTGAAGGTAAGCTTCACGGGCTTGATTCTCTTCCTCAATACAATTCACATTCAAAGGATCAGCCGATAGAGCTTCTTGAGCTTTGTGAAGATCATCTCTAGCACAAGCCACCTTTCTATGAATAATACCAAATTCATATTTATTCCACTCCTTTAAAGCTTTTTTGACAGATTGAAGTTTCCTATAAAGAACATAAATGGGAGTACCCGAAAGTGAGTATTCCAAGCCTGCTGAACAATAGGGAGGAACCATCATGTTTCGCCCACATAGTGAAGAATTTAAAAGGTTTAGGGCCACTAGGAATAGCTGCTTCAGTGAATACTGTAAGATAAGCATGATCAGACAACACTTGATCACCACACGAACATAGCTATCCGAGAAAGTATCCAGCCAGGATTGATTTATAAGTGCTCTATCAAGTCGACAAGCAATTCTTCTGATTCCCCTAGATCTGTTACACCACGAGAAAATGCTCCCCACCGTTTTCAGATCCAACAAGGATGTGGAATCAATACATCTATAATATCTCGAAGCATGGCAGAACTTAGCTTCCTACCCCAATCTTTTCCTCAGGAAAGCGAACACAGTTGAAATCACCAATAAGCAGCCAAGGTAAAGAGATCTGCATAGAAATGTCCACAATATCCTTCCAAAGCATCTGCCTTTCATAAGTAAGATTCGAACCATAATTACTGTCAAGTGGAAAACCTTTCCAGAAGAGATATCAACACCTTCCATATGAATGAACTGAGTGGAAGATCTAACTTGAGTAAGATGAACAGTAGCTTCATTCCAAAGAACCCAAATTCTACCACCATGATGCTCAGAATAATTATGCAGAATGTTAAGATGAGGAGCAATAAACAGACGACGTGTAGTCATCTTATCTTCTCGAACATGAGTTTCCAGAAGTATAATAACATCAGCATTAGTCTGGGAGATGAGATTTTGACACTTAATCTGCTCCCTTTCTTATTAAGTCCCCGTACATTCCAAGAGACAATCTTCATAACAACTAATTCTTGGTGAGAGATCTGATGCGAGCTTGAAGCTTATCCATAGTATACTCCATAGACAAGGCAGCACCCTTAGCATGGCCCATGTTGGTTCTTCATGGCATTTTCCTTTGTTAATAGCTAGCTGCAAATTGACCTTCTTATTTTCACCATGCTCATCCAAAGGTGAGAACCTTTCAACGTTATTGCATGCATGCAATCAGACCCAGGGTAATTGACATGGGAATTACTTTCTTTACCTGCATACATACCATAGGGAGCCTTGCGATTGCCATAAAGTTCATTAGAATTGCTAGAGAGCATCTCGCCTTCTTGTCTTGCTGATTATTCACCTCCAAAATCTCCTTCCTGCTTTGGATAGCACAATCAGCATTGGAGGGAATGGGAATTATAAGTTGTTTGCGGGTCCCACTTCCATGCACAGGAGGAGTCTTACGTAGTAGTTGCATGCTAGGCTATCTCCTCCCTCTCCTCCTATTGCCGATTCTTTCCTACGGATGATGCGATCTGATGGGGCAAGTGAAGATGGCAGGGAATCCGTATTGCCGTCATATCCTCTTCCTCTTCCAAGGTCGACAATCTGTTAAGCACATCAATGGCAGGGACCGGGACAACTGCACCAACCGGGCGATCAAGGGTTGGCACATCCACCATACTCGCCTCACCAAGGGACTTTTTTGCTTCATCATCAATGACAACAGAATGAGATTCAACAGAAGAAGCTGGATCTTTACTTTCTGCCTCCAACCTTCACCATCTTAGCAGCTGCAAGCTCCGGGCCGCATTCGCCATTACCATGACCAAATGATTTGCAAATTCCACAGACCACCGGTTTCCAGTCATAGTGCACTAGAATGGTATCCATAGAACCATCAACATCCATTACAGACAACTCAGAAGGAAACGAGGAATCAACATCCATCAAGATACAAACACGCGCAAATAGTAGCCTTTTCCTAGAAGCCGTCAACCCATTCATATGAAGAGGTCGCCCCAACAAGCTACATAACTTACTCAATCCTCTAACTGTCCACCATTTGAGAGGAAGACCAGGAAACCTTACCCATACAGGAATAGAAGTAAGTGATTCCTTTTCCATCTGAAGATGAGTGTTCTATCTACGAAGAACAAGGGATGACCTTTGATACACCAGAACCCATCTAACACCTTCTGTAAGTCTTCTCTTGATTAAAGACTACCAGGAAGAATCCTCCCTCTCGCATCAGAAGTTCACTTCTCCCTTAGGTTTCCAGAAGTTGAGAATGAATGAACGAAGAGCAGAATAGATAGGCTTCATACCGATGCAATATCCCATGATGGCAGGCTCCATTTCTCCTGCAACTCCTTCCCATCTTCACCTTCAAACACGGCTATCTACTGATCAAGCAAGGAGACGGGTTCAATGAACTGCAAGTCGCCTTCTTTGATCACATCGCCATCACCAAAGCGAGCTCCAAACAGGGAAGACCAAGACGCCTAGACTGAGAAACTCTGGAGCGAGATCTACTGGATCGGTTGGCTCTACCATGATCCATGATACGACCCCTGAGAGAAGAGGAAATGGGGGGATTACCTTGTGGGAGAGAACCCTCAGGAAAAGGATCTCTACCCATAGCAATCACAAGACCATTGGAGGCACTCGGAGGGAGAACCTCCATGCGCCCCCCAGGGGCCAGCCCCACAACTCCCAGAAAGTCGCCAAATCCCCAGAGCTTCTATCTCTATAATCGTCTAGAGAGAGAGAGAATCCCAAAATGGTGAGTGGGTTGGGCGTTCGATTTTCATATTTCAGATTGAGTTCATGACATGATATGCAAGGAATTTCATCATGAAAAAAAAACCTTCAATTTTCATTTTCAGTCCCTTATTTTTCTTTTTGATTTTCTCATATTTTTTATGCAAAGCAATATACATTAGCTCCATCTCCTCAAGAGTAAAAGATTCACGGTCAGAATTTATCTCGGGAGAGTCCTCCTCAATTGCCATAAGACCGCAGTCAACTTTCTTCTGCTCCTGGGTGTTTTCAGATGAAGAGGACGACTCCTTTCAGTCACTCCATGTGAAGACCATGGCTTTGGGATTCTTTGTTATGCTTTCTTCTGCTTTTTCAGGAACATCGAGTACTATGATCTCATATGGCCAATTCCATGGCACAGGGGGAAACTCGCACTGCCCAACCTTCTGAAATAATGGACTAGAGGTGTATATATAGGAATCTAGGGCTCAAAGTCCGAGGTGGATCAAAACCCTAAATCGCATCAGACTCGGTGGACGCGTTTAAAGATGAATAACATTAGACCAACTGAACCATTAATGAATTTCCAAATTTAATCAACTTCTGACAGAAATAGGAACTTGATTTGCGTCAGGTGTGGATAACACGTTTATGAGTTTCCAAAAATGGTTCTATAGAAACTTAACAAAATGGAAATTTAGAAACTTTAATCATGTCAGGGGTGCAGGACGTGTTTTATAAAAAGTAATATGGATTTCCAAAAACCAAAAATGGAAATTGATCAGAAATATAAAAGCCTAAAAGAGCGTCGAACCAAACTGATGCGTTTCAAAATGCTCATTCAATCAGGAATCGATTATTGCATAATCGCATTAGGTATGACAGACGCATTATAGGCAATCAGAAGCTTAATCATATCCAGTCAAATTGATGCATTAAAGAACAATTGGTTGGTCCTATCAATTGAGGAAGTAAGAAACACATCCACTTGACTCAATGCGTTAAAGAGCAATCGATTGGTCCTAACGATTGAAGAAGAAATAAATGTGTCCACTTGACTCGACGCATTCATAAGCAATTGATTGGTTCTAACAATTGAAGAAGAAATAATGTGTCCACCTAACCCGACACATCATAAGTAATCGATTGCTCCTAACGATCGAAAATAAATAAACGTGTCCACCTGACTCGACGCATTCATGAATGCATAATCATGTCGACTTGGGTTGACGTGATTCACATAGGGACCAAAACTTGCTCCATCAAGCCAAGGATAGTTAGGGAAGGTTAGAAGAAATTGGGGGGAAATGGTGAAGACCTAAAAAGATGGGGAGAATTGCACACGATGTGCGAAATGGAGGGTCACTTGGGGCATTATGGTGTAACATGAAATTTACTGATTGTGGTGTCAATTTTGATGTGTCTACACCGCCAACTCGACGGAAACATACCCTACCGTCAGCACACAACTGCATCAAGATGCCCATAAGGGTCCAATAAGGGCCCAAGGCCTCACAATAACCTATGTTGCCAACATTGGTTAGTGACATCCTATCATGCCATCAAGAGAGGTATGGCTGGATGTACTATAGGCTGTACACCGCAAGGCTGCATGCTGTGCCAGTCGAGCCATGCAAGAGTTGTTGGGGTGCCCATTATTTATATGAGTGGGTCTGTAAGGCCCTTGAATTTTGTTGCATTATTTTAATTTCGTGTAAATAATTTATGTTGTGTATGCATAGATGTACATATCTACGTATGTATTAACTATTTATACTTATGTATGCATGTGTATAAGTTAGTTGTAAATAATGTATGAATGGTATGATGGTAGTGTGTACATGATAATACATACATATGGCACGTATATGGGTATAAGTTGTGCAAGGTTTATGCATGTTTTTGAGTTCTGGCCGAAGGCCAGCTTGGCGTCAATATCAATGGACGTTTGTGTTGTGTAGGCGTCAACCATATGGACGCCAACACTAAATCCAATGTCCAGCGATGTGGACGTCAATATCACTGGCTTGTATGCATTGCAGATCCGGAAATCTCGGGAACAAGCTACCCCAACCATTGGGGAGCTGTCCCCAACGGTCTGAAAGGCTTTATTGTCAAGCTTGCGTGAAAGGAGAGCCCCCTCTCCTATTTACCAAGCCTTTTGCAACCCCAACAACCCTCTCTTGGCTCTCTTTGCAAGAGGAGATGAAGGAGAAGAAAAACCCTAGAGAAAACTGTGAGAAAACCCTACCCTTTGCAAGCTTAAATCCGACCTTCTGAAGCTGTTCCTGGCCATCTACCACGACAAGGAGCTAGCTGAAGTGAAGGAGGTGCAACGACCCACTTCCACCCGGTACGGTTATACCAACCCACGTCGGATGAGAGCAAGCCGCTACAGGGGAGAATACCCCAACAAGTAACAAATGAGCTGAGATATACACAAATAGAATTAAATAAATGCAACGGAATTTAAATGAATCTCATTCCATCAACTTTTAAATCCACATACCACAGTCTGTATAGTTCAACAAGAGATAACATAAGTACAAAATGTTCCAATTACATAGCCGACTCCAAGTACATTTGAACAAAATCCAAATTTCCAATTGTAGCATTACATACTTATGGAATATCAACTACAACTCTTCAATCACTTAGTCCAACTCCACTTCAATTCCTGCTAGCTCCTCCACTGCTAATTCCTGAAATGATTAGCAAGAGTGAGTCTATGCAATAGACTCAGCAAGTAACTTAAGATTCAATACATACATGCTTTTTAACAATTTAACACAATAGAATTTCAGCAATTTAATCATACATGCTTGTGCTATAAACAAAATAGGTTCACATGGGATTGTATTAAACATCTATTCTAACACATGTAAAACTATAATCTAATAAGATTTCTAATAACATGGCGTCATTATCATAAGTACAAATACACATTTACATACCTTCACACTTTACTCACATCATTGTAAAACTTCATAACTAAGTCGTGGAAAAACATATACGATATAGGTTCATTGCTAGCATGATTTCTAACTCACTTGCATACAACCATAACAATTTACTTACATTTAGCTTGCTGATTTTCTATAAAATCTATGACATTCCTTTTACCCTTACATAGGGATCACTTTTAACTATACAACATGATACTACACACATGTGCATCCAACCATTCAAATTCCATGAATATGAAAGCATATACTTATATTTTGGTACTAGCAGTAACATCACTTTTAGCAATAAGTTATACATAAACACATACACATACACATTTGTACACATCAATAAACAATTTATCAATCAACACTATTGTCATTTACACTTATACTATTTTCTCATTACACATAACCACATGATGAACCTTGGCTTTCACATACACTCACTTTGTTCTATCACACAATATTCATACACATTTGCCATTAATTCCTCTTTCACATTCACACACTTCTTATCACTTCACTTTTTGCACATAACATGTGCCACCTTTACACATATCTCGCACATACCTTGTGCTATGAACACATGTCACTTTTCACATCACACTTATGGTTATTTTCACTTAAATGCCAAGACACAGCCCAAACCACCATTAGATGTCACACAACACACACTTGGTCACATTCGCTTACTTAATCACCGGCGCAGTGATAAGTCTTAGTCTCTGCAGAAACCAGGGAAAGCCCTTCCCACCATTACCAGTGGAACTTGTCACCTCCAGGATTTTACAAGACCCTTTGCCAGGGTGTACACTTTATCAAGACCCTTTCCTAGGGTGTAACACTTTGAGCTTTCCCGTAGGGGCACCACTACAGTACAGCTCCAAGCATCTAAGGTGGCAGTGTCTTATGGGCATATTTGGTTATCTTTATCACGTAACCGTTTTACACACTTATACCACTTGTTTTCCCATGTCTCATGCATACACACTCATGCAAAAATTCACACACACATAAGTCCTCATTCACTGATTTTAACTTCACTGTTGCAACTACCAAATACTCATAATACAGATATAACTATACCGAAATCTACTGAATCACATCAAATCACAATTAACACGCTCACATAGTCGTTTTTCTCATTAAAAATCCATAACGATACTTACTGTTATCAAAACAACCTGAGATTTTAACCACAGACACATTTCAGGTTTATAATCACACACGCAAATTTTCATATTTTTCTGAACCATATTACATTTACAGAAATTAAAACATGAAATCATGCCGTTTATAATTTGATTTAACATGGAACATAACATGAACATCGGGTTTAACAGTTCACAGTCCTGAACCTAACATATTTGTCAACACAGAAATTTTCTCGGATTTATTGCACAATACACAATTTACTGTAGATTTTACAATTCCTATGCATGTCTCCTATTTCCAAAAACAAATTTTCAGTAAATTCCACAGTCATGGAAAAATTCTCAAATTTTCAGGGCATGGACTGATACATATACACATGGTATAGAAAAATCTAGGGCATTAAATTCTCAAGAATTAGGTAGACAGTAGATGAACATGCATAATCCATCCTTTTTCCAACATGTATTTCAATAATCCAAAAGAATTCCTGCCATCCACAGAAAATGCAGAAATTTCCACACACGCACCACATTATCCATTTTGCATAGCATATAGGATTACACTATATCCTCATGGCGAAAACATATCGAAAATAATCATCTATCAGGAAGAACAGCTCACTGTTCTATCCTGAAGAACTTGGCGGCAACCTCTGGCCGTTCAAGAGTTTTAACGGCACGATCGCTGGACGCCTATGGGAGACCTTGGCGTCAATGGCATTGACGCCAAGTTCCTGTCTGTGCAACAGCACAGACCGAACCCCAAATACTCAGTGAAAAGGAGGGTCCAGGACACGATTTAAAATCCATAAAAATACTGGGACTAGGGAACATGTATGGGATTGAGATCTATGGGTTACTTGCCTCTGAATAAATCTCCAAACGGATCTAATGGCCGAAGAAGCTCCCTTGGGCAGTGCCAAGAAGCCTCCAAAACTCCTTGGCTCCGGGTTCTAGGGGGTGTAGGCTGCAGTCTAGCGCCGGGGGAGCCTCCTCCTACGTATGGTCTTTCTCCTTGTCGTAGAAGATCACCAGAAAACGCCTCCAGTCGCCGGATCCAAGCCCTCCAAGGTCAGTCCTTCCTCTCTTTCTCTGTTAGGGTTTCCTTTCTAGTAAAGAGCCAAGAGAGCTCTCTAGGTTGCCAAAGGGGTGTGTTTCATAAACTAGGGAACAAGAGGGGCTCGTGCAGGGCTGAAGGGACATGAAAGGGCGGTGGGAAGACATCCCCAATCAGAAGTCTGGCCCAATGGGTGTTCTCTGCGCTCTGTTGCGCACAGAAAATTAGGGATATTGGCGTCCACATCCATGGACGGCTACATTAGGGTGGCGTCAGTCGATATGGACGCTGACATAATATGGACGTCCATCCATGTTGACGCCAAGACATCTTCTGTCAGAACTTAAAATCATGCAGAACCAAGCTTAATCCACACATATACACATGAAACCTATGTAGCATAGTGTATACACCACTACACCATGTAACATCCAATATTTACTATAATCACACACATGCATACACAGGTACATCAAGATAATAACACGTACAAGAATATCTTCATACGCATACAATGTATATATATATAATTATATATATATATATAGCATACGTACACGGATGTAACATACTTACGTATATTATACACGAATAGATAGATACAATAACACGCACACTGGTAATTAGACTAAGCTTGCACAACATTACTTAAGTACTATATGCATGGAATTCCTTAATATGTACTCTATGCACAATTTAGCTAATCGCTTATTCTCACCTAGTTATCACAGAATACATGCATGTTATTCGTGAGGAATATAGGGTTTCCATATACACTACTAAATACACCTACCATACTTGCACTTTATATGTATATTAAAATGTACAAGTACCATGTACACCTTAACTACACCATGCAATGAACAGCGTTTACAACTAAGTATACTCATGCATACCTAAGTATACCAAGGTGTTACATATGTAAAATTAAGTACACAATTATCACATGCATATGATAATTACATACGCACCTACACATATGCACTTCATACATTCGCACACAATATTTATGAAATGGGCAATATAAGGTATACTTCAATATTTAGATGGTACTTGCATAATATTTGAATAGATACCTTATACACAAATTGGCCAATTACTTATATTCACATATATAAACATACATCTTCGAATATACACATGCAAGATTTATATCTATAATATGATCATCTTCATGCATGCCATTTATGCAAAAATAAGTAAACACCATATACATAAAACAGATGTGGGAAAAGAAATTCGGGGCCTTACAGGAGGAGACTTCCCCGACCTCATCTTGGGTCATCTTCGTCCTAGAAACCGGCGTGAAGACTTCTCGGAGCTTCTGGGACTGCCCAAGGAGAGCTTCACCAAGCTTTAAGATCCGTCTGGAGTATTTTTAGAGGCAAGTAACTACCCCTATCGTCCATGTAGAGTCTAGTAGGGTTGTAAGGCCCTTGATTTTTACCTTGTTTGTTTAAATATATGTATGTGCGTATAAGTGTATACTATTGATGTAGGGTTATTGTGTATAAGTATTATTGATATAAATTGTATGAATTAGTATTATTGAATGTACATAGTATATTCAGGTATAACACACACACACACACACACCACATATATATATATCTATATATATAATATATATATATATATATATATATTATATTATATATATATATATTTAAGTGTGTAGTGATATAAATTCTGCATAATTAAAGTGAGTTTTGTCGGCCAGTCGGCGTCCACATCGGCTGACGCTGACTAGGGGTAGGTGGCAATATCGATGGACGCCCATTTTGGATAGGCGACCATGGATATGGACGCCAATATCCCAGACCTGTTACGTTTTTAGATCCGGAAACGCCTCCGAAAATTGAGCCTCTTGTTTTGGAAACCTTTCCCAACGGCTCTGAGACTTGCCCCTTTAACCTATCCGATCCCACCCTTTATAATATCCAGATTTCGGCCAGATCCACCCTTTTGGCTCTTGGGTCAAAAAAAAAAAACCTATCATTTCTGTGCAAAACCCTAACATGAACCTGAAAGATCCGGCTTCGGGAGGCTTCGTTTGGCGATCTACAAGACTGGTGTCAACCTTGAACATCCAGA
This sequence comes from Colocasia esculenta, assembly GCA_014218235.1. Classification (NCBI taxonomy): domain Eukaryota; kingdom Viridiplantae; phylum Streptophyta; class Magnoliopsida; order Alismatales; family Araceae; genus Colocasia; species Colocasia esculenta. The sequence goes on along the minus strand of CM024762.1, from coordinate 93,464,120 downwards.
ACGACCCCACGCTGGTGTGCTGTGAAGATCAACAGCAGATCCGAAGAAGGGAGGATTTGGAGACTCTTTGGCACTGGCCGAGGAGGGCTTCTCCGGCTTAAATCATCGTTTTTAGATTTTATAGAAGGCAAGTACACATTCACATTAACCTACATGTGTCTAGTATGTCCCAGGAATTTCTCAGATTTTCTCGTGTCCTGGAAACCCCCCTTTCAAGTGATTATTGGCTTTCAGTTGTGTTTGTGCAAACAGGATATTAACGGCAAGATCCCTTGCCGCTAATATCATGTGTTGGCGGCATCATAATGCCGTTAACCTATAGACGGCTACCCATGCCGTCTAGTTCTTCAGACTGCAACATTGTGCAAGTCTGTCCTTATATGAACTAATTTTCGAGTTTTCCGCATGAGGATATACAGTAAAAACTTCATATAATATGTAAATATATATGTTTGGTTGTACTGTGAGTTATTGTACATTTTTGGAATTTTTGCTAATTATTAGAATTCTTGGAATGTGCTACCAACAAAATTTTTATCTTGGAAAATGTTGTTTATGAAATATGTGTAGAATTTAATTGCCATAAATTTTTTGTACATTGTCATAAGATTTGATGCATGATATAAAAATTTGAGCAATTTATAATATTGTACAGTTTATTTAAATTTTGAACCAAAAAATAGTTAATATGTCTACTCAATGTATAAAAGTTAAGAATTCATGCGAGACTAGTCAAATTCCTAAAATTTGTGATAAAATTTGTACTATCAGTATTCATGCATGAAATAAATTGTGAATCCGAATAATGAAAATTGTGTCAGTTTGGCTATTTAAGAGTTGATAACATCACTGTTAGAAATTCAGAAATATGTGTAATTCAGAAAAATGTAAATTGTGGTATGCATGATGGTTTAACCGTGATGAATTTCTGGTTAAATTTTTGTACTAAACAGTGATAGTAGCTATATAAAGATGCTTTATGTAGATATTAATAATTAATACATGCTAATATGATAAATGTTTAATTCTGCCAAATTTCAGCATGATTAGAATTGTTGTAAAAATTTGATTAATACTGAAAACAGTAGTACCATGCTAGGTAATACTGAAGAAATAAATATATGTGAACATAAGATGAATGCGTAATTATGTTGTATTTAGAAATGTGTGGAAATTGAGAAAATGTATTAATGTGCCAATGGGTGACACTGCTACCTTAGAGGGCTATGGAACTGTACTGTGGTAAAGTCCCCATGGAAAGTTCAGGTGGGTGATGTCCCATGGGCAGGGATTAAATCCTGGAGCGAACAAGTATCGCTGGTTAGGGTGGAGAGTGCTTCTCCCGGTTCTGCGCAGTAACTAAGATTAATCACTGGAATGCCTAGGTGATTGATTTGTGAAGTGATCAGTGTGTGTCCTTCTAAAGTGGTTTGGGCTATGTGTCACGGCATTAAGAATTGTGAAAATGTGTTTAAGGGAATAGAAATGTGTATATTGTGAAATTGTGTAAGTGAATATGGGTTCATGAAATCTTGTGATAACATGCAAAAAGGATAAAATTGCTTGTGAATGCGACATGATAGTAGTAAACAGCGAGCTCTTCACTAAAATAAATGTGTTAACCATGTGAAAACTTACCTTAGAATTCATGTTAAATTAGTTGTTATGAAATGTGTAAATATTGTGTAAAAGGATCAACTGGGGCTTATGAATGATTGCATGAAATCAGTTTAGCATAGTGAAAAGTGTAGAAAGCATGTGATAGGATTAGTTTATTGTATATAAAACTAAATCCCATGCGTAAAATGTGTAGAAATCATGAATAGGCTTCTATTTGAAAAATTGTCACTTCCATGCATTATGTGTAAATGATGTAGCATGAGGTTATGGATATTACTTGATGCATGTATGTTTAGTGTGCTGGGTTACTTGTTGAGTTCTTTTGAGCTCATTCTTGCTTCGGCGTACAGGTGCAAACGTTTCTACTCTTCCGAGGAGATCGTTAGGAGCGACTCGGAGCGAGAGTAGGAGAGATTGTTGTGGAGTTAGCATTGTACTTTTCTATTACTTCATAGTATGTAATAAAGACTCTGCGTAGTCTCATGTGGACAATGTATTTATTTATTTCAGTTATGATCAGTTAGCTCTTTTCTACTATACGGACTGTGATAGAATGTGGATGATGGAATAAGATTTCTTTTCAGTTCTTTAAATCCGCTGTCATGAGATATATTATATTTATGTATGTTTCAGCCTATTGTACTAGTGTTGGGTAAATGTCCCACTGTAGTGATGCCTTTTATATCGACGTGGGTTGGTGGAACCGTACCGATATAAGAGGGTCGTTACAAGGGTTTTATGATTTTTATGCATTTTTCCTCGTTCGTTCCTAGATCCCCCATTCACACCCGTTATTTGGAGTTCGGTCTGTGTTCCTGCACAGACAGGAACTTGGCGTCAATGCCTTGACGCCAAGATCCCCCGTGTGCATCCAGCGATCTTGCCGTCCACTCCTGGAACAGCCAGAGACTGCCGTTATGTTCGTCTGGGCAGAACAGTGAACTGTTCTCCCCTTATATATGATTACTTTCGATGTGTTTTGCGATGAGGATATTGTAAACGTATTTACTACGTAATGTGAATGTTGGAATGTATGGGAGAATGGTTGGACATTTATTTTGTGATGGTTGAGTTATTATTTATTTAAAATGCATGTGGAAGAATGGCCATGTATGTTCACACCATGATCCTAATTAATCCGTGAGAAATTATGTTGCCCTAATCCTGTTGAATCATGTCTATATATGTCAGTCTTTGCTCTGAATTTTCTGGAATTTTCCCATGTCAATGTGATTTACTGAAAATTTATACTTGGAAATAGAAAACATGTGCAAGATTGCTAAATTTCCAATAATCGTGTGTTGTGTAAATAATCCAGGGAAATTCCTGTGGTATTGTGTATATTGGGTTCAGGGTTATAATCTGTTAAACTGAACTTTTATGTTATACACCATGATAATTGAATTTTGAATAATAAGAGAATTTATGTTAAATTTTCTGCAATTGCATTTTGGATCAGAAAAATGTGAAATTTCATGGGGGTCCTAAACCCGAAATCAGCATGTGGTTAAATTCTTAGGTCATTTGGACAACTATACATGCAATATGGATTTTCCATGCAAAATGGGTAATTAATGCATGCCATTGTGAAATGATTTAATTTCTGGAAACCCAACCTGATTGGTGAAATTTACTGAATAAAATTTTGTCATTGTAGTGGCATGATTAGGAAAACAGAGTCATGTTGCGAGTGAGAGAATGAATGAGATATGAGCGTCATGGTAAAATGTGTGTAAAAATCGATATGTGTAATGTGTAAAATTGTGCCAAGTGTGATACTGCTTCCATAGAGGGCTGTGGAACCGTACCATGGAAAAGTCCCCATGGGAAGGTTCAATGTGTTGTGATCCTAAGGCATTAGGATGAAATCCTGGAGGTGGACAAGTACCACTGGTCAGGGTGGACTTGTTCTCCCGGTCTGCGCAGTCCAAGAGTCGTCACTGTATTGCCTAGGTGGCTTCTATGTGTATGTTGTGTGTGTGTCCTTCTTATGGTGGTTTGGCTATGTGTCACGGCACTAAAGTGTGGCAAATTGTGTAGTGTGAACAATGTGTAAATGTGAATGTGCAAATATACAATGTGTAAAAAGTGGGGGTAGAGGGAAGGGGCTCCTCTCTCTCTAGAATCCTAGAGAGAGAAGCTCTGAGGAGAGCGTCGAGTGTGTGTCCGGCACCCCCCCGCCCTCCCGGCGGTGGGTCCCTGCCTTGACGGAGTCTCCTCCGTCAGGGTCTTCTTCTTTGAGCCCGGGTCTTCCACCTCGGAGACCTGCTTCCCTGTGGCCACCACCGGTTGGAGCCCTTCAACCGGGGTCTACTGTTCGGAGTGTTTGCAGGTTCCCTTGACTTGGCT